>JARQOC010000001.1:362893444-363221734 GCA_033576535.1 Allobates femoralis
GACTCGTGTATAAGCCGAGGGTGGACCCCAGCACAGGTATACAGCCCCCAGCAGTGTGGTATACAGGTCGCCCCAGTGGTATACAGGCCTCCCAGTGGTAGCATACAGCAGCCTCCCCAGTGGTAGTAGACAGCAGCCTCCCCAGTGGAAGTATACAGCAGCCTCCCCAGTGGTATATACAGGCCCCAGCAGTATATACAGCAGCCCCAGTAGTATACAGCAGCCTCCCCAGTGGTATATACAGGCCCCAGCAGTATATACAGCAGCCTCCCCAGTGGTATATACAGGCCCCAGCAGTATATACAGCAGCCCCAGTGGTATACAGGCCCCAGTGGTATATACAGGCCCCAGTGGTGTATACAGGCCCCAGCAGTATATACAGCAGCGCCAGTAGTATACAGCAGCCTCCCCAGTGGTGTATACAGGCCCCAGTGGTATACAGGCCCCAGTGGTGTATACAGGCCCCAGGGGAATATACAGGCCCCAGTGGTGTATACAGGCCCCAGCGGTGTATACAGGCCCCAGTGGTGTATACAGGCCCCAGTGGTGTATACAGGCCCCAGTGGTGTATACAGGGATCCCCCCTTGCTGCCGCACACCTGTAAAGGAATAGATAATTATACTTATCCCTGTCCTGTCGCTGCCGCCGCTCTCTGCCACCGCGCGCTCCTCCGGCTTCATCCGGCTTCTTCCTGCTGTGACCGGCGGGCGCAGGCAATGACGTCATTGTCTGTGCACCGGAGGAGGAAGCAGGAAGAAGCTAGATGAAGCCGGAGGAGCGCGCGGTGTCAGAGAGCGGCGGCGGCGACAGGACAGGGATAAGTATAATGATCTATTCCTTTACAGGTGTGCGGCAGCAAGGGGGGGGCCCTGTATACCACTGATGGGGGGATGTATACAGAGTACCGTATATGACTCGTGTATAAGCCGAGGGGGGGACTTTTCAGCACATTTTTTGTGCTGAAAAACTCGGCTTATACACGAGTATATACGGTATTCACCAGCACTTTACAAGGCCAGCTAGAACGTTCCCGTTGGTATGTTGATCTTTGCCCTTAGGGGATTTAGGTGGCCCTGTAACATATGTTTAGTAGGGACTGCTCTCACATATATATTTGGATGGTCCCTCCCTCATTGTCACTCACATAGTGGAATACATATTCCATAGCAATTTATAATGCCAGTTACTACATGCTCATTAGTATGTTGGGCTTTACCCTCCTCTTCCTTCACCTTCATGTCATTCTGCGGCACTCATTTAAAGTTTTCAGAGGGCCTGCAGGTGTCGGGAAGCCTGAGTTTGGTGAGGCCCCTGAGGTAGCCCTGTAAAGGTACCTTTACATGCCGCAACTGTGGTGTAGCAACTGAGAGGCAATCGGGATTTTTGTCACGTTTGCCTTGAAATTGCTACGAAGTTGCGGCATGTAATTTGGCAACCCGCTGATGATTTTCGCAGTTGCTCCCGGTTGCGGTTTCAGTGCACTGTTCTAAAACCAGAGGCAACTCAGAAGGAGAATTGCCCTGGTTTTGGCGTGTGAACGGGCAATAGGGATGGAATCTGCGTCACCTAGTGATTTCCCAGAGGCGTGCCACAGAGTGCTGGATACCGCTTCCCATCAGCGATGATTGGTGGGGACTACTGTGTTTCCATTGGCTGTCCCTTCACAGGGTGCCATATTTAAAGAGCTGACCATTCACACTACACAATTGCAATGGCGTCATGCATTAGCCAGCCTTCCTGCGCAGGCTGGCCAATCATGACGCTAATGCGTTGTCTAATCAGCCTGTTTGGGGCACGGAATACACAACTCTGTCCTGCCTATGTTCTTGCGGCGCTAAAGATGTACGCCCACATTCCCTTAGTGGTTGCGTGTGAAGCGGCGACGGGATTCAACCGGATGTTTCCCGCAGGATCTGTTTCAACTTCCGGGGAACCATGTTCCCTTAGGTTGACGACGCAATTGCGGCATGTACATGCGGCATCGGCGTTCGGAGGCAACCATCAAAAACGTGCACACGTATGTTCGTTTGCCTCTGATCTCCGGTGATAGTTGCGGTGCGTAAAGGTACCTTAACATACATTTGGGAGAAACTGATCTTATACATTTGGGCAGTTCTTCCCTCATTGTGATTCAGATAGTGAAATACATATTTTATAGCAGTTTACAATGCCAGTTCCAACATGTCAAATGATTTATTGGGCTTTACCCTCCTCCTCCTACCACATAACCTCCATGTTATTCTGCGGCCATCATTTCAAGCTTTCAGATGGTCTATAGGTGTCAGGAAACCTGAGTTTGGTGAAAGTCCTCAGGTAGCCCTGTATCATATGTTTTAAAGGGCCCCCCTACTCTATACACTTTTGAGGGCCCTCTTCTGTACATTTGAGAGTGCTCCCACTTATTCATATTGTAGGGCCCTTACTTGCTCATTTCACTCATTTAAGGGCGGAGGCTACAGGGACGAAGGGCAAGCGACATGGAATACAAGAAGGGAGCAGTGAATGCGACCCGTAAGCCTCAGCTTTGGCCTAAGTCTGTGAACCGACAAAATTAAGCTGCGCTAATTAACTGGATGACAAGCTTAAATATATCACTCAAGTAGTAGAAAAAATGAGTGGGCACTGCAGCTCTCACCCTTTATGCCTGTGTGTGACCTCATACATATACAGGTGCAAGTGTTGAAGATCCGGAATAGCGGTGCACGCTTAATAAAGTGAGAACAAATTCTTTAAGAAAAAAATGAGCAGCACTCACCATGTTGAAATCTTCAATCTTTTATTTGCCCAAGTGTAGGCACGACATGTCTGCTGTAGGGGAGGGACTGTGGAGGAGTGATCAGATCTGACCGGAAGAAGCGGTACAGCACCGCGAAACGGCCCGTCATCACTCCTCCACACTCCCTCCCCTACAGCAGCCATGTCGTGCCTACACTTGGGCAAATAAAAGATTGAAGATTTCAACATGGTGAGTGCTGCTCATTTTTTCTTAAAGAATTAAA
Source organism: Allobates femoralis (assembly GCA_033576535.1). Classification (NCBI taxonomy): domain Eukaryota; kingdom Metazoa; phylum Chordata; class Amphibia; order Anura; family Aromobatidae; genus Allobates; species Allobates femoralis. Next base: position 362,896,445 of record JARQOC010000001.1, read on the forward strand.
TATATCACTTGTGCAAGTGAATGGACAAAGGACATACGATGTCCTCCCTCCAAGATAGGTTGTAGAAGCTCCTCCTCATGGCTCTGAAATTTTCATTGGAAATATTCCCCAGATTATTTAGGACGAGAAGACTTGTTGATATTCTAGTATATGTTCCAGTGCACAATGTGCATTGAATTTCCAAAAATAACCCCTGGGGGCTGTGTCATAGACGCATAGAGACACCATGACACGTTCACTGGTTACTTGCCTTGAGCTATATCGCACCTGCAAACCTGAGAAGGCAAAAGCTCCTACTTAAAGAATACACCAAAGTAATAATTAATGAAAACCTCCCAAAACATCAAAATATCCAAAATGTTCAAATACAGCTACTGAAATCCAGACATCCACCTATCCAAACCGCAATCACCCTGTATGAACATGATTTCAATTTAGAGGAGTAATGGGGAAAGTTTTGGGTCAGTGCAGTAGACAATGAATTTCAGACAAAACCCAACACCAGACTTCAATCTACCAAGGAAAACCTAGGTCACTCTGAATCGTATCAGAACAAACTTTGGTGTTTGTGTAGATCTTACGCATAAGTGGGGAAAATCTGACTCTCCTGCCTGTGACTGTGGAGCTGACAGTTAAACAATTCAGCACATTGTTGAGGAATGTTCCCTCAGATCCTACACTGGTGACATGAATGACTGGAAATGACAATGCTATTGCATAAATAGAAAATCTTGATATCCGACTCTGATTTCTGTTCCTTTGTTTCTTTCAATCAATATTTATTGTTCATTATTCGTTCTTATATGATATTAAAATATATGTTCATACGATTAAAAAAAAGACCATGACAGAGGCATTCCATGACAAACACTATCAACGTAGGACTAGTGTAGTAGTTGTGGCCCTCAATTCAAGTTTTCAGAGGGCCATCAGTTGGTCAGCAACAGTCAGTGTAATTTTCTATCGAATATCCCCTATATCAGTCACAATGTGGGAAAACCCATGGATGTTCTTCTGCCAGCAATGGTGACTTACTGTAAATTGTTATCAAACAAGTATCCCCTATATCACACACAATGTGGGACAACCCAGGGATGTTCTTTTGCCACTAAAAGTAACTGACTGTAAATTGCTATCGAATATGTATCCCAGTGTGAGGCAACCCATGACAAGGGCCTGTGTGGCGCCCCGCAGAGCAGGCGACACAAAGGGGTACTGCACCCGTAAAAGAGGTGCAAATATCCCAGCTGCAAGCAGATTTTAGGATGATGGGTGGAACCTACACACAAGCACCACCACACTAGATTACATGGTGGGAGGTACCCGGGAGGGAACAAAACCACCTCCAGGGGGAACTAGGGAGATGAGTCCAGCCAGGCAGTGGGCCTGAGGGAGCAAGGAGGGTCTCTCAGCTGAGGACCCAGGAAGGGCTAGAGAAAGATCCCAGGCGCAGACAGCTTGAGGGGAAGAGGAACTTGAGGGAGGTCAGCTTAGTCAGCTTACCCGGCACCAGAGCCCGCACCTGTGGGATCCTCCAAGGACCACAGAAAATCTGGCGAACTAGGGGTATTTCTATATACTGTCCAGACTCTTAAGTGACCAAAGAGGGAACCAGACACAGCAAGGCAAAGCCGCAGTGATCAAGAGATGGTTACCCGACGGGAGCGAAAAGAGGGAGAGATAGCAGGAGGACAGATCCGCTTTATTGGTTCAGACTTCACACAAACTACTGGGAAGCAGGGAAGAATTGAAAGAGAATAGGCACACGCTGAGGGTTCCATCCAGCTACCTGAGATCCGCTTGCAGCCACCCGTAGCTACTTGTCATTTAACATCTTACTGCACTGAGGACTGTAATGATTGCTGCTAAAGTTCCAGTAAAGTACCTGGAGTGAAGTGACTTCGACTCTGCTGCATCTTCTTTCCCATGAACTTATTCCTGCGGAGGACTACACCATCTCAGCCTCAATACCATCGACCTCCGGAGGACTGTGGCGGCGCTGGTGCTACTTCACCAGGAACTGCAGGTGGCGTCACGACAAACAACTAACTTTGTAAATAATCCCTTGTACATAATCCCCTTTTCAAGAGAACCGTCCCTCGGGACACGGAATCAGGCGCGGTTGCCATTCCCCGTGACACAGTGAACTGTTTTGCCGCCTGATACCCGAGTACCCCACACCTTGGGGCGGCACACCTGCGATGACAAATATTATTTAGGTAAGACTACTGTCGTGGTTGGACCAGTGCACAAAGTAACTGACTGTAGATTTCTATTGAATATGTATCACCTATGTCAGTCACAATGTGGAACAACACAGGGATGTTCTTCCATCAGCAATGATGACTGACTAGATTTCTATTGAATATGTATCACCTATATCATTCACAATGTTGGACAACCCAGGGATGTTCTTCTGCCAGCAAAGGTGACTGGCTGTAATTTGCTATCGAATATGCATTCCCTATATCAGTCATAATGTGGGACAACCCAGGGATGTTCTTCTGCCAGCAAAGGTGAATGTCTATAATTTGCTATCAAATATGTATCCCCTATATCAGGTAACAATGTAGGACAACCCATGACAAGAGCCTGCAATGACAAATATTATTTAGGTAGGATTTCTGTCGTGGTTGGACAAGTGCACAATGTGCATTTCTTTAAAAAAATTTGCTCTAGGAGCTGTGTTAAATTTGATGTAGGGAGACATCAAGACAAGGGCCTCCAATGACAAATATTATTTAGTCAGTTCTACTGTCGTGGTTGGACCAGTGTACAATGTGAATTGTCTTTCAGAAAATTAGCCCTAGGGGCTGTGTCAAAGTTGATGCAGGGAGCCACAATGGCAGGGGCTTCAAATGACAAATAGTTAGGTAGGACTACTGTCATGGTTAGTACATTGCATAATGTGCATTATGTTTCCAAAATTAGCCATATGGGCTTTGTCATGGTTGACAAATGAAGGCACCATCAAAAGGGCTGCCAATGACGAATATTATTTAGGTAGGACTACTGTCCAGGTCGTCCACTGCTCAATGTGCATTGTATTTCCAAAAATTAGCCTTATGGCTGTATCATGGTTGACGCAGGAAACCACCAAAACAAGGACATCCAATGAGAAATATTATTTAAGCTGGAGTAGAACTACTGTCTTGGTTTGTCCACTGCACAATGTGCATTGTGTTTACAAAAATTAGTCCTATGTGAGCTGACATGGTTGATGCAGAAAGCCACCATCACAAGGGTCTCCAATAACAAATATTATTTAGGCTAAAGTAGCACTATTTTCCTGGTTTGTCCACTGCACAATGGGCATTGTGTTTAAAAAAATTAGCCCTATGGGATGTGTCATGGTTAACACAGGATGCCAGCATCACAAGCACCACCAATGACAAATATTACTGATATAACTTTGTTTGGATGTTGTTGACCATGATGTACATGTGGCAAAAGCAATAGTAGGATAGAAATGTAAGAAGAAGGAAATGGTTTGCATCTTCAGGGCTTACAAACTGTGAAGAAATCCAGTTCTTGATGAATTTAATTAGAGTAAGCCTGTCTGCATTTTTCATAGTGCACTGTACAATTATATGGTAAAACAAATGATTGCATCTGAAAGTACAACTTGTCCCGCAAAAAACGAGCCCTCATATGTCTATATTGACGTAAAAAAAAAAAGTTATGGCTCTTAGAAGCAGGGGAGCTAAAAAATGAAAAACGTAAAATTCTCGGGTGGTGAAGGGGATAAATACTCCTTGACGATGTTGTTCAACTTCTCCCTCCTTGGCATTGTGGCAAGCACAGACAGCCCTTGCTCATGTGCTGGTTTATTGAAACTAGCCCACTGTGTGCACATTTTCCCCTCACCTATGTTGGACCTGGTATGCATATTGCTCTCCAATATTCCTTGCTGTTGAAAAGACCTGGTACCTATGCCACCAGCATTGTTTGAGGGTGATGTTTTCAGTAACAGATCTACAATGGTCCTCTTGAAGGATTCCATTCTGCAAGCCTTTAGTGACTCCAAAAGGAGAGAAGGAAATTTCTACTTGTAACAAAGGTCGAGAAAGGTGGCCAACCAGAATTGGTTGGGGGTGAAAATGTGGATCACACAAGGGACTTGAGACAGTTACACATGCCATGTGGCCCAAGCTGCGAATAGGTAACGGTTCTGTGTCCCCAGGAGGAACAATACCCATCCTCTCCTCACGTTGACTCGCCTCCTCCTCCACCTCTTTTCCAGCCCATTTATACAGGACAGGCATGAAACAAGGGTTGGGAGTCCCCTCTGTAGCACAGAAAAGTAAGTCCTCTCCCTCCTCATCTTCCTCATCATCACCTAATGTTGCCTGAGAATATTTGCTGGGCTGGGTAGTATCATTCTTTGGGAAATGTGGCTCCATAGCCACCTGCTGGGTACTCAAAGCTTCCTCTTATAGATCATGCAGCGATTGTTTCAATAGACAGAGCAGGCACAAGCCATGGGAACTGTGACCCCAAAGATGACTAGGGTAAAAATGACAAGTGCAGGCTTTATAACAGGCAGCACTAAATGCTTGTAGTACTGCTTTTGATTTTACAAACACTCTAGAACTGTATAAATTCGTGAGCTTTTGATAGCACAAGCCAAGAAAACTGTCACCCCATAAATGACAGGGTTAAAAATGACTAGCGTGTGCTTTCTGCCAGGCAGCACAAAAGGTTAGTACTGCTTTTGATTGTAGAAGCACATTAGAACCATATGATTTGGTGAGCTTTTGACGGCACAAACCAAGCTGTCACCCCAAAAAGTAGAGTGTTAAAAATGACCAGTGTGTGCTTTCTGCCAGGCAGCACAAAAGGCTAGTACTATAACTGTGCTGGAAAAAGAGCTCTAATAAGACCTGTTCCAAAATGGCAATACTGGAAGAGGGTTTAATTTATCCCTACTCCACAAGCCCTCTCTACACTATAGTTACCTAGTTCACAGTTGTTTGAGCTTTGAAAAGAGCTGTTGTATTCTGGTAATATGCAGGTACTGGAACGCAATGAAACTTGGTGAGACATTACAATTCAGCGGCCTGATGCTGCCCCTGATCTCACCCCCCTGCCCCCGATCTCACCCCCCTGCCCCCCGATATCATGCCCCTGCTCTCTCTCCCTGCCCCTGCTCTCTACCCCTGCCCCTGCTCTCTACCCCTGCCCCCCGATCTCATCCCCGTGCCTCTACTCTCTCCCCCTGCCCTCTGATCTCATCCCGTGCCCCTGCTCTCTCCCCCTGCCCCCGATCTCATCCCTGTGCCCCTGCTCTCTCCCCCTGCCCCTCGATCTCATCCCTGTGCCCCTGCTTTCTCCCCCTGCCCCCCGATCTCATCCCCGTGCCCCTGCTCTCTCCTCCTGCCCCCCGATCTCATCCCCCCTGCCCCTGCTATTTCCTCTTGCCCCCAATCTCATCCCCCTGCTCCTGCTCTGCCTCCCTATGTCACCCCCCCTGCTCTCTCTCCCTGCCCTCCACCTCTGCCTGCCGCTCACCGCCGCTGCCTCGCACTCACGGCCGGTCCTCCTGGGCTCCTCCGGTCCGGTTCCTCCTGTGGTGGTGGGGGCTCCTCCAGTCCGGCTCCTTCCGTCCTGGTGCAGCTCCTCCAGTACTCCCTCTGTCCTGGTGCGGCTCCTCCGGTCCTCCCGCTGTCTTCTGTGCCCCGCCGCTGGTTCCTCCTCCTCTGCAGCCTCATCTTGGCTGCATGAAGATGAAGCTGCAGAGGAGCGGTGGGACACAGAGCCAGGGTACAGGGACAGGCCTGGCACAGTGATCTGTTATGTGATCACTGTGCCCTGGAACAGTGATCACATAGTGGGTCACTGTGCCTGGGCTGTCAGATCCCTTTCTACAGCTGATCCCAATGCAGGGGGATCGTGCGGCAGAGTAGAGGTCTGACAGCCCGTGCGCAGTGACCCACTATGTGGATCACAGCGCCCGGGCTGCCAGACCGCTTTCTGCAGCTCGATCCCCATGCAGGGGGATCGGGCGGCAGAGTAGCGATCTGACAGCCCGGGCGCCGTGACCCAATATGTGGATCACGGTGCCCGGGCTGTCAGACCGCTTTCTGTAGCACGATCCCCATGCAGGGGGATCGGGCGGACAGCCCGGGCGCCGTGATCCACTATGTTAGATCACTTCACTGCAATGTCGGGTCACCTAACCCAAGCCTCAGAGATCATGTGATCTCTGAGACTTGGGTTTGGACTGTGATGCTGCACTGTATGGCAATGATCTGCCGTACAGTGCATCATTACTATGACACCAGAGACTGCAACAAGAGGACACTTGATTCCTTGCTGCAGTCTCTGGATGTAGCAGAAGTGATCGATCGTCGTGGGACCTTCGTTGTGGACTACGTCGGAGGTGATCGAGCGATCATGGGACCTTTGTTGTGGACTACGTCGGAGGCAATCGAGCGTCATGGGACCTTCGTTGTGGACTACGTCGGATCTTTTTATAATAAAGATGGAGTCCGAATTTTGTTTGTGTTTTTTTTTCAAATAAAAAGATTTTTCTCTGTGTGGTGTATTTTTTCACTATTTACTAGAGAATCCTAACATTGGCCTTACATTATGAATCTCGGGCTTAGTGCCAGCTGCCAATAAAAAAGCTGGCATTAACCCCTTTATTACCCAGTTTGCCACCGACACCAGGGCAACTGGAAGAGCCTGGGTACAGCGCCAGAAAATGGCGCTTCAACGAATGCGCCATTTTCTGGGGCGACTGCGGGCTGCAATTCGCAGCATGGGGGGCCCAGAACGCTTGGGCCTCTCCATGCTGAGGATTCTAGCACCCAGCTTCCTAGTCGTACCTGGCGGGACCAAAAATATGGCGGAGCCCCACATCCTTTTTTTTTCTAGAATCAGTTCTAGAAATAAAAAAAATGGGCTCCGCTGTATTTTTGGTTGCCAGCCAGGTACAATGAGGCAGCTGGGGGTTGGTGGTAGTCCGTAGCTGCCAATTTGTACCTGGATGGACCAAAAATATGGCGGAGCCCCACGTCCTTTTTTTTTTTAGAATTAGTTCTAGAAATAAAAGAAAATTAGCTTCGCTGTATTTTTGGTTGACAGCCAGGTACAACGAGGCAGCTAGGGGTTGTTGGCAGTCCATAGCTGCCAAGTTGTACCTGGCTGGACCAAAAATGTGGCGGAGCCCCACGTCATTTTTTTTCTAAAATCAGTTCTAGAAATAAAAAAAGGCTTTCGCTGTATTTTTGGTTGCCAGCCAGGTACAACTTGGCAGCTGGGGGGCTGGAATCTTCAGCATGGAGAGACCCAAACGTGAGCACCCACGCTGCAAATTGCAACCCACAGCCACCCCAGAAAATAGTGCATTCATTAGAGTCCATTTTCTGGTGCTGTACCCCAACTCTACCAGTTGCCCTTGTTCTGGTGGCACACGGGTTCTGCATACCCAACATGGTGTCCGCTAACAATTTCAATGGAAAATTAGCTCCAATTGTTAGTGGACACTAGTGATGGGCGAATCCTAAATTACTCGGAATCGCTTGACTCTAGCGAGTCCGAGCACAGGACTCGCTACTCGTTGCGAGTCTAGCGAGTCCAATGTTAATGAATGGGGAAGCGAGTAATAGCGAGTAGTGTGAGATTTACAAATCGCAGATGTGTCTCGGAAGCTTCAGCCTGAAGCAATCCTAGTTTTGTCATTTATTTGCATTGGACTAGTTTACTTTGCAACTGTAATCGATGGCTGGGAAACTCGCACAGATAAGAGTCCTGTCTTCTTTGTGTGCTGGCTCCAGGGTCCTAGAGCCCGCCTGCTGCCTGATGTAGCAGTGCTGAGATTGTTCTCAGTCTGCTCATTCCCTGTGTATAGACATGAATGTCTGTGCACAGAGATGATGTAGCAGAGCTGAGATTGTTCTCAGTCTGCTCATTCCCTGTGTACAGACATGAATGTCTGTGCACAGAGATGATGTAGCAGAGCTGAGATTGTTCTCAGTCTGCTCATTTCCTGTGTACAGACATGAATGTCTGTGCACAGAGATGATGTAGCAGTGCTGAGATTGTTCTCAGTCTGCTCATTTCCTGTGTATAGACATCTATATCTATGCACAGGGGATGTAGCAGAGAGGACATCGCGTTTTGGACTGCGTCGGACGGAAGAGGATTTTTTTAATTAAAGATGGAGTCCCTAATGGCTTTTTTTTTTATTTCTAATAAAAAATTTTCCTTGTGTTGTGTTTTTTTTAAAACAATTTAATAGAAATTCATGGCGGTCATGTCTAATATTGGCGTGACCGCCATAAATTTCGGGCTTAGGGCCAGCTGATAATACAAAGCTGGCCCTAACCTCTTTATTACCCAGCGTGCCATCGCTACCAGGGCCGCTGGAAGAGCGGGGTTCAGCGCCAGAGGATGGCGCTTCAATGAACGCGCCATCTTCTGGGGCGGCTGCGGGCTGCAATTTGCAGCGGGGGGTGCCCAGAAAGCTTGGGCATCCCTGCGCTGCGGATTCCAGCCCCCAGCTGCTTAGCTGTACCTGGCTAGAAATAGAAATTGCGCGGAGCCCCACGCATTTTTTTTTAATTATTTCATGAAATTCTGAGATTCTGACTCTGAGACTCTGACTCTGAGACTCTGACTCTGAAATTCATGAAATAATAAAAAAAAAATGCGTGGGGCTCCGCGCAATTTCTATGTCTAGCCAGGTACAGCTAAGCAGCTGGGGGCTGGAATCCGCAGCGCAGGGATGCCCAAGCTTTCTGGGCACCCCCCGCTGCAAATTGCAGCCCGCAGCCGCCCCAGAAGATGGCGCGTTCATTGAAGCGCCATCCTCTGGCGCTGAACCCCGCTCTTCCAGCGGCCCTGGTGGCGGTGGCACGCTGGGTAATAGAGGTTAGGGCCAGCTTTGTATTATCAGCTGGCCCTAAGCCCGAAATTTATGGCGGTCACGCCAATATTAGACATGACCGCCATGAATTTCTATTAAATTGTTTTAAAAAAAACACAACACAAGGAAAATTTTTTATTAGAAATAAAAAAAAAAGCCATTAGGGACTCCATCTTTAATTAAAAAAATCCTCTTCCGTCCGACGCAGTCCAAAACGCGATGTCCTCTCTGCTACATCCCCTGTGCATAAATATAGATGTCTATGCACAGGGAATAAGCAGACTGAGAACAATCTCAGCTCTGCTACATCATCTCTGTGCACAGACATTCATGTCTGTACACAGGGAATGAGCAGACTGAGAACAATCTCAGCACTGCTACATCATCTCTGTGCACAGACATTCATGTCTGTACACAGGGAATGAGCAGACTGAGAACAATCTCAGCACTGCTACATCATCTCTGTGCACAGACATTCATGTCTGTACACAGGGAATGAGCAGACTGAGAACAATCTCAGCACTGCTACATAATGTCTGTGAGCAGGTGGGCTCTAGGACCCTGGAGCTGCACAGAGAAGACAGCTGGACTCGGCTGCAAAGAAACAGCAGTTATCTGCGAGTTTCCCTGCTATCACTGGCACAGTAGCCAGTGATTACTCGCACGAGTCTAATGCAAACAATGGCAATCCTAGTTTTGTCAGCGTTTCTGACAAAACTAGGATTGATATTGATTTGCATTGGACTCGTGCGAGTAATCACTGGGAAACTCGCAGAGTACCGAGTCCTGCGAGTCCCTTACTACTCGCCGAGTAACGAGTCCTAGCGAGTAGATTCGCCCATCCCTAGTGGACACCATGTCGCATATGGAGAGCCCCTCCCTGTGTGCCTGAACATTGGAGCTCCCCCACATGTTACCCCATTTTGGAAACTAGACCCCCCAAGGAACTTATCTAGATGCATAGTGAGCACTTTGAACTTCCAGGTGCTTCACAAATTGATCTGTAATAAGGAAAAAGTACATTTTTTTACACAAATTTACTTTTTTCATTTTACAGATCAATTTATGAAGCACCTTGGGGTTCAAAGTGCTCGCTATGCATCTAAATACGTTCCTTGGGGGGTCTAGTTTCCAAAATGGGGTCACTTGTGGGGCAGCTCCAGTGTTTAGGCACACAGGGGCTCTCCATACGCAACATGGTGTCCGCTAACCATTCGAATTGTTAGCAGACACCATGTCACGTATGAAGAGCCCCTGCGTGCCTAAACATTGGAGCTTCCCCACAAATGACCACATTTTGGAAACTAGACCCCCCAAGGAACGTATCTAGATGCAAAGTAAGCACTTTGAACCAGCAGGTGCCTCACATATTGATCCATAAAAATTAAAAAAGAAAATTTGTATGAAACAAAAGTACTTTTTTTTTATTACGGATCAATTTGTGAAGCATCTGGGGGTTCAAAGTGCTCATTATGTATCTAGATATGTTCCTTGGGGGGTCTAGTTTCCAAAATGGGGTCACTTGTGGGGGAGCTCCAATGTTGAGGCACACGTGGGTTCTCCATACGCGACATGGTGTCCGCTAATAATTCTAATTGTTAGCGGACACCATGTTGGGTATGGAGAGCCCCGTGAGCCTAAACATTGGAGCTCCTCCAGACGTGACCCCATTTTTGAAACTAGACCCCCCAAGGAACTTATCTAGATGCAAAGTGAGCACTTTGAACCCGAAGGTGCTTCACGAATTGATCCGTACAAATGAAAAAGTACTTTTTTTTCCCACAAATACTTTATTTTTTCATTTTTACGGATTAATTTCTGCAGCATCTGGGGGTTCAAAGTGCTCACTTTGCATCTAGATACATTCTCTGTAGGGTCTAGTTTCCAAAATGTGGTCACTTGTGGGGGAGCTCCAATGTTTAGGCACACGAGGACTATCCAAACGCGACATGGTGTCCGCTAACAATTTGAATGGAAAATCAGCTCAAATTGTTAGTGGACACCATGTCGCGTTTGGAGAGCCCCTGTGTGCCTAAACATTGGAGCTCCCCCACACATGACCCCATTTTGGAAACTAGACCCCCAAGGAACCTATCTAGATGCATAGTGAGCACTTTGAACCCCCAGGTGCTTCACAAATTAATCTGTAAAAATGAAAAATGAATACATTTGTGGAAAAAAAAGTACTTTTTCATTTTTACTGATCAATTTGTGAAGCACCTGGGGGTTCAAAGTGCTCACTATCAATCTTGATAGGTTTCTTGTGGGTCTAGTTTCCAAAATGGGGTCACTTGTGGGGGAGCTCCAATGTTTAGGCACACAGGGACTCTCCAAAAGTGACATGGTGTCCGCTAACAATTTGAATGGAAAATTAGCTCAAATTGTTAGCGGACACCATGTCACATTTGGAGAGCCCCTGTGTGCCGAAACATTGGAGCTCCGCCACATGTGACCCCATTTTGGAAACTAGACCCCCCCAGGGGACGTATCCAGATGGATGGTGAGCACTTTCAACACCCAGATGTTTCCCAAATTGATCCATAATAATGAAAAAGTTCTTTTTTTTCACAAAAAATTTCTTTTAGCCTAAATTTTTTCTTTTTCACATGGGCAGCAGGATAAAATGCATCTTAAAATTTGTTGGGCAATTTCTCCTGAGTACACCGATACCTTATATGTGGTCATAAAGGAGTGTGATGTTTCAACAATATCGTTAACGATATTGTAGCATGTGAAGTGGCCTTTACACATGCAGCAGCAAGTGTACAATTGACACTGGGTGGAGGAGCTAGCATGCTTAAGCAGAGGACTAATCAAGGGAAGTGAACACAGATGATTGCAGCACAGACCCAGCAAAACCAAAACAGACTGGCAGGCTCCACACAATAGTAACATAGAAGACAAAAACACAACTGAAAATTAATCACATACATATTAATTGTCAATAATGACACCTAGTTATAGATATATTAGGATTATAGGAGCCATCGTTAAACTTAACAGAAACCAACCACCAAAAAAACGACTTTTAGGCCCAAATATGAGTAAAGTGCAATAGTATTTTATTCAGTGACAATGGTAAACAGGGGAGGAATGGTATAATACCAAAAGGAGCAGACAGGATAAAGGTAAAAAACTCCACTAGACCAATTCGTGTACACATATATAGCCTGCCCAAACATCTATTATATAATCACGAATGGAGCGAGTGCCCCTTTTGAGACCGCACTCGCTGCGAGTCAGCGTGGTCATGTGGATACGAAAAATGCATTGGCCGCGCAGCGGCCAATGCGAGCAGTTGTAAGGCGACTCGCTATGCCCGCGCAGCGGGCATGGCGAGTCGCCTTAGCAGCGCGAAGCATTGGCCGCGAAGCGGCCATTGCGAGCAGTTCTAAGGCGACTCGCTATGCCCGCGCAGCGGCCATGGCGAGTCGCCTTAGCAGCGCGAAGCATTGGCCGCGAAGCGGCCATTGCGAGTCAGAGACTCGCTCTGCTAGAATCCCGATGCATTGTGCATCGGGCACCCATCTAGTCTATTATATAATTGCGAATGGGTTTTTTGCCCCTTCTGAGTCCACTCGCAATGCGACTCGCCGTGGTCATGTGGATACGCCCGAAGCATTGGCCGCGTAGCGGCCATTGCGAGCAGTTCTAAGGCGACTCGCTATGCCCGCGTAGCGGGCATGGCGACTCGCCTTAGCAGCGCGAAGCGGCCATTGCGAGTCAGAGACTCGCTCTTCTAGAATCCCGATGCATGTGCATTGGGCACCCAGCTAGTAATATATAAATATAAAATAAAGTGCATGTAGTTTAATTAATTATAGATTAGTCCCTATAATGATATATGGTGCATATGACAATAACCAATAACAACTACCAGTCTATAGAGACTGTACAATAGTAACATAGCAGACAAGGACAGTGTGAAGACTATGTATATACATTATATATTGTGAATGGGATATTCCGACAAAAGAAGAACAAGGAAGGAATGATTTAGCCTCCACAGAGCCCTAATCTCCATTATCAGGGAGTCTATCTTCAACTACATGAAGAAACATGAAGGCTTTGTGAAAGTGTACATGCACTGAAGAGCTGTGGTTAGTTCTCCAAGATGTTTGGAACAACTTTCCTACCAAGTACTTTCGAAAACTATGTGAAAGTGAATTCATATTGAAGTTTTAAAGGCAAACAGTGCTCGACACCAACTATTGATTTGATTTAGATATCTTTTTTGCCCACCCATTTTGCATATTGTTCGCTGATAAAAAAAAAACTATTAATACTTTCATTTTTAAAGCATTCTTACTTTGCAGCATTTTAAGCAATTCCTTGAATATTTGCACAGTACTGTATATGGATAGAACCTATTTAAAACACTTTCCTAAGTATTTCCTAAGGTAATTAATACATTTGGTGGATAAACTCTTTTATGGAAGAGTGCAATCCAATAAAGTTTTCCTGTAATAGTCTAGACTAGGTACATGTAAGCACTGGGGGCATTTCACACTTACCCCTGAATTCTATAATGAATCCATATGGAGTTAGACTACTCCCCCTGACATTTTTATTAAGGTTATGTATATGGCTCTTCATCTTGAATCACATGGTGCTAATTGCTGTCTGCTGGACTGATTGCTACTGTGTACAGGGACCACATGTTTTCTCACTGACATGGCCATTGCAGAGGGTGCACTGATTTTCATTTGCTGTCCACTGACATAAAACTGCTGGTGCAAGGATGAACAGCTGGGAATATTCTGCTTTTAAAAGCTTATCTTGTTGATACTTGAATTGAACTATTACAGAGAGGAACAAGCAAACAGAATGAACAAACCCTTTGTGGGCAACTTGTAGGAACAATAAAAGCCTGAATGTGTTTGCAGACTCGTCTTATGTCAAAGCGATGACGACGATGTTTAACAATGATACAGGCCAAATTCATTCACAGCAAAGGAACTAACCAGATGTGGGGAGCAATAAGTATGCAAGACCTGGAAGTTGACTTCAATGTAGATAGCTAACAGCTGCTTAGTGTACAGCTGTATAGAAATAGTTTCTTCTTTTTTTTTTTACAACCTGTACGGTATACATATGCAATGTATTTATAGTTTTTCCCTTTTTTTCCGATTCATTCATTGTGAAATAGTCTTTTTAAACATTGCAATGTCATTCTGTTCGCGGAGAAACCAAAACAACCCTTACAATGAAGTGATTATTTCATAAGAATAATTCATAACATTACATTAGATACATTAATATTATTGAAATAATAGCAAATTAGTTCATAATAATAATAATAATAATGCTTTATTTATATAGGACCAACATATTCCGCAGCGCTTTACAATGTAGGTTTAGACTACAGAAAATATACAGTAAATAATTACAGTAGAGAACAAATACAGTACAATAGTTGGATACAAAACAATAGGCATAGAATCAATGTAACAAAGAAAATACAATAAATAAAGCAAGAAATGAAGGTGACCCTGCTCAAAAGAGCTTACAACTACAATGGGATAGGGGTTGCACAAGGTACAGGGGCTTATTGCACTGATGGTCCAGGCATCTTGAGGAAATGGGGCATAGAACTAAGCTTACATGGATGGGCATCATTATATAAAAATATAAGGGGAGACAACAGAGGCGCAATAGTGCCCTATCATTTGGCATAGATTAGGGACTAATCGGTACAAACAGGTCTGCACTAACCTGATTCAGTTGTGAATCCCACAACTGGAATAAAGGCGTTGGTTTTAGTAATGTAGGCTGCTGCTGGACCTCCACCTCCACGGGGCCGTGGGTGCTTCAAAGGTTCTGGGATCAAAGGTGTATCACAGTCCGCGCTGCCCGATCGTCCAAAGGATCACAAGGGAAAACAATGTTCCAAACGAAATTCTCTTTATTCCTATAAACCGACGCGTTTCGGCGCCCAATCCTGGCACCGTCCTCAGGGTATTACAAACAACATATCAGCACACCTTTATATATCGTATACAAGGGGGTGTGTAACCAAGGGGGAGTGGTGGTGGGTGTGTACCCTGTTGGTGACGTCAAAAACGTCACTTCTGAAGGTGTAACATTGAATTTTGGCGCAAACATCATAAAAAAGTCCTACATACATCATAAAACACACTAAGTCATTCTAAAAATGATTACAATAGTTAATTCATACAATAATGTTAAAATTATATAAAATATCTAAAAAACACGAGTAAAACAGTACCGTCATGAATTAAAAAGAAAAAAATTTTTTTGGTTGTTGGCACCTTGGGCAGTGTTAGAACCTGTGTGGTCTGGTGGGGGTTCCTATGTCTTGTCAATCAGGCCATGACATCTATTTGGTTTTTTTCTCTTTCCATAGGTATCTCAGCATTTCCATCAGTCATGTGCAAGGGGAAAAAAAAATTAGAAGTTCAACTATGTATCCAAATCTCATATTGTACCATTTGTAGGAAATAAAATGAGTGAAATTGATTTTGTATAAATGAAGTGAAATATTAAAATATTTAAGATGTTTTATAAAAGTGGGACAGTGAAAGATAAAAAATTAGAAAAAATTAAATTTTTGCTGTTGATTGTGTGCAAGTGTTTATATATATATATACATACTATTTTTCTTTTTCAAACAATAAAAAATCTTTAAAAACAATTTTGTGTATAATTGTATAAAAAAATGAATATATATATTAAATCATTACAATGGCTTTAATCTACAACATGTCGTTTTGAGAAAAGGCACTAGATGGCAGTCTTGTTATAGTGGGTATAGGAGCCGCAATACCACTTTCAACCACTGGTGTCTCTAGTGCTACACAAGTCAATGTGACCGTGTTGAGTGTAGTATAAATGTTCGCCACTTGTGTCGCTAGTGCTATGTGAGTTAATGCAAACGTGCTAGTATTCAAGAGTTTCCCGACAATATAAAACTGAAATGATCAGGATTCAGGGAGCTCAATGAGATTATGAAGCTGCCTTGCTAGTGTTGTTTATAAAAAAAAAAAAAAAAAAAAAGGGGCTGAGAACAGTATGTACCTCTTCTTGTAAGTATATCACAATAGTAGTGGGGCTGTAAAGCATGTGATGTTAAAAACTACATGGAGGAAACAGAATAAAGTAGGATTTAACGGTTATAAAAGTGTAGCTTCATCATATAGATTAAAAATACATGTAAAAACACAAGGCTAGCAAGTTTTACTAGTAATCTTATATTATTTCAGAAGCTATGTTGAGTCCTCTTGGTTTTAATGTGTTTAGCTGGAACATCCAAAATTTTTCTTTTCTTTTCAGTAGTTCAAACCTATTTGCTGTATCAGCCTGTATATGTTCAATTGGGGTCAGTTTGAGCAAAGTTGGATCTTTATTATGCTTCTGTGCAAAATGAGCTGACAGTCCATGGAATTTAAAACCTCTCTTTATATTTGATCTGTGCTTGTTAACCCTTTCATGCAGTGGTTGTATCGTTCTTCCTACATATTGTAGTCTGCAGGGACACTGTAGGAGGTAGATCACATAGTCTGTCTCACAATTCATGTTTTGTTTTATGGGATATAGTGTCCCAGAGTCTGTGGATGTGAAATTTACTGTGTTTTGGATGATTTTGCAACAAAGGCACCTTTTCTTTCCACATTTGCTGGTCCTGGCTTGCACTATATTTTCAGGTTTTTCCCTCTTGATAATCTTCTTGAGCCTACTGGGTGCAATAATGCTTTTGATGTTTGGAGCACGTCTATATGTTATCCCCGGTTTATTGGGGATGATTCTCCCCAATATGGGGTCTGCTTTTAATAAATACCAGTGTTTCTCAAGGGTCTCTCTTATAATCCTGTGACAGCTATTAAATCTTGTAATAAAATTGAAATTTTGTTCTCCATTTCCTCCATGCTTTTTCTTTTTCTGGACCAGGAGTTCTTCTTGTGTAAAACATTTACTCTGATCTCTGGCCATTTCTACCAAAGTTCTAGGGTATTTTCTTACCAAAAATCTATTAGTTAGGACTTTAGCCTGTTCATCAAAATCATTCTCTCTGTTGCAGTTTTTTTTAATGCGCTTATATTGATTGGCTGGTATGTTTTTTAGCCATTTGTTATAGTGTGCGCTCCTGAAATTGATGAATGAATTCCTGTCAGTTTCTTTGAAGTATGTTTTGGTGTTTATCCTGTTGTCAGCCACAAAAATAGTGAGGTCCAGGAAATTAATGGTCTTATTATCTACTGTTTGCTCAAAAATTAATCCCCAATTGTTCCTCTTGATAACGTTTATAAGGTCATTAAGGTTCCCTTTTTCACTGTCCCAAATAATCAATAAGTCATCAATGTATCGTTTATACAGAACTAGTACTGGTTTAGTTCTGTATAAACGATACATTGATGACTTATTGATTATTTGGGACAGTGAAAAAGGGAACCTTAATGACCTTATAAACGTTATCAAGAGGAACAATTGGGGATTAATTTTTGAGCAAACAGTAGATAATAAGACCATTAATTTCCTGGACCTCACTATTTTTGTGGCTGACAACAGGATAAACACCAAAACATACTTCAAAGAAACTGACAGGAATTCATTCATCAATTTCAGGAGCGCACACTATAACAAATGGCTAAAAAACCTGGATAAAATCAGATATCCTATTCCTCCCAACTGATAAAAGAGGTATAAACTGCCCTTTCATTCTCTAATACTCAGAGCCACTTTAATTACCCGACTAAAAGATTTATCACTATACAACAATGACAAGAATTGGGCCCAAATTGAAAGTTTCCATTTAGAATGATATTACTCTTTGTCTTGCATCCTTGCTGCTTACAAATAATCTTCCCAAACTTCCCTATTCTCCTACACAAGCTTTACTTGCAAGAGGGCCATCTTTGAGAACCAAAAAAATTTTTCAAGCCTTCCCTTCCAAGACCTACCGATATCTAATTTTGAGATTCTAATCAATGACCTTTCTCTCACCAGTTGGAAAGAACAAAATATGTTTTTGATGAATTACTTATTGGAAGATAAAGCTTTAAATTCATTTGCACAAATCAACCATAGGTTCCAAATCTCCATATAGGATTTAAAAAAAATCTACAAATAAGATACTCTATACAAAGCATTAATTTGACCGTCTAAACAAAGCATATCATTGGTTTATATAGTTCTTTGAAACCAGATTGCTTCTCCTTTACAACAGACTATGGAAAGGTGGCAGACTGATATCATAGAACATTTTTCAGAGCGTCAATGGTCTTTAGCACTCACAATGGTCTTAAAAGCCTCCAAATGTATATATTTTTGGAAAATGCTTGGAATATCTTATATCACTGGTACGTCACACCCAACCCCTTAGTCAAAATCGTTTCTGACAAAACTGTACTATGTACAAAATGTGGCAAAGGTTTGGGTACCATACTACATATGTTCTTGGAATGTCATCCTATTAACCAACTCTGGGAAAAGGTATTCAATCTTCTTTCTAACATCTCAGGTATACCTGTCATCTCCAATGCAGCCCTAACACTTCTATCAATCAATATAGATGATAATATTTGCCCTATTAGAAGTCTAATCACCCATATCTATGTCGTTACTAAAACAAAAAATGCATAGTCTTGAAAAACATCCTCAACCCCCAACATTGAAGATTAGGGATCAGTGAGTAGTCAAATACTCGGACTCGCTATACTCGTGCCGAGTAGATTGTAATACTTGGGTATTCAGTGCGAGTAGCGAGTCCAATGTTAGTCAATGGGAAATGTGAGTAATTGTCTGCTGGACCCAAAAAAGCAGTCAGGGGGCTGAGGAAAAGGTTGAAATGGGTGCATGATTGCCATAAGAGCGAGTTATGACGGAGGTGTAAAGAGAGCTATATGCCCTAGGGGCTGTGTGATGGTAAGCGCAGGAAGAAGCCATACACAATTTTCATCACAAGGGCTTCACAATTATAAAGCTTGGACTACTGGCATTGATGTTCCACTGCCCTGCACGGAGTGCAAGCATAGTGTATCATGGTTGATGAAGGAAGCAGGCCTCAAGGGCCAAATAATTATGAAGCTAGGACTACTAGCATAGTAGTTGCAGTGCCCAATGTCCAGGCATAGCCAAAGTGTCTCCAAAAAGTAGCCCAAGGGGCTGTACCATGGTTGATGAAGGAAGCAGGACTCAAGGGACAAACAATTATGAAAATAGGACTACTAGCATCGTTTTTGCAGTGCCCAATGTGCAGGCATAGACATAGTGTCTTCAAAAATTAGCCCAAGGGGCTGTATTATGGTTGATGAAGGAAGCAAGCCTCAAGGACCAAATAATTATGAAGCTAGGACTACTAGCACAGTAGTTGCAGTGCCCAATGTCTAGGCATAGCCATAATGTCTCCAAAAAGTAGCCCAAGGGGCTGTACCATGGTTGATGAAGAAAGCAGGACTCAAGGGACAAACAATTATGAAGCTAGGACTACTAGCATAGTTTTTGCAGTGCCCAATGTGCAGGCATAGGCATAGTGTCTCCAAAAATTAGCCCAATGGGCTGTATTATGGTTGATGAAGGAAGCAGGCCTCAAGGGCCAAACAATTATGAAGCTAGGACTACTAGGGCTACTAGCATAGGTTTTGCAGAGCCAAATTATGGCAATTATGATGCAAGGACTACTAGCACAGTAGCAGCAGTGTCCAATGTCTAGGCATAGCCATATTGTCTCCAAAAATTAGCCCAAGGGGCTGTATTATGGTTGATGAAGGAAGGAGGGTCTCATCACAAGTGCGTTTGATGGGAAATATTAATTAAGGAAACATTGTTTTTAGCTTATTGACCATGAGGTACATCTGGCAGAAGCAGGACTTGAAAAGATGTGTAAGAAGAAGAAAAGGGCTTTGTATGGGAAGGGACGGACGTGATCACCAGTTGCCTAAAATAACATTTTGGGTGAGTTTAGGTTGGGATGCAAATGTATCTAAAGGGTTGAGAATGCGCAAAAATAGGGTCTTATCCTTTATAGACAGATATAAGTTGTCAATACTAGTATTGCTCACCTGATATGGTTGTGTGGCACACAACCAGCGTAATCGCTCAGGGAAAAAACAGCTGCTGCAGGGACCGTACTTCCACAAGATGCGGTGCTCAAATCCCAGGTTATTTTTCGGACGAAGTACCTTCTTGTCCGCACTGCTGTCAGAAACATATACCACCGACACGGGATGTCTAGGTATTAGTGATAATTTATTGCCTTATTTCCAACGCGTCTCGGAGCCACTTGCCGAGCTCCTTCAAGGTTGGGATGCAGTCATCAGGAGTGCTTAAATACTCTTGCGAAATCCAGTCCTTGTTAAATTTTATCAGAGTCAGCCTGTCCGCATTCTCTGTAGTCAGGCATGTGCGTGTATCTGTGATGATTGCCCCAGCGGCACTGAAAACATGCTCTGACATCACACTAGCAGCAGGGCAGGCCAGCACCTCCAAGGCATATAAGGAGAGATCTGGCCAACTATGCAGCTTGGATATCCAGTAATTAAACTTAACAGAAGTGTCAGGAAGGACACAGATCTGGTCACTTAGATAGTCGTTGACCATCTTGTGCAACTTCTCCCTCCTTGACATTGTTACCGGTCCAGCTAGCCCTTGCTGATGAGCCAGTTTATTGAAGATTGCCCAGTTTGAGGACATTTTACCACAACCTCTTCTGGACCTGCTGGCCGTGTCTCTCTCCATTAATGCATGCTGTTGCACAGAGTTGGTACTTCTGCTAGCAGCGGTGTCTGAGGGTGATGTTGCCATCAAATGATCAAGAACGGCCCTCTTAAAGGATTCTATTGTGAAACCCCTTGGTGACTGCGACAGTAGCGAAGGAAATTTGTCCTTGTACCATGGGTCTAGAAAGGTGGCCAACCAGTATAGGCTCGGTGTTAAAAATGTGGATCACGTGAAGGTCTTGTCACAGGCAGTTAGAAATGAAGAGTGCCATGAATGCCAAGCTGCAAAGAAGCAAATGTTCTGTGACCCCAGAAGGAGGAACAATACCCATGCTCACCTCACACTGACTCTCCTCCTCCACCTCCTCCTCTCCAGCCCACCCATGCTGGACAGACATGAAGCTGGGGTTGAGAGTCCCCTGTGTAGCATGAAGGGCCCCCTCGGTACCACTGGAAAAGAAGTCCTCTCCCTCCTCATCTTCCTCATCATCTTAATCCCCCAATCTTGCCTGATAAGATTGGCTGGGCTGTATGGGATCACCCATTGTGAAATCTTGCTCCATACTCAGCTGCTGGCACTCAAAGATTCCATTTTTAGATTATGCAGTGATTCTCTCAGCAGACATAGTATAGGGATGATTATGCTAATAATAGCCTGATCACCACTCACAAGCTTGATACAGTACCCAAAGTTATCAAGTCCCTCACAAATGTCAGCGATCCACACCCACTCAGCATGTTTAAGCTGGTATTCAGCAAGTGCCCTCTGCTGCTCACTTATCCTTGCCAACATATGATATGTTGAGTTCAACCATGTTGGCAGGTCGCAAATAAGTCGGTGGATTGGCAAATTAAATTGCTTTTGAAGAGCAGCAAGAGCGGCAACAGCGGTTGAGGAATGGCGGAAGTGGGTGCAAATATGGCGCACCTTCTCATGTAGGTACGGCTAGTCAGGGTACGGTGTTATAAAGCACGTGAACCATGCATGGCACGTGTACCAACTTCATGAACTTTAAAGCCGCCATCAGGTCACGCTAATTATCGCAGACAATGAGACCAAGTTGTAGCTGCAGTGGGGAGAGCCACTGCTCGATCTGTTGTTTTATTCCTTGCCACAGCTCTGCTGCAATGTGTGGTGTTTCACCTAAGCAGATGAGCTTCAGCAGAGCACGTGCCGCTTTGCCGTTGCATTGCTGCACAGCTCCCAACTTGGGAGTGATGTGGAGGGTAATTTGACATAGGATGATGAGATGCTGGAGGAGGAAGAGGGGAGACAGGAGGTATATGATGAGGCGGAAACCCTGATTGAGGTTGGGCTCACTATTCGTGGCATAGGTAGGAAATGTGATGGTCTAGTTTGAGACTTTGTCCCACCCTCCACCAGGTTGAGCCAGTGTGCTATGACATAGATATATCGTCCCAGTCCACAAGTTCTTGTCCACGTGTCTGTTGTAAGGTGGACCTACCCGGTTACGGCGTTAGTGAGAGCACGGTTTAGATTGTTTAAGATGTGTTGGTGTAACATGGGGACAGCACACTGGGAAAAATAGTGATGGCTGGGAACCGAGTATCGTGAGGCAGCCACAGCCAACAGATCACGGAAAGACTGTGTCCCCACAAGCCTAAATGTCAACATCTCCATGGCTAGCAACTTGGCAAAGTGCGCGTTCAGTATTTGTGCTTGCGGGTGTGTGGCTTGGAATTTACGCCTCCTTTCATATATCTGGGGCACATACAACTGGACCATTGGCTGGGATAAACAAGTGGATGACATAGTTGTGTCCTGCGTCTGTGCAACTGCAGCTTGTGAGCAAGAGGTATGATCATCACCTGCTTCTGACCCAGCAGATTGGGAAGGACAGATCACAGGCGACATGGCAGTGGTTTGACCCACAGACACTAATTTGATACCCTGTGATTCCGCCCACTGACTAGGATGCTTGGCTGCCACGTGTTTTCGTATACTGGTGGTGCTTTAGTTGACTTTGACCTGGCTTCTGCTCAGCTTCATATGGCAGATGCTACAGATGACATTTGGTTTAGAAGGACAATCTGAAATAAATCTCCAAACAGCGGCTGAACGCACCCTTGCCTCGACTTGGGGCACAGAGGGATTGCTCTTGGCAACAGTTGACACACTTCGCACTCTGCTCAAACCAGTAGCCCTTGGTGGCTTTGTTGGTGCTACGTATCCACCTTCTTCCTCTGTGCTGTTCTGCTGGCTATGTGTGCCAGCGATCCCGGTCGGATCGGTGGTCTCATCATCTACCCCTCATCGTCCATGTCATCCTTCTTCCATGTTGATATTGTCGGCTGGCCAAATGGAAACTGTGCGTCATCACCATCAGCCTCCACCTCTTCATCCGGTATACAGTATCACGTGGATGAAAGTGGCTTTTTTCTGGCTGTGGGTTTTCAATTATTTGGCCATGAACTGACGATACCTCCTCACCTTCCTCTTCAATGTCGTGCGGTAAGAGGCCAGAGGTAACGAAATAATATGGACCGAGCAGATCCTCGGAGTGGCCAAGGTTGGGGTCAAATGTTTCCTTTGACTCCTGACAGGATGATGAACTAGGAACAGGATCAGAATAGGATGACCAAGCGTTCTCTGTATGGACAGCAGACTGTGTTGTCGTGGATGATTGGGTGTTGCTAGAAAATTTCGTGCAAGCATTATCAGCCATTCAAGACAGTATCTGGCCTTTTCTGGCTTCCAGACCCATTTACATTTTATACCGGCAAATTTCGCCAGGAACATAGATGCATCCCACTCCTTTTGTCTCCCAAACTCTGTGCCTTGTCGGGCACCACTGACAACCCCACGCCCACGTCCACATACATGTCCCTGTCCCTTCACAACAGCTTTTTTAGAAATTTGGGGTTTTTCTGACAAAGCTGCAGATGTTCAGATGCAGATATTGGGGGAAAAGGAGCAGTTAGTGCTTTGTGGACGGTAGCACTACAGCCTAGTATTGCTTTGTGTTTTACACACAGCATTGCTACGGCACAAAAAATTGCCCTGAGGTTAAAGGTGAAAAATTATGCGCTTCAGTCACCACACAAGACAGCGGTGCTGGCTGCGAGTCAGTTGTGTAGTACCATGTGTGCTATTCGGTGAGAACATAGCACTGCAACAGCACAAAAACATTGGCCTGCAGGGGTAAATGTGACTCCAAAAATAGCTGGGAAAACTGTCACTACTCCCTGACCTTATACTTTTAGCTTTGAGAAGAGCTGAAATATTGCTGACTGTACTATGTGGTACTGCCTGTCTCCCTGCACTACAGTTGTGGCACCCCAGGGGTTAATGTGCCACAGTAACATCACAAGGGTTAACTCCCCACACAACACTGGACACTGCACTAGCACCTCTAAGCCAGAAGGGGAGCTCAAGCAGCTCCCTGATATATTCTGGTCTGAGGAGGAAGTAGTTAGTTGACAGTTGACAGTTCAGTTTAGTGCAGGGAGCGCTAGGAGGAGGATGTGTAAATGGGAGCAGTGCTGAGCTCCTGACAGGGACCACTGACTACTTTCAGGCCCAAACCTAGGGTCTGAGGAGAGGAGTACAAGAAACAGAGGGACACATCTGGGAGACTGAGTTACCTCATAACTCGACCCAGAGGAGCGCAGAAGCTGGATACCGGATCCAAATCTGTGACTGAAACACGCAGCACAAAAAATCCCGGGAGAGTGGAGGTTGTATATCTACACTGTACCTCAGCGAGGCAACACGGCGGGGTCAGAAGCACACTGAAAGACTCAAGTTGCCTAACAAAGGGGTTACCTGTGAGAAGAAACAGGGCCAAAAGCTCAGCTAAAGCAGCAGCAGGGCCACACACAAGGCCCAGGAATAGGAAGCTGAGGACCCGGACAGGGTGGGAGCAACCCGGCCCCAGTACAGACTCCGTGGACAGTACTTGCTGAACAACAACTCCAGTAAAGCCGTGGAGAACTTCAAAACCGTGAGTGTGTGTGATCCTTGTGCTCAAACCCTGCGTACCCTCACAAACTACCATCATCTCTACTACTACCCCTATCCTATAACATCCATAGCACTATCTATAGACTATTACTACCACTGCCCCTGGGAATCAAGCTCTACCCGCGGAGAGCCATTACATCTCCAGCTGCCAAACATCATCCCCGGAGGTTCTGCAGCAGCGGTGGTGCCCTCACTGACCACAACCCATAGGTGGCGTCATGACAAACTCCCCTGTAAATATCCCCCATTTATTGTGGAACCCCGGACACATCCCGGACCAAGAACGCCGTAATATCCCCAGCAGTACCCCGGTCCAGTACCGAGTACCCCGTCCCAGTGGGCTCCACACAGTCACCTAGTACTACAATACTGGTAGCTCGAACAAGAGTTTTTGGGTTTTACAGAGGAATGCTGGTTGATTTGCACAAGCACAACTCTCCCTAGCAGCTGCTCACACGCTCCATACACTAGCTGTGTTCTGCATGCAATGTACAGGAAATCGGCAGGTAGAGCTTATGAGTCATAGGCTATGGCTTAGGTATGATGCTGGGCGGCCAGCCAATCATAATAATGCCACAATCAAGAAGGCTGTGGCATTAATGTGATTGGCTAATGCTGGGCGGGAGACCCGAATATTGCGAGGCGAGTAGTGAAATACTCGCTATGTTTCGAGTACCGCGAGTACCGCATTACTCGCAGAGTACCGAATACTTGCGATTATACTCACTCATCACTATTGATGATGTCTTTTTGGGAAATAACAATAAATACTGATGTGAATCTAAAATGGCTTCTGCTTCTCTTCAATTCTGCCATTTGACCACAATTAAAAGGATAAATAGGGAGCGCTTATAGGACGTTATCGTCTTCATAAATAGTCCAGTCCCCCCAATCGGTGTGACTCACCTGTGGTGGTTGTGAGAGCCACAACAAACTGAAAGGGCCTGATAATAGTCGCTGCAGGAGCCCACTGAAGATAAATAATTTCCACCGAAGAAAAAGCTGGGCTTTTTAGTCCGCGCTGACCTCAAGAAACTTCCAGTCCAGTAAAGGGTTAATCAGGTTCTGGTTTATTTGCCTACGCGTTTCAGAGCCCTGATGAAGTGGCAGATTTAAAGCCACGAAGCCCATAGGCAAATAAACCAGAACCTGATTAACCCTTTACTGGACTGGATGTTTCTTGAGGTCAGCGCGGACTTCAAAGCCCAGCTTTTTCTTAGGTGGAAATCATTTGACCACAATTGAGATATCTGGAAAAACAGTACTCTCAACAAATATAGCTAACCTTCAAAGTTTGCTGAAAACTTAGTGATGGAACCTGTAGTGATGGAAGTGCTGATGATGGAGGTAAGCAAGATGAAGTGCAGCAGTGAATAAGCACACGGAGACTCTGTCACTCTACCCAGGTACTTTACTGGAACAATGCTGATGGTAGTACAGTTCACATTAGACAACTGTTGTTAAGTAAGGATAGCCGGCCGGGTAGTCACAGTGGGCTGCAGATTCCCTTGGAGTCTCCCATGGTATGCCTTCCTTGTCTCTAACCCGTGTCCTGCTGCTACTGCCTGTCCGGGAACAGCCCGCTTAGTACCAGGCCCGAATGGTGTGCTTCCTGAGTATCCCAGATTCCCACTCTCCTCTCTTCTGCACTGGCTCTCGACCCCAGTGGCTTATCCTGATGTGACTGGTTTCCTTTCTGACAGGGTGTCTGGACCAGTAGATGGACCCACGACCTCCGGTGTTATGGCTCAGCGGCTGTTTCCCTGTGCACTCTGGTAAATGGACCAGTGTTCCCTCCCTGAGTATGAATACTCGGGGGGTGCCCTCCTTCAGTCTGGGCTGCTTGTACTCTCTATTTTTGTGGTAATGTCCCCATCCTGCCCCTATCATGTAGTAATGCCCCATCCTGCTGTAATGCCCTATCCAGACCCCCTCTCTCAGAGTTCCATTCTCACACAGGGCTCCCGTGCTCCTCTGTTCCTCAATGTAAACTAAAACTCACTGTTTTTCTACCTCCCTTCTCCCCTAGGGCAGTGATGGCGAACCTTTCTAAGGCCGAGTGCCCAAACCGCAACCCAAAACTAAATTATTTATGGCGAAGTGCCAATATGGTAATGTAACCTAAATTACAGCAGTAGTAATCATAAGCGCTGCACAGGGGGGAGAGCCAGCAGATGCTAACTCTCTTCCCTGTACAGGGCTTGTAGTCCTGAAACATTGATGATCAATTCAATTATTTTAACAATTAATTGATTTTAAACTTACCTTTGCAGTCTTCTCTTCTCTTCAGCAGTGGTCAGACAGCTCATGTGCACTGCAGTACTGCACATTGAAGCTGAGCCGCTGCCACTGCCCTTTCTAGAAACAGCAGGTGGATTGATCTGTATGGAAAAAGTGCAGAATATTAGACAGATAGGAGATAGATTTTATCATGGAATGCAAGCAGATTTCATGCTGAAATCCTGATCCCTTTCTTTGCAGTAATGTGCTCCATCCTGACCCTCTCCTTGTAGCTATGTGCTCCATCCTGACCCTCTCCTTGTAGCTATGTGGTCCATCCTGACCCTCTCCTTGTAGCTATGTGCTCCATCCTGACCCTCTCCTTGTAGCTATGTGCTCCATCCTGACCCTCTCCTTGTAGCAATGTGCTCCATCCTGACCCTCTCCTTGCAGTAATGTGCTCCATCCTGACCCTCTCCTTGCAGTAATGTGCTCCATCCTGACCCTCTCCTTGCAGTAATGTGCTCCATCCTGACCCTCTCCTTGCAGTAATGTGCTCCATCCTGACCCTCTCCTTGCAGTAATGTGCTCCATCCCGACCCTCTCTTTGCAGTTATGTGCTCCATCCTGATCTTCTCCTTGTAGCAATGTGCTCCATCTGATCTTCTCCTTGTAGCAATGTGCTCCATCCTGACCCTCTGTTTCCAGTTAGGTGCTCCATCCTGACCCTTTCCTTGTAGTTATGTGCTCCATCCTGACCCTTTCCTTGTAGTTATGTGCTCCATCCTGACACTCTCCTTGTTACGTGCTCCATCCTGACCCTCTCCTTCTAACTATGTTCTCCATCCTAATCCTCTCCTTCTAGCTATGTGCTCCATTCTGATCCTCTCCTTCTAGCTATGTGCTCCATTCTGATCCTCTCCTAGCTATATGATCCATCCTGACCATCTCCATGCATTTATGGCCCCATCCTGACCCTCTCCTTGCAGTTGTGCTCCATCCTGATCCTCTCCTGGCAGTAATGTTCCTATCCTGACCCCCTTCTTGTAGTAATGTCTTTATCCTTATCCCCTTGTAGTATGCCCCATCCTTTTCCTCTTCGGTAATGTCCCATCCTTGTCCCTTGTGGTAATGTCCCCATCCTGCCCCTATCATGTAGTAATGCCCCATCCTGCTGTAATGCCCTATCCTTGTCCCCTTGCAGCAATATGCCCCATCCTGCAGTAATATGCCACATTCTTGTCCCCTTGCAGTAATATGCCCCATGCTGCAGTAATGCCCTATCCTTCTCCCCTTGCAGTAATATGCCCCATCCTGCAGTAATGTGTTTCATCCTTGTCCACTTGCCATTAATATGCCCCATCCTTATTCCTTTGTAGTAATATGCCCCATCCTGCACTAATGTGCCTCATCCTTGGCCCTATGCAGTAATATGCCCCATCCTGCACCAATATGACCTATTCTTGTCCCGTTGCAGTAATATGCCCCATCCAGCAGTAATGTGCCCCATCCTTGTCCCCATCACATAGTAATATGCCCCATCTTGCCCCCTGGTAGTATTGCCCTATCCTTGACCCCATCACATAGTAATCTGCCCCATCCTTCTGCCCCATCCTTGTCCCCATCACATAGTAATATGCCCCATCCTTGTCCCCATCACATATTAATCTGCCACATCCTGCCCACATCACATAGCAATATGCCCATCAGCTCCATTACATAATAATATGCCCCATCAGCCCCATTACATAATAATATGCCCCATCAGCCCCATTACATAATAATATGCCCCATCAGCCCCCATCACATAATAAAATGCCCCATCACATAATATGCCTCATCAGCCCCCATCACATAATAATATGCCCCATCAGCCCCCATCACATAATAATATGCCCCATCACATAATATGCCCCATCCTGCCCCCTGTTACTATTGCCCCATCCTGCCCCCAGCACAGAGTAATATTCCCCATCCTGCCCCTTAGTAATGCCCCATCCTGCCCCCAGTAAATCAATATGCCCCATCCTGCCCCCTTAGTAATGCCCCATCCTGCCCCCAGCAGATCAATATGCCCCATCCTGCCCCCTTAGTAATGCCCCACCCTGCCCCCAGAAGATCAATATGCCCCATCCTGCCCCCTTAGCAATGCCCCATCCTGCCCCCAGCAGATCAATATGCCCCATCCTGCCCCCTTAGTAATGCCCCATCCTGCCCCCAGATCAATATGCCCCATCCCGCCCCCTTAGTAATGCCCCATCCTGCCCCCAGAAGATCAATATGCCCCATCCTGCCCCCTTAGTAATGCCCCATTCTGCCCCCAGCAGATCAATATGCCCCATCCTGCCCCCTTAGTAATGCCCCATTCTGCCCCCAGCAGATCAATATGCCCCATCCTGACCCTTAGTAATGCCCCATCCTGCCCCCAGCAGATCAATATGCCCCATCCTGCCCCCTTAGTAATGCCCCATCCTGCCCCCAGCAGATCAATATGTCCCATCCTGCCCCCTTAGTAATGCCCCATCCTGCCCCCAGCAGATCAATATGCCCCATCCTGCCCCCTTAGTAATGCCCCATCCTGCCCCCAGCAGATCAATATGCCCCATCCTGCCCCCTTAGTAATGCCCCATCCTGCCCCCAGCAGATCAATATGCCCCATCCTGCTGTAAATAGAAAAAAAAAAAAAAAAAGTCATACTCACCTTCCTGCTGCAGTTTCCTCTTCTGCAGCGTCTTCTCCTCCTGACCCGCGCTGAGTGCGGTCACGTGACGCCGGGGGCGTCACATGACCGCTGTCACATGACGCTGGCCGGGAGGTCGGGGCTAGGAAGAGTGTCGGAGAGAGGAGAAACGTCTCCTCTGCTCCGACACAGCTTTGGTCTGCCGGCGCCGCGCCGCGCGCCGGCAGATCAAAGCAGCAGTGTAGTGGCGAGGCTGCGTGCCAGCGGAGGCGGCTCTGCGTGCCAACCCTGGCACGCGTGCCATAGGTTCGCCATCACTGCCCTAGGGTATGGTACCTCACCATCTGCCTAGCTGAGTGTGTGGGAGTGCTAGGATGGGATCCTCCTACAAATCATACATTCCACTGTAACAGGGATAACCGCACACTCATTTATGAAATTTTTTATTATTTCATGAATTTCAGAGTCAGAGTCTCAGAGTCAGAGTCTCAGAGTCAGAATCTCAGAATTTCATGAAATAATTAAAAAAAAATGCGTGGGGCTCCGCGCAATTTCTATGTCTAGCCAGGTACAGCTAAGCAGCTGGGGGCTGGAATCCGCAGCGCAGGGATGCCCAAGCTTTCTGGGCACCCCCCGCTGCAAATTGCAGCCCGCAGCCGCCCCAGAAGATGGCGCGTTCATTGAAGCGCCATCCTCTGGCGCTGAACCCCGCTCTTCCAGCGGCCCTGGTAGCGATGGCACGCTGGGTAATAAAGAGGTTAGGGCCAGCTTTGTATTATCAGCTGGCCCTAAGCCCGAAATTTATGGCGGTCACGCCAATATTAGACATGACCGCCATGAATTTCTATTAAATTGTTTTAAAAAAAAACAACACAGAGAAATTTTTTTATTAGAAATAAAAAAAAAAGCCATTAGAGACTCCATCTTTAATTAAAAAAATCCTCTTCCGTCCGACACAGTCCAAAACGCGATGTCCTCTCTGCTCATCCCTGTGCATAAATATAGATGTATATGCACAGGGAATGAGCAGACTGAGAACAATCTCAGCTCTGCTACATCATCTCTGTGCACAGACATTCATGTCTGTACACAGGGAATGAGCAGACTGAGAACAATCTCAGCACTGCTACATCAGGCAGCAGGCAGGCTCTAGGACCCTGGAGCTGCACAGAGAGACAGGACTCTTCTCTTATCTGTGCGAGTTTCCCAGCGATTACAGTTGCAAAGTAAACGAGTCCAATGCAAATCAATGGCAAAACTAGGATTGCCTCAGGCTGAAGCTTCCGAGACACATCTGCGATTTGTAAATCTCACACTACTCGCTATTACTCGCTTCCCCATTCATTAACATTGGACTCGCTAGACTCGCAACGAGTAGCGAGTCCTGTGCTCGGACTCGCTAGAGTCAAGCGATTCCGAGTAATTTAGGATTCGCCCATCACTACTTCTTAGTCATCTGATCGTCCGTCCGATCCACAAGTCCTCCGTCCGGCCAGGCGTCCTCTTCCTCCGGCCCCGGGGATCTTCTGTCTTCTTTCCGCCAACTTCCAGCTCCGACGTCCTGTTCACTCATCATTAACATAGAATGGACAACAAATCCACCATTCTATGTCAATGAGATGTGAGGGGCTCTTCTGATTGGTCGCTGTCTACTGCCCTCAGCCAATCAGAAGAGGCCCTCATTTCCCATTGACATACATTAGCGGTGTGTCGGCGATTTTATGGCCGCCCACCTGGTTCTATTTGTCGGCCCTAAAATCGCGGTCACACCGCTAATGCATCTCTATGGGCAGTCAGCCCGATTTCTGATTGGTCGCTCTCTCGAGCTCACTGCCCATAGACATGCATTAGCGGTGTGTCCGCGATTTTAGGGCCGACAAATAGAACCAGGTCGGCGCCCATAAAATCGCCGACACACCGCTAATGTATTTCAATGGGAACAAATAAATTTAATAATAAAAAAAATTATTTAAAAATAATTAAAAAATAATTAAAAAATAATAATAAAATAAATAAAAAATAATAAATAATTCAATAAAAATAATAATAAAAAAATTAAATATATATATGCTAATTATATCAGCCCTTTCAGCGGACCTGAAAGAGAACTGGGTCTCAGCCTAAATAATAAATGTAATAATAAAAAAAATAATTATAAAATAATTAAAAAATAATAAAAAAATAAATAAACAATAATAAACAACTCAATAAAAATAATAATAAAAAAATTAAATATATGCTAATTATATCAGCCCTTTCAGCGGACCTGAAAGAGAACTGGGTCTCAGCCTAAATAATAAATTTAATAATAAAAAAAATAATTAAAAAATAATTAAAAAATAATAAAAAAATAAATTAAAAATAATAAATAATTCATTAAAAATGATAATAAAAAAATTAAATATATGCTAATTATATCAGCCCTTTCAGCGGACCTGAAAGAGAACTGGGTCTCAGCCTAAATAATAAATTTAATAATAAAAAAAATAATTAAAAAATAATTAAAAAATAATAAAAAAATAAATACAAAATAATAAATAATTCAATAAAAATAATAATAAAAAAATGAAATATATGCTAATTATATCAGCCCTTTCAGCGGACCTGAAAGAGAACTGGGTCTCAGCCTAAATAATAAATTTAATAATTAAAAAATAATTAAAAAATAAATACAAAATAATAAATAATTCAATAAAAATAATAATAAAAAAATGAAATATATGCTAATTATATCAGCCCTTTCAGCGGACCTGAAAGAGAACTGGGTCTCAGCCTAAATAATAAATTTAATAATAAAAAAAATAATTAAAAAATAATTAAAAAATAAATTAAAAATAATAAATAATTCAATAAAAATAATAATAAAAAAATTAAATATATGCTAATTATATCAGCCCTTTCAGCGGACCTGAAAGAGAACTGGGTCTCAGCCTAAATAATAAATTTAATAATAAAAAAAATAATTAAAAAATAATTAAAAAATAATAAAAAAATAAATTAAAAATAATAAATAATTCATTAAAAATGATAATAAAAAAATTAAATATATGCTAATTATATCAGCCCTTTCAGCGGACCTGAAAGAGAACTGGGTCTCAGCCTAAATAATAAATTTAATAATTAAAAAAATAATTAAAAAATAATTAAAAAATAATAAAAAAATAAATACAAAATAATAAATAATTCAATAAAAATAATAATAAAAAAATGAAATATAATGCTAATTATATCAGCCCTTTCAGCGGACCTGAAAGAGAACTGGGTCTCAGCCTAAATAATAAATTTAATAATAAAAAAATAATTAAAAAATAGTTAAAAAATAATAAAAAAATAAATTAAAAATAATAAATAATTCAATAAAAATAATAATAAAAAAATTAAATATAAGCTAATTAGATCAGCCCTTTCAGCGGACCTGAAAGAGAACTGGGTCTCAGCCTAAATAATAAATTTAATAATAAAAAAAATAATTAAAAATAATTAAAAAATAATACAAAAATAAATAAAAAATAATAAATAATTAAATAAAAATAATAATAAAAAAATTAAATATATGCTAATAATATCAGCCCTTTCTGCGGACCTGAAAGAGAACTGGGTCTCAGCCTCAGGCTCACTTTAAATAAATAATAAATTTAATAATAAAAAAAATAATTAAAAAATAATTTAAAAAAAATAAAAAAAATAATAAAAAATAATAAATAATTAAATAAAAAAAAAAATAAAAAAAATAAATAAATGCTATTAATTGTATTATTAATTTTATTAATGCTATTAATAATGCTATTACTGCTAATAATAATGCTAATAATCCTAATCATTATGCTATTAATGCTAATATTTATGTTATTAATGCTAATAATTATGCTATTAATGCTAATAATTATGGTATTAATGGTAATAATAATGCTATTAATGCAAATAATATTGCTATTAATTCTATTATTAATGCTATTAATGCTAATTATTATGCTATTAATGCAAATAATTAGGCTATTAATGGTAATAAGAATGCTATTAATGCAAATAATATTGCTATTAATGCTATTATTAATGCTATTAATATTAATAATTATGCTATTCATGCTAATAATTATGCTATTAATGGTAATAATAATGCTATTAATGCAAATAATATTGCTATTAATGCTAATATTTATGCTATTAATGCTAATAATTATGCTATTAATGGTAATCATAATGGTATTAATGCACATAATATTGCTATTAATGCTAATAATTATGCTATTAATGTTAATAATTATGCTATTAATGCTAATAATAATGCTATTAATGCTAATAATTATGCTATTAATGCTAATAATTATGCTATTAATGCTAATATTTATACTATTAATGCTAATAATTATGCTATTAATGCTAATATTTATGCTATTAATGCTAATAATTATGCTATTAATGGTAATCATAATGGTATTAATGCAAATAATATTGCTATTAATGCTAATAATTATGCTATTAATGTTAATAATTATGCTATTAATGCTAATATTTATGCTA
Source organism: Allobates femoralis (assembly GCA_033576535.1). Classification (NCBI taxonomy): domain Eukaryota; kingdom Metazoa; phylum Chordata; class Amphibia; order Anura; family Aromobatidae; genus Allobates; species Allobates femoralis. The sequence goes on from JARQOC010000001.1 coordinate 362,930,398, forward strand.
TTAATGCTAATAATTATGCTATTAATGCTAATATTAATACTATTAATGCTAATAATTATGCTATTAATGCTAATATTTATGCTATTAATGCTAATAATTATGCTATTAATGGTAATCATAATGGTATTAATGTAAATAATATTGCTATTAATGCTATTAATGCTAATAATTATGCTATTAATGTTAATAATTATGCTATTCATGCTAATAATTATGCTATTAATGGTAATAATAATGCTATTAATGCAAATAATATTGCTATTAATGCTAATATTTATGCTATTAATGCTAATAATTATGCTATTAATGCTAATATTTATACTATTAATGCTAATAATTATGCTATTAATGCTAATATTTATGCAATTAATGCTAATAATTATGCTACTTATGGTAATCATAATGGTATTAATGCAAATAATATTGCTATTAATGCTATTAATGCTAATAATTATGCTATTAATGTTAATAATTATGCTATTAATGCTAATAATTATGCTATTTATGGTAATAATAATGCTATTAATGCAAATAATATTGCTATTAATGCTAATATTTATGCTATTAATGCTAATAATTATGCTATTAATGGTAATCATAATGGTATTAATGCTAATAATTATGCTATTAATGCTAATATTTATGCTATTAATGCTAATAATTATGCTATTAATGGTAATCATAATGGTATTAATGCAAATACTATTGCTATTAATGCTATTAATGCTAATAATTATGCTATTAATGCTAATAATTATGCTATTAATGGTAATAAAAATGCTATTAATGCAAATAATATTGCCACGTTCTAGAATCCCGATGCATTTGCATCGGGCTCACAGCTAGTATATATATATATATATATATATATATATATATATACACCATGTTCCTAATTATTATGCAAATGTTGTTTTTCTCTGACTTTTAATGGTCAGTGCAAATGACAGTCAGTGTAATAAAAGTAATCACCTGTTAGAGTATACATCAAATTTTATTGAAGAAACCTCCCAATGATAATAGTATAATCTTCAAAAATTAAAAAAACTCTAAACGCACTGTTCCAAATTATTAAGCACAGTAGAGTTTGTAAATATTTGATATGTTTAAAAGAACTGAAAATGCTTATTTGTTGAATTTGCAGCATTAGGAGGTCACATCCACTGAAATAAAAAGCTATTTAACTCCAAAACATCCTAACAGGCCAAGTTACATATTAACATAGGAACCCTTCTTTGATATCACCTTCACAATTCTTGCATCCATTGAACTTGTGAGTTTGTGGAGGGTTCTGCTTGTATTTCTTTGCATGATGTCAGAATAGCCTCCCAGAGCTGCTGTTTTGATGTGAACTGCCTAACACCCTCATAGATCTTTTGCTTGATTATACTCCTAAGGTTCTCTATAGGGTTGAGGTCAGGAGAAGATGGTGGCCACACCATGAGTTTATCTCCTTTTATACCCATAGCAGCCAATGACACAGAGGTATTCTTTGCAGCATGAGATGGTGCATTTTCATGCATGAAGATGATTTTGCTCCTGAAGGCACGTTTCTGCTTTTTGTACCATGTAAGTGTGTCGCCCCACTATGTAGGTGCCACAAGGGGGTACTGCACCTGTAAAAGAGGAGTAGTCATCCCCACTGCAAGTAGATTTCATGATGGTAGGCGGGACCCTAAACCCACATCCCACATTAGACCAGGCAGTAGGAGGGAACCCGGGAGGCTATATAGTCACCTCCAGGGGGAACCAGAAAAGTCGAGTGAGGCCAGCCAGCATGGGCAGGAGCTGAGGAGCCTGCGGGAGAAAGGAGGTCGGCCAGCCCGTCCGCCTTGGCCTCCGGGTTGGAAAGTGAGTGGAGATTCAGGCAGGGAGCCTGAGGCAAGAAGGAGGGTCACCTCGGCTGAGGGACCCAGGACAAAAAGTACAGATCCCAGACAGAGGAGAGAAGGGAGCAAGTAGCTCGGAGGGGAGTTCGCTCAAGGAAGGAAACCGAGTACCGGAGCCCGCACCTGTAGGAACCTTCATGGCCTGCAGAGAATCCGTAGAATGGGGGTATCTCCAGATACGGCCCTGATTCCTGAGTACCCATTAGAGGGGACTCAGACACCACTACGTCCAATTGCTGTGGTCAACAGAAGGTTCACCCGACGGGAGCAAGGGGAAGTAAAGTAAGACAGCAGGAGGTCAGATTTACTCTATATGAGATCAGGCTTTACACCGCTTCTGGGAAGCAAGGGGAGAAAAGGAACAAGAAAGGCACATAAAGAGGGTTCCGTCTAACTACCAGAGATCCGCTTGCAGCCAGCTGTAGCCACTTGTCATCCTAACACCTAACTGCACTGTGAACTGTAATGACTCTGCTAAGTTCCAGTAAAGTACCCGATGAAGTGGCTTTCGACTCTGCTACATCTTTCTTTGCATGAACTCATTTCCCTTACAGAATCGCTTCCCCAGAGGTTTTAGTCCTGCCTGCGGAGGACTATACCATCACTGCCGCAATACGACTGACCTCCGGAGGACTGTAGCGGCGCTGGTGACATCTCACCAGGTACTGCAGGTGGCGTCACGAACAAACTTTATTTTATTACTTTTGCCCCTTAATACTTGACCACCAGGGCCACAGCCTTAGGCAGCCACCCGTGACCTCCAGACTGAGCCTGAGATCTGAGTACCCTGCCCTGGGTGAGTCAGAAGAAAGTTCTCAGTCAGAAACTCTATATACTTTGCAGAGGCCATTTTCACACCTTCAGGAACCTTAAAGTGACCTACCAGATGTTTCCCCATGATTTTGACTCAAAACATGACTCCTCCACCTCCTTGCTGATGTTGCAGCCTTGTTGGGACATGGTGGCCATCCATTAACCATCCACTACTCCATCCATCTGGACCATCCAGGGTTGCTCGGCACTCATAAGTAAACAAGACAGTTTGAAAGTTAGTCTTCATGTATGTCTGAGCCCTCTGCAATTATTTCTGCTTGTGAGCACTGTTTAGGGGTGGCCGAATAGTGGGTTTATGCACCACAGCAAGCCTTTGAAGGATCCTATACTTTGAGGTTCGAGGGATTCCAGAGGCAATAGCAGCTTCAAATATCTGTTTGTTGGTTTGTAAGGCCTTTTTAGCAGCTACTCTCTTAATCCGATGAACTTGCCTGGCAGAAACCTTCCTCATTCTGCCTTTATCTGCACAAACATGTCTGTGCTCAGAATAGGCCACAAATCTCTTCACAGTACAATGATCACGCTTAAGTCTTCCTGCAATATCTAATGTTTTCATCCCTTGTCCAAGGCATTGCACTATTTGCTACTTTTCGGCAGCAGAGACATCCTTTTTCTTTCCCATGTTGCTTGAAAACTGTGGCCTGCGTAATATTGTGGAACATCCAGTTTTTCTTTTATTGAGCTCGCCTGTCAAACTAATTATCACAGGTATCTCAGCTTGATTTCAGTGATCCAAAGAACCCTGAGACACAATACCATCAATGGGTTTCATTGAAAAAAAACAAAATAAAGAACACGACACTTAAAACTAATCTGCATAATCATTTGGAACATGGTATATATATCATGATTTGGCACTATTCCTCTCCTATTGTATCCTCTCCGGTCCCCCATAGACTGTGAACCCTCGAGGACAGGGTCCCATCCCCTCCTGTTCCTGTTTGTACAGACTACATGAATATATTGAACTTGTCCTCGTCTACCCTCCTATCATGTAAAGCACCATGGGATCTATAAATAAAAAATAATAATAATAATGAGGTGGGTGACCAACCAGCTAGACGCATGGCTCCAACAGTTTTGAAGAATTGACACGCTCATGCTTTGAAAAATATAGCAAAAACCATGCAGGTTTCAATTTCTTTCAAGAAACAAAACCAAAGTGGGTGCACAACATTTCCTGTGAAGGACATTCCTAGGGTCAGCCACCGGTGAGTGGGAGTGTCATATCATTTATTAGGGTGCTGTAGCAGGAAGACAGTTTATTAGGGTTTATTAGGTACTTGCGGTAAGTTAATGGATAGGAGGGAAAGTAGTTGACAGGGCCTGCTGCTCTTTTTCTTCCTTACTGATTGTGCACTTTAGCTTTTAATCACATTATAGGTTTGTAATAAAGTTTATTGATAGGGATATTTATGATATATAACTCACAACTTTTCCTGAATCACATAGGTTTTGCTGGCAATGAAAAATGCAAGTATAGATTAGAATAAAACCTAGGTAAATATGTACCAAATCTGCAGGAAAATACCCTGTATGAACATAGCCTTAAGGTAAAATATGAGCATTATTAGAATTGGTAAACTGTGCAACATGTTTTGAAAAAACAAAATGGGACTTGATCAACTTTGAAATCCATAGAGGGGTCTTTATTTTAACCCCTTTTCCCCTGGGCGATTTTCCATTTTTCTGTTTTCGTTTTTCCCTCCTTTTCTTCCAAGAGCCGTAACTTTATTATGTTTCTATCAATATAGACATATGAGGGTTTGTTTTTTGAGGAACAAGTTTTACTTTCAGAAGAAATCAATTATTTTATCATATAGTGTACAGGAAAATGGGAAAAAAATTCCAAGTGTTGTAAAATTGCAAAAAAAAAGTGCAATTACACGTTTCTTTTTTCATTTTTTTATTCACCATGTTCACTATATTGTAAAAAAGATGTATCAGTATGATGCCTCGGGTCAGTACGAGCTCGTACATACCAAACATGTATACTGTTTACTGTTATCTAAGTGGTGAAAAAAAATCCAGAACTTTGAAAAAAAAATTGCGCTTTTGTCATCATGTTCCGTGACCCAAAGCGTTCTCATTTTTCGGGACCTGGGGTTGTGTGATGCCTTATTTTGTGCGTCACGAGCTGATGTTTATAAGCGATACCGTTTTTGTGTAGATACATTGTTTTTATCACCCGTTATTGCATTTTATAGCAGTGTTGTGGCAGCCAAAAAAACATTATTTTGTTTTTTGGTCTTTTTTTTTTCCATTACGCAGTTTATATATCTGATTAATTGATTTTATATGTATATAGATTGAGCATTTTTGAATGCGGCAATACCAAATATATGCATTTACTTAATTTTTTTAAATACTTTTATTTTGAGTAGGTCAAAAGGATTTGAATCTTTGTGTTTTTTCATATTTTTAAAAACTTTCTTTTTTTTCTTTCTTTTATACTGTCCCACAGGACACCACAGTGCTGCACTGTCCGATCGCTTGTACTATACTCCGGTGAGCTGCAGCACATTGGGACATAGCACAAATGATCCCTCTCTGTGAATGATGGTGCTTGCCAGCCATCCAAAAGAAGTGAACTCTGATAGCATCCGGGGTCACAACAGGACCCTAGGCTATCCAGATAACGTATGGAGATCCCGCGATCTGCGGCACTTTGGATCATGCTGTCAGTTACTGAAAGCATGGTTCATAGGGTTAACACTGCCAATCAGATCTCTGATCCAATCGGCAGTTGTAGCCACACATCTCAGCTAATCATATCAGCTCAGATGGTGGGGGAAAGATTTGAGCTCACTGCTGGGCCTCACATCAAAGCGAGGGAGCTGACACATGATGTACTGGGTATGTCAAATATTGGAAAGAGTTTAAAGGCTAAAACAAATTGTCCCATACAATACAATGGCATTGTATTGTATGGGACAATATATAAATATTGAATGAGTTTAAAGCGAAGAAGTTGTTGTTAAATTCATGCTGGCTGAAAAAAGGTAGCATGAATTAAATCCCAACTGTGAGATTGCAGCTAGGTGTGTTTTACTATGAAATGCTATAGCATTTCAGAGAAAAACCAACTGGGCGCTATTGAGTGAAACCTTATCTGTCAATAGGGCAAGATCTGACCAGACTTCTCCCAGTCCCACTCCAGTTGATTAGCAGGTCTCTCCCATATGTGCCAGTGCTTTTAAGAGTAAAACATACCTTGTTCAGGCAACATGAAGTGAATGACAGGTTCCATTTAAGGGGTTTTCCTATTGCCTAAAATAGTCTTAAAAAAGGTAGTTAGCAATTTAATTGAATTAGAAATATTGCAGTATTTGTAAGATAAAGTAATACCTATAACCACAGGGAAACTTCAGGAAATGCATTAACAGCTAGGATGCTGGCCTAATAGGGGTCAAGGTTTTATTACTATATCCAAATATCCAGCACAGAAATGAGCTTGCACTTTGAGCTCCTCATAAAATTTCCATTTATTTTGAATCAGGTTAAAAACAGATTTCCATTGCATGTAAAATCATAAAGTCAGTACATCATGATTAGGCGACGCATTTCGGGTAGCTTTTAGCCTTATTCTAGAACTGAAAAAGGTTTGATTATAGTCACATTTGCATTAGGTACATGGGGGTATGGTCCGCAGAAGCAAACACATTGCCGAACGCATACATACTGAAGTGAACGCAGAATTGATTATGCGCATGTGTTCATACAGAAAAACCTAAAAAACGGTATGCGTTATATGTACCATGCGTTAACAGATGTGTTTCCCATAAGGCCCCATGTTAAAAAAACGCATGCATTTTTTTACTGCACCCAAAAATGCTGCTAGCAGCATTTTTTGATGCAGTTTCAAAAATGTATAGTGTTTTTTAGTACACTTTTGACAATGCGTTTTTTGCATCGGAGCCTATAGATCTGTTCACGCATGCATTTTTCACAAAATTCAAAGTTGAAAAACTGATGTTTTTAGCAGATCCAGGGCTCATGTGTGGCCCTGGCCAGAAAGAGAGAGAATTCTACGTATCACTTGCGTTGGCATCAGGGTGGCACTGCGTCACCATTGGGCTCCATGTATGATTTGTACACTTGCGGAGGCTTGTGTACATATCATGCATCCTCGGACACACAGAAAATGCAAAAAGTTGCGTTTTCTATGCTCTGAGAAACAACGCATGCGGACTCAAATGCAAATACTCCTCCTCTGCTCCCCCCTCATCACCTCTTCGCACAACCGAGTCCAGGACTTCTCCCGGGCATCTGCCTTACTCTGGAACTCCCTACCCGAACACGTCAGACACTCTCCTACCCTGAGTAGCTTCAAGTGTCACCTGAAGACTCACTTGTTCCGTCAAGCCTACAACCTGCCATGAGACCCAGGCGAACGCCCCGTACCTGACATTCCCCCATCCTACTGTATCCTAACCCACCCCTCATAGACTGTGAGCCCTCGTGGACAGGGTCCCTGCCCCTCCTGTACCTGTACGTCCTGATCGCCTAGATTTAGTGTACTTGTTCTTGTCTCCCTCATCCTCATGTAAAGCGCCTAATGGCGCTATATAAATAAATAAATAATAATAATAATAATAATAATATATCCGCAGTTAGATGCATAAAGCATACACCATTCGTGCCCATGTTAAACATAGGGACGCACGACACATGCGTCGCCGCACACGTTCGCCCACCTCCATATGCAGCGTGGACGAACGCTAGTGTGAAATCGGCCTAAGATTGGGATTTGGAGAATTTAGAGTCCTATATCATTTTTGCAGTGTGGCTAGATGCAACGTCCTGATGAAAGAGGCAATTGTCATTAAGGAATAATACCGCCATAGCCAGAGGTGCATCAAGCCTCCCTGTCACCTGAGCCCTCCCACAACCAAAGTGAGTAGCGGGGGGGTGCTGTTGGGTTCGAGCACCGCCGCACCACAGCGGCCTCTAGTGAGGGTTCCGACTGCCCTCTTACCTGTGATGCTGCAGCGGCGCCGATAACACAGGAAGGCCAATTTGTGATGCTGGCACTGCCCCCTTCCCCCCTGGCCAATGGACGGTGCGGCCCTGGCCATAACGCCGTGCTATTGATCTGTAAGAATGTTTATATGTCAAAATAACATCCACGTGAATAACAGAACCTTAAGTTTCATAGCATCACATAGCCTGACCAAACTTCTCTTCTTCCCATGCTCCATTAAAATCACAGCACTTTCTCAGCTAAATAACTCTTAATTTGTTTGTACTGCAATCATCTGATTATGTTTTTCTCAGCAATATTAGTATTTTCAGTATTTTAAACACTGGTAAAATTAAACAGCATCTATCCAGTAACTGGCATGGTGACCGCTGAACAATCATAATGAATATCTATCATACAGAATGGTGTGTTAAATACATAATATGCTATGTTAAGAGGATTAATTTTCCAGATATTCAGCAGAAAATAAAGCAATAATAATAACTTTACCGACAATTACCAGTAATAAGTATTTGACTAGCACTAATTTGTAAATAAAACACATACATTACAATGTGGCTGTGATTCATTACCCAATTATTTTGACACATATCCCAAATTCCTTTATATCTTGAAATATTTGTTCCAAGAAATACATAACACTAATGTGGAATGTTTGGGAAGAGGTCTTCCAAAACCTGGCAATGAACTTGACCACATTGCCAGGAAGGTAACAGATTCCTGTCCCCATATAGTTAGACAGTTTGATGCATGTTATTTAGAGATTTGGTGAAAATTATTTATGATATTAAGGTTAGTTGCTAAGCAGTGAAGAAGAGAGTACACGTGCACAGGCAAATAACCTTATCTTGTGAACTTGCAAAAATGACATGCTTTTGATAGCAGTGCTTTAGAATTTGGCTAATATTACAAGAATTTCTTCTTCTTTCCCAATGCTAATGACTTTATTTGTGATGCAGGCACTTATCCAAATGTTACACAGTGCACAAACTTTATAAGCAAGGAATATATGGTAGTATCCTTATTTTAGGTTTCCTTACAAAAAATAGGCTAGTTTGTGTTCATAAAACCTCCACCTTTTAACAACAAAGATGAGCAAATACATTTGAGTGCAATAGCGTTTTCCAAACATCCACATTCGCAAAAATGCTGAATTTTTGCAGTTCCCTTCCAGGAAGGTTTGGCCATACTGCATATGTAAATGGCCACGAAAAAGTAAAAAAATAATCATTTTGCTCACCTCGCAGGTCACCACTTATTCTCTTCTACTTCCAACCATCTTCTCTCCAGTTCTCGTCGCATCCTCTGATCACCACCACTCGCACTGAAATCCCCGAGCCTCTCACAGAGTGGATAAAGAGTTTTCGAAAAAACATTAAATCCAGATTTTAGTGCACAATGGCTACAGATTATTTTATTTTTGTAAAAAAAGCACAGACCTTGCTGCACATTGGCTGCAGGTTAATTTTTTACTGAAAACTAAGCCAACAAACCTTGTTGTACACAGGCTATAGTCTGATCATACCACATCTCCTTGGCTAGTGAGGAAGTGAAAGAGTATATATACATTACAGCCTGGGGACACAGATGATTTTTTTCGGGAGGTAAAACATTTCCCAGCCTGTTTTTTTTTTTTAAATATTTTACTTCAAAGAAAGAATATTTTGCGATTCCGTGCCATAATGTCTGTATACTGTTTACTTTCTCCCTGTGGTATGATCAGACCATGTTCCTGAACGGTAAGACATATCCATTACACAGTACATAGCAAGGACACATACCGTATATACTCGAGTATAAGCCGACCAGAGTATAAGCCGAGGCCCCTAATTTTACCCTCCAAAACTAGGGAAACTTATTGACTCGAGTATAAGCCTAGGGTGTGAAATGCAGCAGACTGCCATCCTGTTATATAGCCCCCCCATCACTGGTATATAGCCCCCCATCCCGGTATATAGCGCCCCCATCACTGGTTTATAGCACCCCTTTTGCTGGTATACAGCCCCCCATCACTGGTATACAGGCCACCATCAGAGGTATACAGCCCCCATCAGAGGTATACAGCCCCCATCAGAGATATACAGCCCCCATCAGAGGTATACAGCCCCCCATCACTGGTATACAGGCCATCGTCACTGGTATACAGGCCCTGATCAGTGGTATACAGGCCCCGATCAGTGGTATACAGGCCCCAATCAGTGGTATACAGGCCCCATCAGTGATATACAGGCCCCATCAGTGGTATACAGGCCCCTCCAGTGGTATACAGGCGCCTCCTGTGGTATATAGGCCCCTCCAGTGGTATACAGGCCCCCCATCAGTGGTATACAGGCCCCCCATCAGTGATATACAACCCCACTCCCTAGTATCTGGCCCCCATCAGTCATATACAGCTACAATCCCTAGTATCTTGCCCCCATCAGTGATATACAGCCCCCCTCCCTAGCATCTGGCCCCCATGCTGTGGCACATGTTAAAATAACAAACCAGTTATACATTACCTTTCCGGCGACTCCTTGCTAGTACCGCCGCATCCTCCGGTCTCCCTGCTTCTTCCTGCTTATGCCGGTGTCATGTGACCGGCGCAGCAATGAAGTCATCGCTGCGCCGGTCACATGACACCGGCACAAGCAGGAAGAAGCAGGGAGAACAGGGAATGCGGCGGTACCAGCAAGGAGTCGCCGGAAAGTTAATGTATAACTGGTTTGTTATTTTAACATGTGCCACAGCATGGGGACCAGATGCTAGGGAGGGGGGTTGTATATCACTGATGGGGGCCAGATACTAGGCAGGGGTGCTGTATATCACTGATGGGGGCTAGTGTAGTGCAATATGCACCGCTCCCCGACGCTGATGGATGGGGGGATGCAGTGCATATTCATTACTAATGAGCAGCCCCACGTTACCGCCTGCTGTCCCTGCATCCCCCTCCTGCCTCCTCCAGACCCCGGTCACAGCACCCCCCCACAGCAAATACAGAGTGACTCAAGTATAAGCCAAGGGGGGCACTTTTCAGCACAAAAATTGTGCTGAAAAATTCGGCTTATACTCGAGTATATACGGTATATAAGATTATCTAAGCACATAGATGTGGTATGATCAGACCATGTTCCTGAACGGTCAGACACGTCCATTACACAGTACATAGCAGGGACACATATATAAGATTATCTCAGTACAGGAGATGTGGTATGATCAGACCATGTCCCTGTATGGTCAGACATGGCCATTACACAGTACAATTTTGAAATGTATTATTATTCCAAGATGAATTGATTAAAATGAACTTTGTTCATTGGAAAACCCCTTTAAGATCATGTATCCTATTGCACAGTGGCTACAGATTATTAAAAAAAAACAACAAAACCAACAGATCCTGGTGCACAGTGGCTACAGATTATTTAAAATAAAAACTAAGGCCACAGACCCTGCTGCACAGTGACTATAAATTATTTAAAAAAAAAAAAAACATTAAGCCCACAGATCATGGTGCACAGTGGCTACACATCTACTTTTTTAAGACTAAAGGGAACTAACCACAAGGATTTAATTACCTATAAATCATTGCAGCAGGTGATTCACGTGTGCAGCATGACATCACTATTTTTTTTTTTACTATTCTTTTGTGGGCTTGTTTTTCTGCTGTAAGCCAAACCCCTCCCCCCTCCTTCTCATCCAGACTTGTCTGGGAGAGGAGGGACTTACAGCAGAAAGACAAACCCAAAGGGGAGGAATAAAAAAAACTCAAATAGTGATGTCATGCTGCACACGTCAATCACCTGCTGCACTGATTTACATGTGGTTGCAGGTAGAACCTGGTAGTTGGTTCACTTTAAGCCCACGGATCCTGGTGCAGTGGCCAAATAGACCTTTTCTTAAAATTAACCCCAGAGATATTGGTGCACATTAAGAGTGCCCCTAATTTAACCTAACACTGTCCCTCAGTCCAGTATCATTTTATCACTGCACTATTCAAAGCAAAATGGCAGCGCAACCTGTGATCTGGCTTTTATACAGGCCAGGTCATGTGGTGTGCCAGCCAATCAAAGCCATACCAATACTAGCTATGACTGTGATGGCCCTGGAATTGCGCTCAGCCTAAAAGCTTGTTGATTGGCTGAGCTGCTGTCTTTCAACAAAATTTAATCAGATGGCACATAAGAACAGGGACGTGCAGTTAGACGTCCGTGTTCAGGGTTCAGCACTGGATATTAGGTATCTGATACAAACCCTGAACAATACTATTAGGGTTTGCTCATCCCTAACAGTGAACAGACAGATGTTGATGGATAGTGTGGAGAGCTTTCATTTGATTATTGTGTGGGAAATTGTAGAGCTACAATTTGATATTCAAAATATTATAGATTGTATAATAATATAACGTTCAGTGTTTTTGTGATATGCCATTTTCCTCAAAATTGATATTTGATCATTGAAGCTGTAAATAGTTAAAGGGGAACTCCAGGGAGAAAGAAAAATTTGTATGGTCCCCGCACTCATAGACTATAATGCTAAACTGCCTGTTATATTTGTATAATGTTTAGAATTAATATAAATCAGTTATTCACTAACTGCTCTTTACCAGTCACCACTACCAGAGGGGACTACACGTCATGCCTGATTGAGCATCTCTCCCACCTTCCTCTGCAGTGATAATTTGTGCATCTGAGAACAAACACTTCCTCCTTCAATCATATAGGCGTGATGTCACTTATGGTCCTATTGACACAGATCTCTGTCCTGATCTCTGTACATAAAGAGATCTCCAGACTCCATCTTAGGAAGGGGAGATAGCTGCTCAATCAGGTATGACGTATTGTTCCCTCTTGGATTTGTGACTAGTAGGGAGCAGTTAGTGAATAACTGATTTATAAAATAAAAAAATGTTTGTACCGTGTTACCAAAAATTATACAAGTGTAACAGGCAGCTTTGCATTATAGCAGAGGTTACCAACTCCAGGCCTCAAGGCACACCAACAGTGCAGGTTTTCAGGATTTCCTTAGTATTGCACAGGTGTTAATGTGATCAAATGCACAGGTAATGATTCCAACCCCTGTGCAATACCAAGGAAATCCTGAAAACATGCACTGTTGGTGTGCCTTGAGGCCTGGAGTTGGGAACCTCTGCATTATAGTATAGGAGTACATGGACTGTACTTTTTTTTTATCTCCCTGAAGTTCCCCTTTAAGTTTCTCTCAACCACCAAGCAGCACCGCACACATCTCCTCCCGAATCCATCAGGTGTAGCATGCATCAGAATGACATCTGTCGGAATGGTTCCACAAAGCAGACCTTGATTCAACCAGGTTGATGGGGAATTCACTGTTGATGAAGTCATCCTCATCTTCTAGGCTTGACCTGCTTGAACTTTGTGAAGCTTAAAAAATAAGTTTGCTTTGTGGAGCCAGTCTAACCGCCGTCATTCTGATTCATACTACACCAAACCGCTTTGTCTTGTGCTGCTTAGTGGTTGGGAGAGGCTTAATATCAGTGCACAGAGTCGATGCCTTAAGTATTTTGACTTTACATGATACTATTGATGAAACAGAAAAAAACAGCACTGTTGCGCCACACCACTAAATTTCACCACAATGTGGTTCTATTAAATGAACACTAACCTTTCCATGTTGTGAACGAATCCGCACAACCAGATTAAGCGTATAGAGAGATAGGGTCCATAAAGTTGATGATCATCAGACCTCTGTGTGAAGAGAAGATATTTTACGCTCCTTGAGTTAATGGAAATCACTTCCTAGTCTCCTCAGAGCAGGCTGTTCATGTGATGAACACAGGTGGAGTTTGGATGGTGTACTGCCAGGTCCTGTGGACTTGCCCAAGCTGCTCGCTACACCGCGCTCCCCGAAGGGAGAATAGGTATGAATAATAGAAGGAGCGGTGTTAGAATGCGGCGCTAGGTAACACAAGATTAAGCCTTCATGGAATTACCTTAAGTTTATTACACAAACCTGCAGGGTGTAACCACAACGCGTTTCGACACACAAATCGGCGTCTTTCTCAAGTGGAGAAAGACGACGATTTGTGTGTCGAAACGCGTTGTGATCGCACCCTGCAGCTTTGTGTAATAAACTTAAGGTAATTCTATGAAGGCTTGATCTTGTGTTACCTAGCGCCGCATTCTAACACCGCTCCTTCTATCAATGATACTATTGATGGAATGGATATAAAGAATTATCAATTACAAACTGTTTTTCCTTTTTACAGGCGATAAAGTCCTGAAACGGTAGCAGTCTATGAGTGATCGCTACAAGAAGGAAAATAATTAGGACACGCGGGCTCCCAGTGGATAGGGTTAATGCCATTCTTGCTACAAGTTCTCCAATGTCTTGGCATTCCTGAGAAATTCTTTGACATGCCGAAGGTAAATATCCATTTATTTTGTGAACAAAATGAACCATCTTTATTAAGCAAATGTTTTTCTCTTATAGTACATGCAAATCTAGGCCATATATTATTTTTTTTCTCCACAGAACCATTGGCAACACACTGGAAACTACACCCAAAGTTCCTCCAACAGTCTTACTTTAGCATTCCCACAAGAGACCACCACCGCCACAACCTCTGACCCTAGTAGCATCAGCAGCAGAAGCAGGATCTATCCTACCAGCCACTTGCCGCCTACCAGTCGCCTACTGCCTACCAACCGCCTATGCATTGGCCGCAATGGTGAGGGTACTCGGACAATCCGGGGTATCAGTCTGATGGAAGTCACGATGGCGACCCCAAAAGCCATGGCCCTGACTGAGCATGTTAAGAGGGAGAGTTTGAAAGGGTGATAAAGTTTATTGTGACGCTATCTGAGGTTTCTGGTCAGATTGGACCAGCACTGCTTGTAGTGATCCCCCAGGAGATAGGTATTGTAGAAACTTGATGGAGCACTCCCCCCAGATGGAGCAGGCCCCTGGGGCATAGTAAGATGATGTAGCTGATGGTGGTAGTTGTTGTTGATGCAGAGAGCCGCAGGAAGGAATAGAGAGACACAGGGGTTACAGTTCTTACTAGTCACCTTTACTTGCAGCTTAGTGCAGAGACTACCCAGCCAGGGTACTGTATTCTCCAAAGTTGTAATGTGGCCAACTCACTAATAGTCCAGGTCCACTTTGCTGAGACACGGAGTATAAGCCTTTCCTTGCTGCCCTTTTCTGTCAGACACTTTGCTACTTCTTTCCTTACTCGTTTCCTTTTGGTTAGAAGTCCCAAAGCAGGTGACTGCAGGTCCTTCTGAGTGACTTCCTTGTAAGTCCTCTTGACCCTCTGTAGTCCATTTACCTAGGAGAGTTCACGGAGGTGGCCACTGCATGTGAAGTTCAGTGACCTCCAGTTTCTCGGCTGGTCCTGCAAGATTCTAGACCGAATTTGGGCCGGTATCCTTGTGCAGGTCATTCTTCTACCTGACCAGTACAGTCAGCTGTAGATTCAGTCCTCAGGCCTGGGGATCAGCAGCCAATCCTCCTGCATGGGTCCTGCTCTCTCCCCAGCTGCCTGACTTCCCTAGAACTCACTCCATCTTCCTCCCATACTGTTCTTCTCCACTCTAGCTCTTTACTAACTCCTCTCACCCCCCTACACCTACTCTTTCTTCCAGCCAGCAGATGGAGACTGCATCAGTGAGCCTCTTCTGCTCAGCATCTCCCTCGCCAGGATTTGGACAGGTGTTGCGTGTGTGTAGGTGTATCTCGGCAGGGCTTTCCCATCTTACCTGAGAGCATGATATTACACCTTCCGCCCTGAGGAGAAGTTGTAACATTGAAACGTGAGTTGGCGGTGGCATAACAACAGGGGATACAAAGGCAACAGGGGATAAGCACTCACTATAGGAGCACTGCATCAGGTACCGTATATTCTCGTGTATAAGCTGACCCGTGTATAAGCCGACCCCCCTACTTTTGCCCCCAAAACCTGGGAAAACCTATTGACTCGTGTATAAGCCGAGGGTGGACCCCAGCACAGGTATACAGCCCCCAGCAGTGTGGTATACAGCAGCCTCCCCAGTGGTATATACAGACCCCAGTGGTAATACAGCAGCCCCAGGGGCTATACAGCAGCCCCAGGGGCTATACAGCAGCCCCAGTGGTAATACAGCAGCCCCAGTGCCAAGGGGTAATACAGCAGCCCCAGGGGTAATACAGCAGCCCCAGGGGTATACAGCAGCCCCAGGTGCTATACAGCAGCCCCAGGGGGTATACAGCAGCCCCAGGGGGTATACTGCAGCCCCAGGGGCTATACAGCAGCCCCAGCAGTAATACAGCAGCCCCAGGGGGTATACAGCAGCCCCAAGGGCTATACAGCAGCCCCAGGGGTAATACAGCAGCCCCAGGGGCTATACAGCAGCCCCAGTGATAATACAGCAGCCCCAGTGGTAATACAGCAGCCCAAGGGGTAATACAGCAGCCCCAGGGGTAATACAGCAGCCCCAGGGGTATACAGCAGCCCCAGGTGCTATACAGCAGCCCCAGGGGGTATACAGCAGCCCCAGGGGCTATACAGCAGCCCCAGGGGGTATACAGCAGCCCCAGGGGCTATACAGCAGCCCCAGCGGTAATACAGCAGCCCCAGGGGGTATACAGCAGCCCCAAGGGCTATACAGCAGCCCCAGGGGCTATACAGCAGCCCCAGGGGGTACCCAGCAGCCCCCTGGGGGTACCCAGCAGCCCCCTGGGGGTACCCAGCAGCCCCCAGGGGGTACCCAGCAGCCCCCTGGGGGTAACCAGCAGCCCCAAATGCTGGCACTCGCCCCCCTTGCAAGGGCCCCCCCCCCGGGCGCTTCTCTTACCATCCCGGTTTTCTGATCCGCGCCGCTCCTCGGTGCTCCGTCCTCGCAGCTCCCGTCCTGCTACATTCGGGATCCCCGGCCGTCGCGCGATGACGTCATTGCGCGACGGCCGGGGATCCCGGATGTAGCAGGACGGGAGCTGCGAGGACGGAGCACTGAGGAGCGGCGCGGATCAGAAGACCGGGATGGTAATATAAGCGCCCGGGGGGGGGGCCCTTGCAAGGGGGGGCGAGTGCCAGCATTTGGGGGCATATGCACTGCTTCCCCCTGCTGCTGATTGACAGGGGGAAGCAGTGCATATATAATGAGCGGCCCCACGTGACGGGGCCGCTCATACAGCAGCCTCCCCCCGCCTCCTCCAGCCTCCACAGCCCCGGACGCAGCCCCCACCACATCACATACCGTAGTGACTCGTGTATAAGCCGAGGGGGAGACTTTTCAGCCCAAATTTTGGGCTGAAAAACTCGGCTTATACACGAGTATATACGGGTATTTGTTTATTACAAACTCTGAACCTATATATTTTTTTTTTATATTGTGGCAATAGCAGCTGGTTTGCTTAGTACACTGTTAAAGCACTTGTATTAGGGGTTTGACAAAGAATCCTGGGTTAATATTAAAGGGACAGTGCATACATGAAAAGTTCTGTATGATGTATATATGAACTCAATAGGAGTGCACCCTTATGTATTTAATGCCTACCTTGTATAAATGTGTAAGGGGACTGTGAGCCCTTTAATATGTCATGTAATGGTACTATATTTTATAAATTAATATTTGAAACAATAAAGTAATCAGTTTTGTCAGTTTAAATTGGTGTGCATATTCACTTAAGGTATCAATAAGAACCCCTTTCTGGAGATTTTGGGATACTTTGTAAGGTAACCTATTGTATATGTGCAGTACCACTGTGGCGACCAAACTGAGGGGGCGCCACGCCTACAAACCTCATGCCATCTACTAGGTGCCTGCCCCCAACCATGTGCCTGCCAACTACTAGATGCCTGCCACCTCCCAACCGTCTGCCGTCTTTCAGCAGTCTGCTGCCTTAAAACAGTCAGATGTCTCCCACCAATGTGCTGTGTCCCCCGTTTTTCCCATCCCCCCTTCCACAACCCACTCTAATGCATCCCACACTACACTCCATCTTTGTGTCCCATTTTCACCGCCACCCATCCATGAAGCCATTGTAACGCCCACCCATCACTCTCTCCGTCCTATTATTATTACCACCCTTTCACCGTTTGGCAGCATATCCAATCTCTCCCTACCCCCATTCACACTTAACACAAGGATGGTTGCTACCATGTCCACCTTCCCCACTGCCCAAATCAAAATACTTCAATCTGTAAAATTTTGTTGAATACATTTTGTTTACTGGTTGCACAAAATAAAAGTTTTTTTGGCTGTTATTTATTGTACAACACAACACAATTCTTTGTAGTTTTAAATGTGTATTTTATTACTATAAATATACTATCCTGTTTTTAAAGGTGTTACTATCCCAACTTTTTCTAGGTAACAATTAATGTAGTACGGTTTCCTCTAATATATCTGATTATCATCTACAAGGCATTTCAATTCCTTGTTGTACATGTTTGTAACCACAACTTGGGTGGCCATAACCATGTGCCCTGCACATGATGAATATATATATCTGGAGAACCATTCTACATTTAATATTGTGGAGGGAATAGGAAGTATGACAGGCCCAGAGCTTTATTAAGGGACGCACAAGCGGAAAGGGGGCAATGCAATGTTAACCGCCATAAGTATAAAATTAACATTTAAACTTTACATTTGAATACATAAGGGACGGGTATAGGGAGGGTAAATGACAGGGCTCAGCTTTATTGAAAAACACACACACAATGAACACACCATTTGATCCTGCCATGGCACTCAGCCCACGTCAGAAACAAAATAATCTGCAAACTGATCCCTCATTTGTGAAACCGCTACAGTCAATCTCAAACTAAGGTTTTCACAATTGTCCAATGAGCTTTCCATCAGTTCGTCTGGGTCAAAGGGCAGTGTTTCATTCTTCAATAAAAAGTGAAGAACAATACAAGATTTCACAACTTCATCCACATTGTCAGTTTTCAGATTAATGGCTGTGCCCAAAACTCTCCATTTAGCTGTTAGTGGAGCAAAAGCATACTCAACAGTTCTTCTGGCCCTTGTAAGTCTATAAGTGAAGATCTATTTCATCGCACTCAATCCATGACTGGAGTACAGCTTCAACAGGTTATTACACATTTGGAAAGTTTCATCAACAACTAAAACAAAAGGCATAAATGGTCCTTCAGTGTCAGGAAGTGGTCTTGGGGGTGGAAATACAATTTCTTGGCCTAAACCTGACTTCCCATTGTAGAAACTTTGAATACCTGAGAGTCATTTGAGTGTCATTGTACACCAATGTCCACTGCTACAAAATGGTATTGTAACATCGGTCTGTTAGATCCTTGTTTTCCTAGCGTTGCTGTGCATGTTAGTGCTCTGTCCCTATGCTCCTTTCCCTATCCAGCCAGGTTACCATTGTTATTCATGTGTTAAATCCTCTGTTTCATAACTATTCACGTCTATGGTCCTTAGCTGCTCCGCTGCGTAACTGTCCATGTGTTGTGAAATCCTCTGCTGTGCTGCATTGCCATCCATTGTGTTCCAATGGTTCAGTAGAAAACAGACGGCACTCACCCATGTAGTCTTCAAATGCTTTTTTTAATCAATGGTGACATCATATGGCTAGACGGTGTAGGAGGCAGGTGGACACGTAGAAGCACCAGCTAGGTGCGAAACAGCTCTGTTGTCCAGTGTCTCCATCTCCCCTCCCCATCCCCACTACACCATCTAGCCGTATGATGTCACCGGTGATTAATGAAAGCATTTGAAGACTACATGCGTGAGTGCCCCTCTCTTTCCTACTGAACCATTGGATGTACTTGTTACCTGCAACTGGAGGGAGCACCACCGCTGTCTTGGTCTAAAGTTGACTGCTTTGTCCTGTTGCTCTGTGCTGTGTGAAAGGGTGATCTATCCAGCGTGATGTCCGGAACCTTAATCGCTGTAACTTTGTTCCCATCCATGTGTGTGGTTCCTGTATCCTCTCTGGTGGAGCTATACATGGATTTAGAGATCCTCTGCTGTGGTGCATGACTTTCCACATGTGCCACGCTTGCAGTCACTGCCAGGTGCCCTAGGCTTCAGTTTTTGTGCTGGTATGCTGGTTACTGTTGGCCTAGAATGTGCGTGGCAACATCTTCCCTGCTTTTATAGGAGCGATGTGTGCACCTTGAATTGCTGACCCCAGCCTATTGCTAAGGGGCAGATCTGATTTACGTTTCCCTTTTCCTGTTGGGTATCACCAGAGCTTTGCATTAGGTTTGATAACCTAACTATATGTGTTGGTCCAGTTGGCTGCTCCAGGTTGGCCTTTAATTCCAGCTACAGTTCTTCCAATAATCAGTCCTGTGTTAGCTGATGTCTTTGCTCCTGTCTTTTTCCCTGCACTCGTTCTTCCCATGTGTCTACCCTGGTATCAGCTTCCTTGCTTTGTATGTGGAATCCTGCTGTGTGATATTCTTGAAGTCCTTCTGTACCTTGTATCTTGTACCTGAGACTATGTTCACACATGGCATATTTGTTGCGTTTTTTTGCAGTGGCGCTTTTTTGCTCAAAAATGCGCAACTGCATTCACACAATGCGATTTTCCCGTCACGCGCTGAAAAAAAGCAGTTTGCAGTTAAAGTGCACGTGCAAATAAGGGCGAAAAACATGCAATGTGTGAACGCATTTCAGCAAAAGCTTTTGCTGGAATGTGTATACAGAATTGCGTTTCACTGCATTTACGCAAACGCAAAATAGTTTTTTGCAAATGCAGTAAGACACAGCAAATACGCCATGTGTGAACAAAGCTTAAATACTGTGAGCTTCCTGTATCCTGAGTCTTGTGATTAAACCTTTATTTGTCTCTTGAACTCAAAGTCCAGTGTTCCTGATGTGTGCCTACTACTCCTCTGTGCTTCCATCAACCAGCTCCTGTCCACTCCTGCAGTGCCGGTGTTACTCATCCCTAGTCTGGGCCTGCTGGGTTTCCATTACTCTACTGTACAAGCACCAACCATCTTCGGTCCATTTTTGCTGTGTCTGTGTCATTCACCTCCTGTGTGTGCCTGCTGTGCTCATACTTTTTTGCTGAGCTCACTCCACCCAGCTCTGGTCAGCTTCTGCAGTGTTTGTGTCACTCAGATATGGTCAGTGTCTATTGTGCTTACATTGTTCTGTTGTGCTCCACTAATTAGCTCTGGTTATCCCCTGTAGTACCTATGTCATCCAGCTCTGGTCTGCTCCTGCTGTGCATGCACAATCTTGCTTGGGTCCTTTCCAACCAGTATCTGATGTCTAGTATCTGATGCCCTTTGATTGGTGTCTGGGCCATGTCCAGAGTCTGATGACTGCTGCCTGATGTCTAGAGCCATGTCTGATGTCCAGAGTCTGATGACTGCTGCCTTATGCCTGGAGCTATGTATGATGACCTCTGCCTGGTACCTGGAGCCATGTCTGATGACTGCTGCCTAGTACCTGCAGCCATATCCAGTGTCCAAGTTCTGATTACCGCTGCTTGATTTCTGGAGCCGTATACAATGTCTGTAGTCTGATGATCCCTGCCTGTTGTCTGGAGCCATGTCCAATGACTTCTTCTTGGTGCCTGGAGCCATGTCCAATGACTTCTTCTTGGTGCCTGGAGCCATGTACACAACCTTTAAAAAGTTTGGGGTAATTTAGAAATGTCCTTATTTTTGAAAGAAAAGCACATTTTTTTAATGAATAAGAAATACACTCTATACATTGTTAATGTGGTAAATGACTATTCTAGCTGCAAACGTCTGGTTTTTAATGCAATATCTACAGTACATAGATATATAGAGGCCCATTTCCACAACCACCACATTGTTTTAATGGTACATCGTGTTTGCTAACTTTGTAAGTAAGAAGGCTAATGAATGTTTAGAAAACCCTAGAAAACCCTTGTACAAGTATGTTAGCACAGCTGAAAATGGTTTGGCTGGTTAGAGAAGCTATAAAATTGACCTTCGTTTGGGCTACAGTAGTTGAGAATCTGGAGCATTACATTAGTTTGTCCTATGAAACTCTCAAAATGGCCACAAAAAGAGAACTTTCACGTAAAACTCGACAGTCTAGTCTTGTTCTTAGAAATGAAGGCTATTCCATGAGAGAAATTGCCAAGAAACTGAAGGTTTCCTATAATGGTGTGTTCTACTCCCTTCAGAGGAGAGCACAAACAGGCTCTACCCAGAATAGAAAGAGAAGTGGGAGGCCCCGCTGCACAACTGAGCAACAAGACAAGTACATTAGAGTCTCTAGTTTGAGAAATCGATGCCTCACAGCTCCTCATCTGGCAGCTTCATTAAATAGTACCCGCCAAAGGTCTGCAATGCTGTAATTGCTGCAAATGGAGCATTCTTTGACAAAAGCAAAGTTTGAAGGAGAAAATTATTATTTCAAATAAAAATCATTATTTCTAATCTTGGCAATATCTGGACTATATTTTCTATTCATTTTGCAACTCGTTTGATAAATAAAAGTATGAGTTTTCATGGAAAACACAAAATTGTCTGGGTGACCTCAAACGTTTGAAAGGTGGTGTATAATGATCTCTGTCTGGTACCTGGAGCCATGTCTGATGTCTAAAGTCTGATGACCACTGCCTGGTGCCATGTCCGATGTACAGAATCTGATTACTTTTGCCTTGTACCAGGAGCCATGTTCAATGTCTGGTATCCAATGCTTGCCGTCTGGAGCCATTTCCGAAGTCTGGTTTCTGATAACTGCTGCCTGATGCCTGGAGCCATGCCCATTGTCCGGTATTTGATGTCCTGTCAGTGTCTTGATGTCGTTGCCTCTGTGCAGGAGTCTACCACTTGGAGCCATGTCTGACGTCTGGTGTCCAGTAGGTCCTACCCATGTTACTGGAGGTCTCCAGTTGTGTATTCCAGTTCTTGATCTGCCAGTGTTCCTGTGAATCTCCAACTTTGAATTCCAGTGATAGCTCTGCCTGAGTTTCCTGGACCTTACCAGCCTGTGTCCTACTCTGCCCTGTCAGTGTTTCTTAACCTGTGTCTGTGTCCTGATGTTTCGCCTGTGTCCAAATGTCCGACCTGGTCCCTGGTATCTATCCGGTGATGAAGTCTTCCTGATGTCTGTGTCTAATGTTCTCCTGCTGTGCCATTGCTACATCCAAGGCCTGTGTCATAGGTCCTCCTGATATGCCAATGCCAGATGACTCTGAACTGCATCAATCTGAAATGACCTTTTCTACCATGTCATCGCCTGATGTCTACCTACCTTAGATGTTATCCATACGTAATGTCCAGAATCAGGAGCCAGGCATTGTTAACATTTGTTTTGTACTTTGTACTTTGAACTTTGTGTTACTAAACTCTATGTACCTTACCCCAAGTTGTGCGGTGTCTTCTTGTCCTTACTTTGCCACATTGTCCACTTGCTCAGATGCCACAGACCCTGGTCACTGTTCTTTCCTAGTGCGTGCAGCCCTAGGTCCCCCATGTGGTCCATGGGCCACATAATACTTCCATCCTGGACCCATGGGTGTGTGAGTAAGCCCTGTGACAGGTATTCTGCATCTTCAATTGCTATGAAGAAATACTTCTTATAATTGTAATATTCAGATCCAGTACCTCCAGGTTTCAGAATCCAAACATGTTTCCCATCCACGGCACCTATAAAATTAGGAAATTGACAGACCTCCTGAAATTTGTCCGTAATGTCAATCTAGTCTTGTGATGTTGGATGGGGGATGAATTCTTGGTGTAAAACTTACCACAAAGCAAGGCAGGTATCCTTTACAATCCCAGAGATGGTTGAAATTCCAAGTCAGAATTGGAAGTGCAATGATGAATGTGTTTCTCCTGTAGCAAGGAATCTGGACAAAAGAAAAACAAATTGTTAGTAGATATTTGCAATAGCCGGAACATTTAAAATAATAATGTGTAGTACAACCATTGGCATACCTAAGTTTCACCATCAGACACTCTTCAGGATAAACTGCTTTGCGTAAATGCATGTCATCTGCTGATGTATCTCCGGACATGTTCCACCAACTCATCAATGCATGCAGCACTCATCCGCACATAGTCATGAAACTTCTCATGGTCTCTCAAGGGAGAATACCACATTTTTTTTTATTAACTTATCAATTTATAAACACATACGGTAATTAAAAAAAAAAAAACAGCTTGGGGTGACCTCTGTTTTGGATAACTAACCAAGGAAAAGCTGCCAGCTGCGGTCTGCAAGCTTCATGTTATAAAAGGAGGCAATAAGCTGAGCTAAATTGCTTAAACAAGTGAACAAACATAGTACAACATACAATTACAGTGCAAAGATATGGATGACGGTTGCAGTTTGAAATCATATTCCAGGTACAGCAAGAGTAATTTTGCACAAAAGTCCCTTGGAAGTGCAGAGTTTACATATACATACACACATTCATCAATAATAAAGCACAAGTCAAGATTGAACAAAAAATATAACATAGCATTACCTAAGGTGCAGAGTGCAGTAAGTAAGAGGAGGTATTATGAGGGAGTCCTCCCTTCTACAGCAAGAGGCTGTTTTGACATTGAAGTCTGCACAATAGGTTTCTAAGCAAAGCTGAGATGAGTTAGTCTACAAATTATGTGCTTTGTATAGGCAGTGAGCAAAATAAATAATAATAATAATATAGTACTTAAATGCGTTGTCCACTAGTAGGACAACGCCTTTTGAATCGACTTGATTTCCCTGCCATTCCAATGCTGTTGGTAGCCGCTGCTGGGGGCTCACGTGTAATTGTGACGTCAGGCGAGCCCCATATCCAATCACTGCCAGCTTCCTTCCCCCCGCCTTCAGACATAGGAGCTATTAACAAGAAATGATTGAATGCAGGGCTCATGTGACGTCACAATGTCACATGAGCCCTTAGCTGCGGTTACTGACAGCGTTGAAAAGATGGCAGAACAGGAGGTGAGTACAGGTTTTAGATTCAAAAAGGGTTGTCCTAGTAGTAGACAACCACTTTAAGTGAGCTTTGGCATCTCAGTCACTGCCTATGCAGAGATCAACAACCAATGAAAAACTCATTTGGACTGCAGCACTTTCCATGGGGAGCAATTGAGAAGAGAAATCATGCATGATGCCCAACCAAAGCTTCTGTTTCCCTTGTAATTATGTGAGCGGTAACATAGATCTATTATGTTGACTGTCACAAATTTACAATCCCCTCTTAAAAAAATTAGAATTGACATAATAATAAACATTACATCTTTACATACTTTGCATACCCTAACTAGGGTTAGTGGTAGGACTATGGCTAATGATACTGCTGGTTTTAGCTATAGTGGTATCGGTAGGTTAATAAAATTTTGAATGTAGAAGGAAAACCCGGCACTGACCTTATGTTGCTGCAGTTGAAATTGTGGCACATAGCCAAGTCCAGCGTTGCTCAGCCGTAGGACATAGTCATTTGTATCCAAAAAGAAAGAAAAAGGCGGCACTCATTGGACCGGTGAAGACAGGTTCCTTTATTTCAGTCGCGGTATTACATCAGGTGGAGGGTGCGGGGAGGGAGGTGCAGGGATGACGGAGCCCGTTTCGAGTAGTGCTTACTCTTCAACAGATCCTGTGTACAATGATGCAGGCTCTGGTCTCACCTATTGAAGGGTGGTAATTCCAGAGTCCTGCACCTGACACTAATTGGAGGACAAGTGATTGGGGATAAACTTACAAATTAATCTAGACTACAGATTCACGATAAATATATAGCGTATATACAAAAAAATTTATCATTATTGATGTTTTCTTTCAATCAAAAATAACTAAGCAATTCTGTTGTTATGGAGCCAATAGGATCCTAACTAACACAGAGCAATCATTCAACAATTTCTAAATAACCAGAAGTGTTAGAAGCAGCATCGAGGTATAAACCTGCCCCATACATCAAAAGCCACAAATAATAATATGGCACATGATTTTATTTATTATACTGTACTAGTTTTATTCTATCGTTATGGGATAGCAACTCCAATATTGGATGCCTTTTTTTTATTTTTTTTTATATAAATATATAAAAATTATTATTATTATACCACAAAAAAGATTAATGCATTTTTTTATTCTGTTTTTATAGTTTAGGCAGTGGGTAATGATTTCTATTATTTTCCTTGTTAGAGGATGTTCTATATATATATGTATATATTTTTATGCATACACAGATATAAAGACTGTGAAGCATTCATATATATGCTATCATTTTAAATTTTTAAATATTCATCAAAAATATTGTTCTGTTCCTTGATAGTATATCTTATTTGAACAAATAATTGCTTTTAATCATAATACATCTTTATTGGCCTTTGTTTTACTGGAGATTTTAACGTTTATGGGTAGGTTTTTATAAAAAGATAGACATGTCAATTTTATCATTCAGGCCATTTGCACCCTGAGCCTCGGTGGAAATAATCCACTTTGACTCAACTCGGAGCAAATGTCTGTCATTGTCACCTCCTCTAGGAAGGTGATTGGGTTTCTCCACTCCCATAAATGATAATAAATCTGGATTCCCCCCATGTACATCCCTCATGTGTTGGATGAAACGTGGGCTTCCTTTACCAGATTTTATCGAGTTATAATGCTCCCTGAAGCGATGAAAAAGAGGTCTGATAGTTTTTACGATATAAAATTTTTTGCACGGGCAATGGATTGAATAAACAACCCCAGTTGTCCTGCAATTGATGTATGATTTTACCGGGTATATTGCACCATTTAGCTCTACATTTGCACCTGGTTTAAAAAATCTGCACCAAGGGCAATTTTTGCATTTGAAATTGCCCTTGATCGATGGTAACCATGTGGTGGATTTTGCAGATTGTATGCGTCTTTTCACTATTACGTCCCCAATGTTTTTACTTCGTCCGTAGGTGGTTATGGGTATGGTGGAATTAAGCACGGAACTATCTGACTGTATTACGTGCCAGTGTTTCTTGATTGTAGAATTGATTAGGTCAAAAACTGGGCCATATTTAAAATTAAAGAAGAATTTTTTGGCTTTTTTTTATCGTTGTGAGATACTAGATCCATTTTTTTAGGTTTATCTAGTGAAACTAAATCTGCCTTTTCACGTGCCATTTGTGAAAGTTTTTTTGGGTAGCCTCTTTACTGAAAAGCTACTTGTAGCTCTTCAGATTGTTTCGTGTAACCACTCAGCGTATTATTTATGCGTTTCACTCGCAGGAATTGGCTATATGGTAAGCCTGTCCTAGTGTGCAGGGAATGAGCACTATTATAATGTAAAAGTGCATTTGTTGCCGTCTTCTTTTCGTATACGGATCTCTGAATTTTACCCTCTGAAATCTCCAATCTGACATCAAGAAATTCTAGCGAGTTGCCCCCAAAGAATTGCTTAGTTATGTTTGATTGAAAGAAAACATCAATAATGATAAATATTTTTTGTATATACGGTATATATTTATCATGAATCTGTAGTCTAGATTAATTTGTAAGTTTATCCCCAATCACTTGTCCTCCAATTAGTGTCAGGTGCAGGACTCTGGAATTACCACCCTTCAATAGGTGAGACCAGAGCCTGCATCATTGCACACAGGATCTGTTGAAGAGTAAGCACTACTCGAAACGGGCTCCGTCATCCCTGCACCTCCCTCCCCGCACACTGCATCTGATGTAATACCGCGACTGGAATAAAGAAACCTGTCTTCACCGGTCCAATGAGTGTCGCCTTTTTCTTTCTTTTTGGATAAAAATGACTATGTCCTATGGCTGAGCAACGCTGGACCTGGTTCTGTGCCACAATTTCAACTGCAGCAACATAAGGTCAGTGCCCGGTTTTCCTTCTACATTCAAAATTGCTATTAAAACCGCCACACCGTGAGCACGACTTTAGCTGCCAAGAGGATAACTGAAAGTTTAATATGGCCAATTCAAGCCAAAGTGGCGAACAGACAGCCCAGTCTTCAATAGGGATAATGGCGGGGAGGGAGCATGCTGCAACATTCTTCACTGAATGTAATGTTCAGGACGTGACAACCTTTCTTACAGAAAAAAATCTGCAGTTAAAAATAACAAACTTAGTTGAGAAAGAAGTTCGGCTATTTTGACAGTGCAATCGCTACGTTCCTATAACATCTGCCAGAGAGTGCCGAGAGGTTTAAGGGTGGTAAAAACTCCTGGTTTGAATAATGGTGATCCAAATTTTCTTAAAGCTTGGGAGGATATTAAAAAAGAATCTTCATTACAGTTTTTGGACTTAGTGCTGAAACAAAATGAAGATGATCATTTAAAAGTGACTAATGAACTCATTTCCCTACGCCAACAACTAGAACAAAAAATTGATAAGGCTGCCTGGAAAAAATTTATGGATAAGCTAGACAAAAAACTTATACCATTACAAACAGAGAGAAAAAATCAGAAAAGGATCAATTCCTTCGGGATAAGGCAGATTATGAAGATCTGAAGGTTTTTACATGGGGAAAACATCAGGCACCCCAAACCACAAGAAAAAGAAAACACCATGGACACCAAAAACTCCTAAAAATACACCGAACCAACCACCCAAAACCCCAATCCCCAAAAAGTCAAAAGAGAAAATGAAAAAGAAGAATAAATCCTCAAAAAATAAGCTCTCATCCTCAGATCCTCAAAGCGACTCAGAATCCAGTTCTGGAAAAGATTTTGCCCCAGGAGCCATGAATAATCGGCCATTCCCTTTAGAAGGAAGATGAGGAGAGGACGAGGAAGATCTAGAAGAAGACTTTGTGACGCCACCACCAGGGAAAAGAAAGCAGGTGTCCTGGTGACACAACCTTTAAGGACATTTAATTTGAATGATAAAACCTTAACAGATGACATGAACGCTGTCCTGCAAAAAGATCTCAATTACTGTATGCCAGAGCCGTTTAATTTTGTGGACTTTAAAATAGATTTATTTAAATCTGTGCGAAAAATCCATTTGTATAAGCATTATGAAACGCAAAAAAATCAAAAAAATATGCAGCAGTGTAAAGAATCTACTAAAATTAATACCTGCTCTCCCAATATTGGTCCCCTTGGAATTTTTTGTTAAAGATTCTACTGAAAGTAAAATACAGTCAGATATCGAGTTATTACTTAGTATGACCAATCCAGAGAATAAAAACATGGAGATCAGTGCTGTTTCCAGGCCTCCATTCATTGGGGGAATACCATCGCAATACATGCCCCCAATTAGTCCAGGCAATAGCATTGATCTTTTTTCTGTTTTGGTGGGAAGGGATATTAAAGCCCTCATATATCCACAACCAACTAAAAATCTAACCCCAAATGAGCTGAGGGCATTAGACATAATGAGCCACTGGGAAGATGTGATATTCAGGAGCGCAGACAAAGGTGGGAGAGTAGTGCTATTGACGAGGCAGGCATATATTGCTGAAAGCCTCAGACAACTAAATAATAGCGTGACTTATAGACCTTTAGAGTCTGACCCCACTGTTAAATATCAAACCAAATTGCGTTCTTTGCTTAGACAGTACTGGAACTGCAGGTAATATCAAAATCAGAAGGGGAAAAATTATTTCCAATCTCACCCCAGCGTCCACATTGGTATTACCTGCCTAAAGTCCACAAAGAGGAGAAACAACCGCCCGGGAGACCTATAGTCTCAGGGGTAGGCTCCTTAACTGAACCCTTATCAAGGTACACAGATTGGTTTCTTCACCCTTTTTTGGCAAGTATTCCCTCATGCGTAAAAGCACAGGTCACTTTGTACAGATTATGGATCAGGTTGAGTGGCAGGATGGTTTTCATCTAACATCTATCGATGTGGAAAGCCTTTACACTAAAATTCCACAAAAAAAGGCAGTGCAGGTAATACGTGATATTTTATTTGAGAATAAAGTGGATAATCAGGTCACTGGTTTCATCTGTGATGCATTGGAGTTCATTTTAGTCCACAATGCGTTTACTTTTTTGAACAGATGGTACGTGCAACAGGTTGGTACGGCTATGGGTACCCCTGTTGCTTGTACCTTAGCAAATCTATATCTTGCAATATTGGAGAGAGAGATGATTTATTCAGAAAAAAATCCTTTCCTGAAGCACATAAAATACTTTGAGGTTTGTGGATGACATTCTGATAATTTGGGATGGAGATAAAGCCACATTTAACTCTTTCATTAATTACCTCAATTTGGATAATCCTTTTAACATGTTTTTTACTTCAGTCTTTGGGGGCAACTTGCTAGAATTTTTGATGTCAGATTGGAGATTTCAGAGGTAAAATTCAGAGATCCGTATACAAAAGAAGACAGCAACAAATGCACTTTTACATTATAATAGTGCTCATCCCCTGCACACTAGGACAGGCTTACCATATAGCCAATTCCTGCGAGTGAAACGCATAAATAATACGCTGAGTGGTTACACGAAACAATCTGAAGAGCTACAAGTAGCTTTTCAGCAAAGAGGCTACCCAAAAAAACTTTTACAAACGGCACGTGAAAAGGCAGATTTAGTTTCACTAGATAAACCTAAAAAAATGGATCTAGTATCTCACAACGATAAAAAAAAGCCAAAAAATTCTTCTTTAATTTTAAATACGGCCCAGTTTTTGACCTAATCAATTCTACAATCAAGAAACACTGGCACGTAATACAGTCAGATAGTTCCGTGCTTAATTCCACCATACCCATAACCACCTACGGACGAAGTAAAAACATTGGGGACGTAATAGTGAAAAGACACATACAATCTGCAAAATCCACCACATGGTTACCATCGATCAAGGGCAATTTCAAATGCAAAAATTGCCCTTGGTGCAGATTTTTTAAACCAGGTGCAAGTGTAGAGCTAAATGGTGCAATATATTGGTAAAATCATACATCAATTGCAGACAACTGGGGTTGTTTATTCAATCCATTGCCTGTGCAAAAAATTTTATATCGGAAAAACTATCAGACCTCTTTTTCATCGCTTCAGGGAGCACTATAACTCGATAAAATCTGGTAAAGGAAGCCCACGTTTCATCCAACACATGAGGGATGTACATGGGGGGAATCCAGATTTATTATCATTTATGGGAGTGGAGAAACCCAATCACCTTCCTAGAGGAGGTGACAATGACATTTGCTCCGATTGAGTCAAAGTGGATTATTTCCACCGAGGCTCAGGGTGCAAATGGCCTGAATGATAAAATTGACATGTCTATCTTTTTATAAAAACCTACCCATAAACGTTAAAATCTCCAGTAAAACAAAGGCCAATAAAGATGTATTATTATTAAAAGCAATTATTTGTTCAAATAAGATATACTATCAAGGAAACAAGAACAATATTTTTTGATGAATATTTAAAATGATAGCATATATATGAACTAGCTGTGAGCCCGATGCAAAATGCATCGGGTGTCTAGAATATTTTTTTTTTTTTTTAGATTTTCAATATAATAATCCAATATAGTAGATAGGAATTTTTTATTTTATATATTTATTTTGATTTTGTTTTTTTACTATTTTTATTAATATTAAATGTATTTATTATTTGTATTTTAATGAAAATTTATTTGTATTAAAATTATTTTATTTTATTTAAAAACCGCATCTGCGGCGGTTGCGGTAATTCCCCATTAGAAAGTATAGGGGGACTTGGCGTGCAGGTGCGGCAAAAACCGCACTTGCCACACCTGCCGCAAGTCCCCCTATACTTTCTAAGGGATACCACAACCGTGCTCGCACTCAGCCAGCGACTCGCAATGCGGCGTGGCCATTGCTCCGCTCGTGGTGACGTCACAAGCGTGACATAGCCACGGCGTTTTCGGGTCCGACAAAAATGCCTACGGCAATCTATAAGTAGATAGCTACTTTTGGGGAGTCCAATACTTTTTTTGGGGGTCCAATACTTTTTGGGGGGGTCCAATACTTATTTGGGTGCGGTTCAATGCTTTTTGGGGTGCGTTCAATACTATTATTGGGGCGCTTCAATGCTTTTTGGGGCGCGTTTCAATGCTTTTGGCTGTTCAATACTTTTTGGGGCGTTCAATACTTATTGGGTGTGTTCAATACTTTTTGGGGCGCGTTCAATACTTTTGGGCGCCGTCAATACTTATTGGGGCGCGTTCAATACTTTTTTGGCGCGTTCAATACTTAATTGGGGTGTGTTCAATACTTATTGGGACGCGTTCAATACTTTTTGTGGCGCGTTCAATACTTTTTGGGCGCGTTCAATACTTATTGGGTGACGTTCAATACTTTGTGGCGTGTTCAATACTTATTGGGGTGTGTTGAAATACTTATTGGGGTGGTTCAATACTTATTGGGACGCGTTCAATACTTTTTGTGGCGCGTTCAATACTTTTTGGGGCGCAATCAATACTTATTGGGGTGCGTTCAATACTTTTTGGGGCGCCGGTTCAATACTTATTGGGTGTGTTCAATACTTATTGGGTGTGTTCAATACTTATTGGGACGCGTTCAATACTTTTTGGGGCGCGTTTCAATACTTATTTGACGCTTCAATACTTATTGGGAGTGATTCAATACTTTTTGGGCGCGTTCAATACTTTTTGGGCGCTTCAATACTTATTGGGGTGCGTTCAATACTATTTTGGGGCGCGCTTCAAATACTTTTTGGGGCGCGTTCAATACTTATTGGGTGTTGTTCAATACTTTTTGGGGCGCGTTCAATACTTATTGTGACCCGTTCAATACTTATTGGGGTGTGTTCAATACTTTTTGGGGCCGTTCAATACTTTTTGGGCGCCTTCAAACTTATTGGGGTGCGTTCAATACTTTTTGGGGCGTTTCAATACTTTATTGGGGTGCGTTCAATACTTTTTGGGGCGCGTTCAATACTTATTGGGGTGTGTTCAATACTTTTTGGAGTGCTTTGCTGGGCTAAACCTGAATGGTGCACAGGGGGTTAATCACATGAGTGAAGATGTGCTGATTGACTCACTGGGTTGCAGCTGGGAGTGAGTAGGCTGGAACCTGCCAGGTGTCTGAGTGAGGAGAGGACGATTCAGAAGTTCAGAGCACTGGCATGTGAAGAGGTGCTGGAAGTGATCCGTCCTCAGTGGGTAAGTGATGGGAGCCTACCAGCTGATGTGTGCATGGCAGCCAGTGTCCAAGGGCCAGGCGGTCACAGCTGACTTTGGGACATTGAGGGGGGGGGGCTGTGCGGCCATTGAGGGGGGAGGGGGGGGTCTGTGCGGCCATTGGGGGGGCGGGCTGTGCGGCCATTGGGGGGGGTCTGTGCGGCCATTGGGGGGGTCTGTGCGGCCATTGAGGGGGGGGGGGGCGGGCTGTGCGGCCATTGGGGGGGGGGGGGTCTGTGCGGCCATTGAGGGGGGGGGGGGGGTCTGTGCGGCCAGTAGTAGTAAGTAGTATGATTGATGATGATGATGATCTGTGATAGCGACTCGCAATGCTTGCACTACCCAGCGACTCGCAATAGATCCCCATTGAAAGTATAGGGGGAGTTGCGGCAGCTGAGGTAGCGACTCGCAATGGCCTCGCGGCCATTGCTCGCGCTACCTCAGCGGTAAAATCGCTAACTTTGTAGCCGGGCCTCTGGGATGATGATGATGATGATGATGATGATGATGATGATGATGATGATGAGCGACTCGCATGCATCCCCATTCAAAGTATAAGGGGACTTGCGGGAGCTGAGGTAGCGACTCGCAATGGCCTCGCGGCCATTGCTCGCGCTACCTCAGCGGTAAATCGCTAACTTTGTAGCCGGGCCTCTGGGATGATGATGATGATGATGATGATGATGATGATGATGATGATGATGATGAGCGACTCGCATGCATCCCCATTCAAAGTATAAGGGGACTTGCGGGAGCTGAGGTAGCGACTCGCAATGGCCTCGCGGCCATTGCTCGCGCTACCTCAGCGGTAAATCGCTAACTTTGTAGCCGCCCCTCTGGTTCTATTTTCGGCCAGCGACTCGCAATGGCCGCTTCGCGGCCATTGCTTGCGCATGGTAACGTCACAGCGTGACATAGCCACGGCGATTTCGGGGGCCGACACAAAAATGCCTACGGCAATATATATGAATGCTTCACAGTCTTTATATCTGTGTATGCATAAAAATATATACATATATATATATAGAACATCCTCTAACAAGGAAAATAATAGAAATCATTACCCACTGCCTAAACTATAAAAACAGAATATAAAAATGCATTAATCTTTTTTGTGGTATAATAATAATATTTTTATATATTTATATAAAAAAAAAAAAAAAAAAGGCATCCAATATTGGAGTTGCTATCCCATAACGATAGAATAAAACTAGTACAGTATAATAAATAAAATCATGTGCCATATTATTATTTGTGGCTTTTGATGTATGGGGCAGGTTTATACCTCGATGCTGCTTCTAACACTTCTGGTTATTTAGAAATTGTTGAATGATTGCTCTGTGTTAGTTAGGATCCTATTGGCTCCATAACAACAGAATTGCTTAGTTATTTTTGATTGAAAGAAAACATCAATAATGATAAATATTTTTTGTATATACGCTATATATTTATCATGAATCTGTAGTCTAGATTAATTTGTAAGTTTATCCCCAATCACTTGTCCTCCAATTAGTGTCAGGTGCAGGACTCTGGAATTACTACCCTTCAATAGGTGAGACCAGAGCCTGCATCATTGTACACAGGATCTGTTGAAGAGTAAGCACTACTTGAAACGGGCTCCGTCATCCCTGCACCTCCCTCCCCGCACCCTCCACCTGATGTAATACCGCGACTGAAATAAAGGAACCTGTCTTCAACCGGTCCAATGAGTGCCGCCTTCTTCTTTCTCTTTGAGGTTAATAAAATAGTTACATAAAAAATACAAATATGTAATAAAAAATTAAACATTTTTATAAGGCAAAGAATATTTATAATGTGTTAGCCAGTAGATAGAAAAATATATTGCAATCTGAGAGTACTCAGTGGTTGATACCTTTTAATGGCCAACTGAAAAGATGGTAAACATAGCAAGCTTTTGGGACACTGTGGCCCCTTTGTCAGCCTGATAATAACACAAAGTCTGAAGGCACATACATATATACATGACCAAATGAAAGAAAAAAAAAAGCAAAACAGTGTTATATGCTGTGGTGAATACGACAGGTGACGTAACGCAGAGTCAGGTTAGGGAGGGTGGAGGAGCTGGGACACTGAAACCAGATTTCTAAGATAAGCGTAACAAATTTAGCAACCCATGGAGACCTGCAAATACTTAAGTGAGTTGTGGAGAGCAGAGGTCTAAGTGAAATCAGCTTTCTGGACACCATCATTAAGCTACAGAACAATGAAATAGAGACATCCCTGTATCGGAAACCAATTGAGCATCCAACATATCTCCGATGGGACAGTTTTCATCCAAAGCACATAAAAACTCTATTGTGTACAGCCAGGCCATCAGATTCAATCGGATGTGTTCCAACCCTACGAATAGAGATAACCACTTTGAGAACCTCAAAAAGACCTTTTTGAACCAGGGCTACCATCCAAGAACAATCGAGAACCAGATTACAAAAGCCACCAGAATATCAAGGAATCATCTCTTACATTACAAAACTAGACAAGAAAACAACAATGTTCCTCTCGTAGTCACCTACAATCCAAGTCTGCATGGAAACTGCAACCACTCCTACAAAAAGATGTCCGACTAAAATCAATATTTCCAGATCCCCCACTCTTGTGTTTTAGACAACCTCCGAATCTAAAAAACATTATTGTCAGAAGCACCCTGTCCTCTGCAGCAACAACAGGAACTTTTCCCTGCAACCAGAACAGGTGCAAAACCTATCCATCTATAATGACAACAGACAAGATAAGGATTCCTGGGACAGATCAGGACTACAACATCCCAGGTAACTTCAGCTGCACCACAAGCAATGTGGTGTATTTAATTATATGTACCAAATGTCCAACAGGTGGCATGTACGTAGGGGAGACCGGACTACAATTCAGAACAAGAATGAATTCTCATCGCCACTCAATAAAAGAAAAGCGTATGGATCTACCTGCAGCAAAGCATTTTTGCAGCTCTGAGCACAACACTGAATCCGATATGAGGCTGCTCATTTTAAAAAGTAACTTCAAGTCTCAGAGAGAGAGAAGAATTTGGGAATACAAATTGATAACGACGTTTGACACATTCAAAACAGGACTTATTCCTTCACATTGATTCATGGGATTTTATGAAAAATGAACAGATATTTGGGGATAGCAGATTCATGCATTTTTTATATAAAATGAAAGTGCATTTGGGGACATCTTGCAACACACTCAAATTATAGGACTATGAACTCTTGACACTTCTGTGAACTTTCTCACTTAAAACTCTGCTCTCCACAACTTAACTAAGTATTTTCAGGTCTCCATGGGTTGCTAACCATTTACCTAATACAATTTGTTCCGCTTATCTTAGAAATCTGGTTTCTCTGTCCCTGCTCCCCCACCCCTCCCTAACCTGACTCTGCTTTATGTCACCTGTCGTATTCACCACAGCATAAAGCACTGTTTTGCTTTTTTTTTGTTTGCTCATGTATATATGTACGTGTCTTCAGAATTTGTGTCATTACCAGTCTGATGAAGGGACCACAGTGTCCTGAAAGCTTGCTATGTTTACCGTCTTTTCAGTTAGCCATTAAAAGCTATCAACCACTGAGGACTCTCAGATTGCAATATATTTTTCTAAACATTTTTAGTAATATACAATTTTATTTTTAAAAATGCATGTCTAATAGTCCAAGGATAAGGGGACACTAATTACTCTCCCTACCTCAAGCGTTAGCAAGAATATTATGACGATGGAGCTAACCCAGATTCATCTAAAATGCACACAGATGAAATCACAGAACACATATTTCAGCATTAACACGGTTCCCACAGTTCTCACTGCTTACAATTAAAGACTGGAGCACTTCAGGTAAACACACTACATTGTAAAATAAAGCTTTTGTATTACAGAGAAGTTAATTTAGGTTGTTACTACCATGTTTATACTACCGCTCTGTTTAGAGTAAAATACAACCCCTATGAAAAAAATACAGGGGTTGTCTTATCTGTGTCTAAAGTGCACAGTCCTTCCTGCAAGTCTTCAACCAAGACATTTTTAGGATCTTATTTATTTTACAGATATAACAGGCTGGGAACTAGAAAAAAATAGATAGAAAAGACCAATAAAAACGAGATTTGTTGAAGAATTCATCCTAATGGCAGTTGTAAAGGATCCCGATAAAAAACAAGCTTTGGTTTTGATTGACTGGAACAGTGCCATGACTGTAATCACATCCATTTGGCAAAGAGTTTTTAACTAAGATTCTTTTTTTGTCCGTTACATTCTCAGCCAAAGCACAAAGTGGATTATTGTACTGCATTTGTTTCCAATTAAGCTCATGTTATCTCTACAATAAGAGGTGCTTGGGACAATTAGCCTCCTCCTTTTACTCCTCCACTATAAAACATGATGCCTACAGAGACAAATATTTCACTTCCTTGGGATTTGCTAACCCTGGGAAAAATTATCTGGATTGAGCATCTGTAATATGCCATTAATTCATTGGATACAACTGCATTAACTTTGTGAGGTGATTAGAGAAGCAGTCCAACAGTAACAACTAAAATGCCCCTCCGGAAGAGAGAAACAATGTATCATTGATGAAACATGAATTTTTTACTTAAATGTTAAATAGAAGTAGTACTCTCAGATAATAAAACATACAGGGCACACCAGAAACCAGTTTAGGGCAGGGGATGGATCCCTTTAGTTCCTATGCAAAAATGACTATGGGATCACCATTAATTTATACAGAAGACATGCACCTCCCCTTATTATATAGAGGGCCTTGAAAAATTATTCATACCATGTGAACTTTCAAAATTTTTATTGGGATTTTTTTTGTGATATACCATACCAACACCAAGCGAGTATTTGTGAAGTATAAAAGAAATTATACTTGGTTTTATAAATATTTTAAAATTATAAATCTGAAAATTGTGCATTTCTATTCAGCCAATTCTCTGTATGACCAATTTTTATTGCACTTACTGCTTCAAGTCTTTTGGGGTATACCTATACCAGTTTTGCCCATTCAAAGGAACCTATCAGCTTCTTTTAGCCCCCTATCCTACCACACTATCTGTCCCTGCACCTTGGTAGATCATCCCTAACCATCTCTCTCTGAGCTAAAACTGCATTTAAAGCTTCAGAAAAACTATTTAATAACTTACATATTCCTATGAGGGCTCAATTCTACATCCATAGTCTGACATGGGCGGTCTCCAGGTCTCCATTCTCACCCCCTCGCAGTCTTTAAGCACTCTCCTCTGGGCATCATCATTTCTTTTCTTCTGGCCCCTGTTTTGAAATTCCAGCCTCCTCATCATAGTATGACATGGAACCAGACATCAGTTCTGATCCTGCGCAGTGTGCGGGTGTATGGGCTGTACGGTCCGGCTCTGATGCATGCGCTGTGCACATATTAAAACCGGGCCATACACCTGATAAGCCCCAACAATACACTGCTCCCGAACTGACTTTCTGCTCCGCATCATACTACGAGGAGGCGGGAATATCAACAGAGGGGGCGAGAAGAGAAGGAATGATGAAACCAGCAGAGAGAGCTAAGAGCCTGCGAGAAGGAAGAATGGAGACCTGGAGATGGCCCATGTCAGTCTATGGATGCAGAATGGAGCCCTCATCATCATAGGAATATGTAAGTTATTAAAGGGGTTTTCCCACGAATAAAGTTCATTTTAATCAAAAGATCTTGTAATAATAATAATTACAACAATTGGATGTGTTTAAAAAAAATGTTCCTGTACTGAGATAATCTTATAAATGTGCCCCTGCTACAGTATGTACTGTGTAATTTTTGTTTCTGACCATGCATGGAACACGGTCTGATCATACCACATCTCCTGGGCAGGGGAGGAAAGAAAAGAGTATATAGACATTACATAGCACAGGATTACAGCTGATTCTTTTTATGAGGTAAAATATTTCTCTGCCTGTTTTTAGAAAATGTTTTACCTCAAAGAAACAATTATTTGTGATCCCATGCTGTAATGTCTGTATACTCTATTTCGTCCTCCCCTGCCCAGGATCAAAACAATGATCCGTGCACGGTCAGAAACAAAAATGAAACTGTACGTAGTAGGAGCACATTTATAAGATTATCTCAGCACAGGAAATTTTTTTTTAATCATATCTAATTGTGTAAATTATTATTATTACAAGATCTATTGATTAAAATGAACTTTTTAATTAACTTGGTTCATGGGAAAACCCCTTTGAATCGTTTTTCTAAAGCTTTGTAGTGCAGTTTTGGCTCATAGAGTGATGGTTAGGGATGTGCTAGCAAGGTGCAGGGACAGGTAGTGGCAGGATAGGGTGGTAAAATGAGCTGACAGGTTCACTTTAAGCGGCTGACACATTTATGAATGTTCTTCTTTACAAAATATCTCTAATGTGATTGAATGGAGAGCGTCTGTGAACTGCAACTTTCAAGTCTTACTACAGATTCTCAATAGGATTTAGCTCTGGACCTTGACTGGAACATTCAAATACATGGATATGCTTTACTGTAAACCATTGCATTCTAACTCTGGCAGTATGTTTAGGGTCGCTGTCCTGCTGGAAGTTGAACCTACACCCCAGTCTCAAGTGTTTTGCAGCGTCTAAAATGCTTTCCCCCAACATTGCCCTATATTTACCTCCATCCCTTTTCCCTTCAACTCATACGAGCTTCCTGTCCCTGCTGAAAAAAAGCATTTCCACAGCATGATGCTACTACCATCACCATGGTTGACAGTCCAGATGATGTTGTAAGGTTTATACAGAGTGTTTCATTTTCCACTACACATAAGGTTTCACATTTAGCCCAAAATATTCTATTTGGTCTCATCTGACCAGAGCACCATCTTCCACACGTTAGCTGTGTCCCCTACATTTTTTTTTGCAAGCAGGATTTATAATAGCTTGCTTTCAAAAATGGCTTAGTTCTTTAAACTTTCCATAAAGACCAGATTTGTGGAGTACATGACTAATAGTTTGCTATGTGGACAGATTCTGCAACCTGAGCTTTGAATCTCTGCATCTCCTTCAGAGTGTCCAAGGCCATCATGGAGACATGGGGGCAGTGGGTGCTCTAGTCCGCTGGCTTGGCTGTCTTTAGAAAGACCCCATGGGCCAGGGCTCATCCCACTGTATACCCGAACACCTTCCCCATGGGCAGTACACTACTCAGGCAACACTGGGTGAGGAAACCACACATTGGTAATTATTTATTGGATTACCAACAGTTAAGGGCATATAATATATTCCCAGCATGAACACAAGATGGAACAAGCAACAGACTCCTATCCTTCCACTGGTTTACCAGGGATTAGAATCTCCATGCCATTAGGGCTTACAGGGTCAACTACCCTGTCCAGCAGAACCCCACTTTTGGCAGGCACCCACTAAGATGAGATAGCAGCAGGCTTAGGAAGCTAACTGAGCACAGCAAAGTATGTAGCCAATTGACCAAATTGTCCCAATCTGGCAGTGAAGAAGTCTATTATCTTCTATCTGGAACCATGGATCCTAGGCTGAAGTAGCACAACATGGCATATAGCCAGGTGCCAGAGGTGGCCCAATCTGGCAGTGAAGCAGTTTATGATCTTCCAAGGGGATCCTTGGATCTTAGGATAAAGCCCTAAAGAAAATTATCCCATAGCTGGATCCTTGGATCCTAGGGTGAAGTTCTGCAGAAAATGAGCCTCCAGATGGATCCTTGGATCCTAGGCTGAAGTCTTGTAGGAAATGAAAAACACAGTGACAGGATCAAGTCCCTTTTTATAACCTCAATTCTCATTTCAGGGTATTGTCTTCTTACAGGATTGGTGGGATAAAACTATTCTCTCATATGTCAGCAGTTTGATCCAACTGCATAATTTTCCTCTGAATCAAGTGAATAGAGAGGTTGAGGTAATCAACATTTAGCTACAAATTCCCAAATTAAGACTATGGGGCTCCAATCTGTCTGGTAATAAACAATGATTACGTCCTCTTGAATTATTAAACAAAAGTACAATATGTCTAGCCTAATTAAGAATAGTTAACGCCTAACACAGGTGGTCAATTGTTGTGTCATCACAGCATCCTAATTGCTTCTCTAATGATTTCTCTCCTTGCTTGGGATACCAGTTTAGGGGGACAGCCATGTCTTGGTAGGTTTGCAATTGTGCCACTCTCCTTTCATTTTTGAATGAGGGATTGAAAAATATTCTGTGAGAAATTCAGAGCTTTGACAATTTTTAAAAAATCTAAAAATCGAACATTGTTTTTCTCCTCTGTAAAATTTTATTCCTGACCTTTCTGGTGTGTATCTTTGCCTTCCTGATTCCATTTTATCCCTGATGTTCTCAAGCAAACATCTGAGGCATCCACACAATAGCTATATTTATACTAAGAATAAATTACACACTGGTGGACTTGATTTACTAGTTAGGTAACTTCTGGAGGCAACAGATGACTCAGAATTTTATTTAAGGGTATCAG
This sequence comes from Allobates femoralis, assembly GCA_033576535.1. Lineage (NCBI taxonomy): Eukaryota > Metazoa > Chordata > Amphibia > Anura > Aromobatidae > Allobates > Allobates femoralis. Next base: position 362,971,523 of record JARQOC010000001.1, read on the forward strand.
ACTATGAAGGCTGAAAACAAATGCACGTCACAATTTTCAGATTTATATTTTTTTAAAACATTTAGAAAACAATGTGTCTTTTCCTTCACACTGTACAAATATTTGCAACTTAGTCTTGGTATATCACATAAAATATCAATAAAATGCATTTAAGTTTGTAAGTGTAATGTCAAAAAATTTAGACTAATTCACAGGGTATGAATACTTTTTGAAGGTGCTGTATAAATCTTAAGCTGAGCAGTTATTATTGAGAATGTGAGTTATATTGATAATTTAAAACAGCCTATATGTTATACGATGGCCCCTAGTCAGGTCCTCGAAGGGAGATATGTATCACACAGGTGGTTATCTTCTGTGATCTAAGTCTGCATGGAAGTTTCAGCTCAAACAGGAGTAAGAGACCTTTCACATCAGCGGTTTTTTTTTAACTCGTGGCAGATCCGGCAGATTTTTGCCGCATCTGCAACACAATGGCTGACTTGTGGCAAACCCCGTTCATTCTCTATGGGACTTGTGGTCGGGTGCAGCAAGTGCAGTTTTGCAGTGCAAAAAAATGCGGTTAACAGTGTTTTTTTTTACTTGCTGCAAGTGCCGAATCTGGCAAAACTTGCCATACCTGACCGCAAGTCCCATAGAGAATGAACAGGGCTTGCCACAATTCAGACATTATGCGGCAGATGCAGAAAATCTGCCGGATCTGCTGTGAATGAAAAAAAAATGCTGATATGAAAGCAGTTTAGAGTGTTAATAGGGCTGACAAGGGCCAGGTTTATAAGAAGTTAGAGATGGATGGGACTGACTGCTCACATATCTCCACTCTGGAGTGTGGTACTTCAAGTAAAATGGAGACCTGTGGTCTCAGAGTCTTTTTTGTGTATGGAGGTGTGCAGAACTCCAGTGGTGTTACTTTTATTAAATAGCCAGACACTATCCTGAGTGGGTTGATGCCGCACTACCTTATGAACTGGTTACTTTGTTTTCCTTTCATTAATTTGTACCTGAAAATGCTGTTGGGTTTATATTGTGGAGCAGTTTATGAAGATAATAATACAATAAAATAATAAACAGTTAAATGCAAATGGTTCCTGTCTCTACATCAAAGAGCAGCCAAGTCAGTCACATCACTAATGTGAATCAAGTATTTCCAAAATATCAGGTAATTTTCTCTAAATCAGTTCAAAATGTTTTTGTCGACTCATTGGGCACATTACTGTTTTAGCCAAAAAGTGCAATTACTAATGATGTACCTTGAAAGAATTTCCAAAATATCTGATTTTCTACTTATTATTCAGAACTATACCCAGAATCTAATTTGCTATGTCAAACTTTTGAAAAATGTTATATAACTATAAAACCACCATCTCTAGACTTAGAATTAATTCTTTACTTTACCCTTCTTCTACCCATCATTTGTAAACTTGAAGATATTGGTACAATATGCTAATTTCTGCAGGTGTTTTTCTGGGGAAATTCTTCCATGGCCAAACATATTTCTTGTTGCAACCAATGGCCGTCTGTATTTTTCATGGACGGTAAAGCTGCGTGCATTTTTATTACTTTTTTATGTGATAATCCTTAATGTGCACACTTGGCCGAAAGGTGCAGTAAAATGGCATAGAGTCATGCTAGACAGGTGACAAAGACAACTGCAGAAGCCATCAATTAAAGGGAAACTCCAGTGAGAGAAACTTTTTAGTACAGCTCCTGCCCACCTACATGATGAAGCAGAGATGTACACTGCAGTTCTAGGATCTATAGATCTCTTATAATTCGATAAAATCATACCTGCTCCTCTTCTCTGGCCCCCACCTCAGGGAACTCAGAATGCTCAGCCTAGCAACCTCATGTAAGAGTAAAAAGCAGGAGGTAACATAGTAAAATAGTAACATAGTATTTAAGGCTGAAGGAAGACCTTAAGTCCATCTAGTTGAACCCATAGCCTAACATGTTGATCCAGAGGAAGGCAAAAAAACCCATGTGGCAACACTAAGCTCCACATTGGGGGAAAAAATTCCTTCCTGACTCCACATACGGCAATCAGACTAGTTCCCTGGATCAACACCCTATCAAAGAATCTGTGTCGGGGGCGTGGATGCTGGGAGCTGCAGGATCAGCCTACATTCCAGTGTCCTCACAATTCTGTTTATTGAGGGGACATGGCAGGGGGCGTGCAGAGATTTAGGTTCCCTGAGTTGGGGGCCAGAACTGAGGAGCAGGTATGATTTTATTGATTTATAAGAGATCTATAAATCCTAGAACTGCAGTGTACAGCTCTGCTTCATCAGGTAGCAGGGCAGGAACTATACTAAAAAGTTTTCTCTCACTGGAGTTCCCGTTTAATACCAAAGGAGATGATAAGTTTAAGAAAGTGTAGTGACAAGATCAGCACTGACCAGACTTGGAAATGCCTAAAGGACATTTGAAAAGCAATATAATGATATAATGAAGAATATAATAAACAACACAATACATAATTAACCACAGCAGGAGCCTGCTGTATGAGACATACCTCTCAACTCACCACTTTAACAGGACAGAAGTCACTGTCAGGATTGAGAGTGACAATGAACAGTTGGACAAGCAGAGATTGCTCCCTTTATTAGCCATTCAGCATCTCCGAAGTGTGATCACTGGGTATAGTCATTCTATCAGCACAGAATGAATGTTTAAACAAAGTACAGGCACTTAGGCTGCCTTCAGACTTGCAGATGCATCTGCAGCGTTTTGCAGATGCATCTGCAAGCATCTGCATGCAGACCGCGGCCCCTATATTTATAATGGAGCGCACGGCGGTCTGCAAATGCTTGCAGACCGCCGTGCGCTCTCATTGCCCGCCATTAGTGATCTGTGCGCACGCGGATGCCTGCGCACAAGTCACACACTCCCGCCCGCACCAGGGACGCAACATCTCGCGTCCATGGTGCGGGCAGGAGTGTGTGATCTGTACGCAGGTATCCGCGTGCGCACAGATCACTAATGGCGGGCAATGAGAGCGAACGGCGGTCTGCAAGCATCTGCAGACCGCCGTGCTCTCCATTATAAACATAGGGGCCGCGGTCTGCATGCAGATATTTGCAGAAGCATCTGCAAACGCTTGCAGATGCATCTGCAAGTCTGAAGCCAGCCTTAGTGCATATGGGCTATTATTTAAGTGCACCTTCTTACCTGCTTGTTTTTTCCTCTATCTCTGCCCTCACCCATTGTTCTTTGATAGACAGCTCTGGTTTCATAGAACAAGAGAAGCATGGAGATAGAGGGTAAACATATCGTTAAATATATGTTAATTATACTTATTAAAATATAATGAAGTTATTTTCAAAAACACAGTTTTGTGATACCACTAAAACAGATTTCACTCTGTATTATACCCTTACAAAAAAAGCCAGTGTTTCATGACTTACACCATATTTACGTGCTTTACACTCTTCCTGCATCTTGTCTGGCAAGGAGTGTGGCCTTGTTAAAAAAAAAAGTGATGTGGTATTCTGAAAAATAGTGCATGGTTTAACCTGCAAAACAATGATCAAAAATTCACAATTTTCTAGCATAAAGTAGATAGTGTAAACTAAGCGATGACATCATCTCCCTATCCAGATTCGCTCCAATGTGGCTGCTGCATTCACTGCTTGTGCTTTTACACAGACTGCAATAGCTTCTCCGATTGGTTGTGCTCTACCATGTGATAGCTGCAGGGCATTATGAGAAGGCCAGACCAGCAGTGCCCACAGTCATGTGAGCCTTTTCTAGCTCATATAGTCTCCTGCACTGTGTAAAATATTGTGGGTGTTTTTGACAGTTGAGGGCAAATCTGAAATTGTTCAAATTTGCCAGGTCCAGTGTATTTCCAAAAACTACACGCCTTTGCATTGAATGATGTGCTAAACTCTAATCTGCACAACATAGTACTCTGTCCATCTTATGGCCACTTTACACACCCAACTTATCTGTCCAACTTCTGAACAACTTACTGGTTGTAGTGAAATCATGGACACATTGTTCCATTTGTACACAGCCACAAAATGGAGCAATGTGTCCATGATTTTACTGTAACCGTAAGTTGGTCAGAAGTTGGACAGATAAGTTGGTGTGTGTAAAGTGGCCCTTAGAGTATAGCCCTGAGATACTCTGGAGATGTGATGAGAACAGATTCTGAACTTCTTTTTCTTTTTATTCTATTATTTTCATTGATATATAAAATACTGTATTTCCACTTATAGATGTTTTTCTCAGATATCCAGAAATTTAATTCTGAAATATGTTTCTCTTGGAGACTCAATAACAATCTGAATTATAATGTTGTAAATTAGTATTTCGTTGACATATTCGTTTGCTCTGCAATCAACTCTTCTATGTTATTTTTGTTTTCTTGGTGCATAGAATTCTCTTATTGTACAAAAGTGAATTCAAATAAATTATATCCACTGGTGAGACATCAAAGACTGTCTGTAGAATCTTAATTTCTTGAAGTTCAGTCTCCCTGAACTCTAGAAAGAGTTCAGTTCATCCTCACTAACTTATCATCTGTAACCCCGGTGTTCTACCAACCAAAACAGTCAGATATGAGTAATGGCCATTATCTATGATGGATTGTAAGATGTCTTATAAAATGTTAGGGCATTCTATAATTATATGTTACAGGAGCCTTTATTGCTATATTTACAGCATCAAAGCCTATTTAGAAGCCATCATGCTTTATTGAATTAAACATGTTACACACTGTGACTTGTAGGCTAAATTCCCACAATGACTATTTGGTGCATTTTTGATGCTGCAGATTTATTTTTTGCAATTAACCAGATTAGGTACTTGCATTTTTCAATTGTATTTTTAGTGCATTTTTGCATGCATTCTTTCAACTGTGGTTTCTGTTTTTTTTTTGTTGTATTTGAGATAACAGTGTTTTGTTAGGAAACTTACGAGAGTTGGGAAACATACTGCTAAGTTCCCTCTATGGTGCATTTTTGATGCTGAACATTTTTGCTATGAAACAATTATAGCATCTTACAGATCTATTAAAGTGTAGCCCTGTAGTAGCTATCTCGTGCCCACTGAGAGTTTTTTACATTGCAAAACTTTCTGTGTTTTGTAAAGCCACAACATGACAATTTCTCTTGCAATTGATAGTTGATTTATTTGCAGTTTTTCAAGGGGTTGTCCCACGAACAATTGTATGTTTCAATTAATCAATTTTTAGAATAATAATAAGTTCCACCATTGAATGTGTTAAAAAAAAATCCTATTCCGAGATATTCTTATGACTACGCCCATGTGTAATAGATGTGTCCGACAATGCAGGAACAGGTCGGATATACCACAGCTCCTGGACAGGAGAGGAAGTAAAAGAGTATACAGACATTACAGTCAGGGATCACAGCTCATTGTGGGAACTTAGGCAAGGTTCACAATGCATTGTGCTGTTTAACAGCTATGTTTGGAAGCAGCACAAATTCAAGGTGTTCTGCCTTCATTGGCGTATATGCGATGCGAATTCCAGCATACAGCTAAACCTTCTCTGTATCCCAAATGAACAGACTGTTGGTTCTGTAGTTGATTGTTTATTGCTCAACGGAGAGTAATTAGTCATGTGATGATGACGTATGATGTGATGAATGTGTGATGATTTTGATGATTTTGATGATGGTTTAAAACTATAAGAATACAGATAGTAAAAATTAGTGCTAAACATATACACATAAACAACTATAGTGATAATAAACAGTAGAGATAATAAAAGAATAATTGATACACATATCACCAAGCTATGACAGTGTACAGCATAGAAAGCATAAATTAGCACTGGGTACATAATCATATAACAGTTATGACAACAATCAGTGCAGGAGATCCTTAACTAAAATGGAAGACCTAGATAAACATACAGCCCATGCAGACCTAATCCCTATGTAAATGACTGCTGTACTATTCTAACAAGGCTCTGAGGGAGGGGTACTCTAGGTCTCAAGAGCCACACCCAGTGTAGATTTTCAGGGTTTCCTTAGCACTGCACAGGCGTTGGAATCATCATCAGTGCAGGTAATTATATTATCACCTGTGCAATACTAAGGAAATCCTGAAAACCTGCACTGTTTGCGGCGCTCGAGGCCTGGAGTTCCATGCCCCTGCTTTGGGGTGTTAGCATTCACATAGGAGTAAGACTCGCAATGGATTGACTTGGCAAAAGATGTTGGGATTTCATAGGAGAGAAAACCTTGCAAAAGCAAGAGAACACGTACTTGCCTGCACAAATCCTATCTGGTACTGATCTGAAAATGTCTGTTGAACTCACAGAGAAGGAGAGGGCAGTCCTATAGGGCACAACAATCTTAAAGGAGAAGATACCTGGATGTGCAGGAATACTGCCAGACAATGCTAAACCTTTTTAAACACCATAACAAGGTAACATATAATGTCTCACAGGTTGTGACAAATGTCAAATTAGAGCTGCATTCTCCTACTGAGCCTGTATGGGCTCAACACAATGTAATGAACTGTTTAGCTCATCCATAGGCTGTCACTCAAAAAATGCATACTAACGCATGTTAAAATAGGCATATATTTGCAAATATGCGTTTTTTGACACACGTGTAAATGTGGACTTCCATGCTTTCCTGTCCGGTTAAGAAAACAAATGCAATATAACATCATGCAACAGATTTGTACATATTTGTAGCATGCATTCTATTGTGTATGATGTTAGATGAATAGATAGATAATAGGATCGATAGAATAGTTGATAGGATAGATAGATCGATCTTACCAGTCTCCCGCTGCTTGCTTCAGGGGCCGCTCTTTAAGCTTCATACATATTCACTGCACTGACCAGCAACAGCCAATCACAGATGTTCACACTCTGTGAGAGAATCTATGATTGGCTGTGTCAATCAGGATGCATTTCCACAATCTGGACGGTATCTGTGCTTGGTTGCCATAAACATTAGTACATGGCAACCAACCTCTGTCATGGTGTGTAAAATAAATAACGGGAAAAAATGCATAGGACTTTTTTCACTCTCAGCACAGATAAAGCAGGCAGCTGCGAGCTGCCATCCTTAGCTGCCTATTTTTACCTTGGCTGCCAAAATAAATGTATTGGGCTTCGCCCTATTTATAATTGCAAGCCAAGGAAAAACTAGGCAGCTGGGAGCTGGTATTCTCAGTATTGTCAAGCCTATTGGGCCCCCACACTATAGAATAGCAGCCCACAGCCACCTGAGAAATTGGCGCATTCATAAGAAGTGCCAATTCCTGGCGCTTTACCAGGTTTTCCCAGTTGCCCTGGAACACATACTGTGAAAGCTGAGAGCTGTGGCTGAGTGAGCAGAGGATGCAAAGCCATGGTTACCTGAACTGTGTCCTCGACTAACTTCACTGATTCTCCTAGGACCTAGGGACATAGTTGAGGTAATCATGGTAACTGCTATGCATCCTGTGCTCACAGTTCTCTCAGTCTGTGTTCAGATTCTGCAATGACAGGAGGGTCCATCTACACCACAGCCTCTGATGCAGCGCATTTCAATAGGTGGCACTAGAGTTCATCTAATTCCTCCCTGAAGTGACAATTTGCATATTTCCCTGAGAAGCACTGCAGCTAAAAGTCTCCTCACTGGTGGACTACAGGATTAATCCATGCTATTTAGCATGAAGTTGTCATTCACAGTGATTTAGCAGGTGCACATTGCTAATACCATTTCATGCCACAGCCATGAACAACTTGCCTACTGCGACCTGCAGGATTTTGCTATATAATGTGAAGACAGCATAGGGCTGAGATATAGATTGTAGCAATGTGTCACTTCTAAGACTGTATGCACATGTCGCGTTCCTGGTGCGGACGACAATGTATGATTTGTACGCAAGCATGCGCATGCGTACAAATTACACAGGCAAATGAATGGGAGCCCACAGTCGTGCGCAGTCAAGCGCAGCACCGTGCGTCCCCATTATAAACATAGGGGCTTGCGGTGGCTGTGCTCACATGGCGGTTCCCCTCCGCAGAACGCTGCAGATGGGAACACAAATGTGAACCCAGCCTTAAAAAGGCTTGTAATAAAGCCTTCTCAGAGGAGTCTCCCACATGACATAACATGCAGCAAAAATTATTATTTATAAATCTCGATAGTAAATATGTAACTGATAGTGTATACTCTCTCAAAAATTATGAATGCCTTAGCCAATTGGATGCTGCAAGGTAAACAGGCAGGTACAACCAATAAATAGGCTATAGACACTGGAGGCTTCAGGGAGAAGAGGTAGGAGATAGGTAAGGAAGGAAATAAAAAGTGGAGGTGAGGCGTTCCAGGTGGTGCAGGATGAATAAGGCACAGCTAGATGGTTGGTTTGCGGTGTATCAAAGCCAAAGATTGATACAGAGATGTTGTTGCAAATATATACAGCTGAAAAACAAAACCAAAGTTGGTGCAAAAATGTGGTAGCAATGTAGTATATTTCACCCTGCAACTGTAAATGAGCCACAATCTGGTACAGGAGATCTCATAGTGCAAATAAGCCCAACAATCTCTACCTATTCAAAACCTCAGAATGTTAAACAAGACCTCACTATAATTAGTGATGGGCGAATCCTAAATTACTCGGAATCGCTTGACTCTAGCGAGTCCGAGCCCAGGACTCGCTACTCGTTGCGAGTCTAGCGAGTCCAATGTTAATGAATGGGGAAGCGAGTAATAGCGAGTAGTGTGAGATTTACAAATCGCAGATGTGTCTCGGAAGCTTCAGCCTGAAGCAATCCTAGTTTTGTCATTTATTTGCATTGCTAGTTTACTTTGTAAGTAATCGCTGACTCGCACAGATAAGATCCTGTCTTCTCTGTGTTTTGGCTGCCCCAGCTCCAGGGTCCTAGAGCCTGCCTGCTGCCTGATGTAGCAGAGCTGAGATTGTTCTCAGTCTGCTCATTCCCTGTGTACAGACATGAATGTCTGTGCACAGAGATGATGTAGCAGAGCTGAGATTGTTCTCAGTCTGCTCATTCCCTGTGTACAGACATGAATGTCTGTGCACAGAGATGATGTAGCAGAGCTGAGATTGTTCTCAGTCTGCTCATTCCCTGTGTACAGACATGAATGTCTGTGCACAGAGATGATGTAGCAGAGCTGAGATTGTTCTCAGTCTGCTTATTCCCTGTGCATAGACATCTATATTTATGCACAGGGGATGTAGCAGAGAGGACATCGCGTTTTGGACTGCGTCGGACGGAAGAGGATTTTTTTAATTAAAGATGGAGTCCCTAATGGCTTTTTTTTTTATTTCTAATAAAAAATTTTCCTTGTGTTGTGTTTTTTTTAAAACAATTTAATAGAAATTCATGGCGGTCATGTCTAATATTGGCGTGAGCGCCATAAATTTCGGGCTTAGGGCCAGCTGATAATACAAAGCTGGCCCTAACCTCTTTATTACCCAGCGTGCCATCGCTACCAGGGCCGCTGGAAGAGCGGGGTTCAGCGCCAGAGGATGGCGCTTCAATGAACGCGCCATCTTCTGGGGCGGCTGCGGGCTGCAATTTGCAGCGGGGGGTGCCCAGAAAGCTTGGGCATCCCTGCGCTGCGGATTCCAGCCCCCAGCTGCTTAGCTGTACCTGGCTAGACATAGAAATTGCGCGGAGCCCCACGCATTTTTTTTTAATTATTTCATGAAATTCTGAGATTCTGACTCTGAGACTCTGAGACTCTGACTCTGAAATTCATGAAATAATTAAAAAAAAATGCGTGGGGCTCCGCGCAATTTCTATGTCTAGCCAGGTACAGCTAAGCAGCTGGGGGCTGGAATCCGCAGCGCAGGGATGCCCAAGCTTTCTGGGCACCCCCCGCTGCAAATTGCAGCCCGCAGCCGCCCCAGAAGATGGCGCGTTCATTGAAGCGCCATCCTCTGGCGCTGAACCCCGCTCTTCCAGCGGCCCTGGTAGCGATGGCACGCTGGGTAATAAAAAGGTTAGGGCCAGCTTTGTATTATCAGCTGGCCCTAAGCCCGAAATTTATGGCGGTCACGCCAATATTAGACATGACCACCATGAATTTCTATTAAATTGTTTTAAAAAAAACACAACACAAGGAAAATTTTTTATTAGAAATAAAAAAAAAAGCCATTAGGGACTCCATCTTTAATTAAAAAAATCCTCTTCCGTCCGACGCAGTCCAAAACGCGATGTCCTCTCTGCTACATCCCCTGTGCATAAATATAGATGTCTATGCACAGGGAATAAGCAGACTGAGAACAATCTCAGCTCTGCTACATCATCTCTGTGCACAGACATTCATGTCTGTACACAGGGAATGAGCAGACTGAGAACAATCTCAGCACTGCTACATCATCTCTGTGCACAGACATTCATGTCTGTACACAGGGAATGAGCAGACTGAGAACAATCTCAGCACTGCTACATCAGGCAGCAGGCAGGCTCTAGGACCCTGGAGCTGCACAGAGAAGACAGCTGGACTGGCTCGCAAAGAAACAGCAGTTACTTTGCGAGTCTCCCTGCTATCACTGGCACAGTAGCCAGTGATTACTCGCGAGTCTAATGCAAACAATGGCAATCCTAGTTTTGTCAGCGTTTCTGACAAAACTAGGATTGATATTGATTTGCATTAGACTCGCGAGTAATCACTGGGAAACTCGCAGAGTACCGAGTCCTGCGAGTCCCTTACTACTCGCCGAGTAACGAGTCCTAGCGAGTAGATTCGCCCATCCCTAACTATAATAAAGCCATAATATAGTTCTCCCAGACAGCCAACCAACGTTTAGCCACCGGTACCTATGATGGATATGGTTCCTGACTGCAGGGAGAAGGGGGCACTCCCCAAGTCATGGTACGCCCCAATGCGTATCGTTACCGGGTGACGTCCTCAGGGGGATAGCAGCAAACAACTACATGTCAGAGGATTTTAAATGGTGTCTCAATAATGCCCTCTGTGCGCTCTCTGTGCCCCCTGTGTGCTCTCTGTACTACCCGCGCATTCTCTCTGTCATCCATTGCATCTCTGCCCCAAGTGTGTTCTCTGTGCTACACTGTGCACTCTTTATCCCCCTGTATGTTCTCTGTGCCCCTCTTTTGCGCTCTCTGTGCCTCTTCTGCACGCTCTCTGTGCCCCCTGTGTGCTCTCTCTGTCCCCAATGCATTGTCTCTTCCCCCCAGTACACGCTCTGTGCCCCCGAGTGCTTTCTTTGCCCTCTGTGCACTCTCTCTGTCCCAAGTGCTTTGTCTCTGCCCTCAGTACGTTCCCTGTGCCCCCCATGCACTATCTGTGCCCCCTGTATGCTCTCTTGATCCCCAATGCATTGTCTCTGCCCATCCAGTGCACTCTCTATGCCCCCCGTGCAAGTTGTGTCCCATGTGCACTCCCTGGTTGTAATACAGAATCCTGGACAAAGTGCCTCAGTGTCCGCGCTGCTGCTCCGAGACCAAAGACACACAGACACAGGAATGTCTGGATCAGCGATAGCCTTTATTTTCGGACGCGTTTCGGAGCCTCCTCCCGAGCTCCTTCCTCAGGGAACATCACGTGATGTTCCCTGAGGAAGGAGCTCGGGAGGAGGCTCCGAAACGCGTCCGAAAATAAAGGCTATCGCTGATCCAGACATTCCTGTGTCTGTGTGTCTTTGGTCTCGGAGCAGCAGCGCGGACACTGAGGCACTTTGTCCAGGATTCTGTATTACAACCACGGTCACCGTTGGGAGTGCAGTCCCTGCAGCAGCTGCCTGTACGCTATTTTACCAGTTGTGGGTTTCACAACTGACAAAGGTGAGCAATTCCACATCGATAAGCGAAAGTGTATCATTGAGATAAGACCCTATTTGCGCATTATTTCTTTCACACATGTGCACTCCCTGTCACCTCTGTGTGATCTCTGTGCCCCCTGTGTGCTTTCTGTGCCCCCCTGTGCACTCTCTGTGCCCCCTGTGCATTGTCTCTGCCCACTGTGTTCTCTTTGTCCTCCATGGAATCTCTGTGTTCCCCTGTGCCCCCTCTCTGCCCCCATTGCGTAACATCGCCGCCACCTTTTGACATTTGTATGTCCAAAGATGGCGGCGGTCCAACTAACTGAATTTGCACGCGATGGGCAGTTAATCATTTGGTGGTGTGTGGCAGTTATGTTGAGTGGTGGGTTACGGGCAGTGTGAGTGGCAGGTGTTGCGGCGGTGAGTTCCTGGCATCAGTTTTGGGTGGCATCAGGTTCGGTTGTTGGCAGCACTACTGCTGGTATTGAGCAAGGGGCCAATACCGCCATTGGGCACCATATTTGGCCTCCCATCACTTGGGTGGGCAAATATGGCTGCTGCCAGCGTGTGATACAGGGACATCGGGACGGAAGTTGATGATGGATGGAACTTTGTGATTATGTAAGTAAATTCACTACAGCAGTCAATTTAACAGCATTGATGGTTTCTTTATACAAAGGTTGACCTGTGTGGGTGTCCGGCTGTAGCGTAATGTTTCTTACTGGTTTATGGTACATTATTTCTGTGGTTTATCTTAACTTTTTATGCTGTGACCAACCACCAGATTTTGTATTATATCTCCAATAAAGAAAGTTCTGCTTTACATTCTTGAGTATGATTTCTCATCACATGGGATGTTCAGGTATGAGTTTGGTGGGGTCTCAGCAGTAATTCATATCAAATTGTTTTTATCTATATATCATTGTGGATCACAAAATAAATAACAGCATGCTTCTAAGGCCAACAGAATATCGTTATGTATTAAGAGTGCCACTTCACAAAATATTTGTGCAAACCAACCTAATATTGTAACTCCAGATTGGTGGTCACAAATGGCACAATATTAGATAAAAAATCTAAACAGAAAAAATATGCCCAGACACTAATTTCTAAGAATGTATATAAAATATCACATTTATTTAATAAAGAAGAATAGAAAAAGACTTAGAAAGCGCACTCAAACAGTGAGAAGTGAGAGCACGTTGGGGGACACAGAGAGCTCACAGGGGGGAAGAGAGTGCACACGGGGCACAGAGAGCACACAGGGGTGCAGAGACAATGCAATGGGGCAGAGAAAGTGTACTGTGGGCCAACAGAGTGCACAGGCGAAAGAGAAAGCGCAAAGGGGGTTAGAAAGAGTAGACAGGGGTGCACAGAGAGCACACAGGTTGCATAGAGAGTGCACAGGGGGTGCACAGAGCCCAAAAGGGGGCACAAAGAGCTCACAGGGGGCAGAAAGCATGCACGAGTGGCAAAAATAGTGCACGGGAGGTAGAGAGTGATGAGTGTGCAGATATGGTGCCCACTGAAGGTACTGGCACTTTGCGCACTATCGCCAACGGTGCCGAAACTGCCGCCGCCCACAGCCACTGCCATTGACACATCCCCGCCTGAGTAATTGTGCATGCGCATTTTCTCAAGCAGCCATCAGTTTTAGACACCTGGGTATACAAAGATGGCAGAGGCATAAGTCGGGGCACACATATGCACTTACGCCACCGCCATCTTTGAACACCACATGAGAGAGAGAGCACAAGGGGAGAGAAAAAGCACAAGAGGGTGAGTACACAGGGAGGCAGAGAGTGCACAAAGGGGCAGTGAGAGCACACAGGGCGGCAGTGAGAGCACACAGGGGGGCAGAGAGAGTGCACAGGGGGAGGGGCAAATGCACAGCTGGAAGAGAGAGAGTGCACAGGGAGGAGACAGCTCAAAGGAGAGATCATAGAATGGATAAGACATCACAGAGGGGAGGGAGACTGCATACAGGAGAGAGAACAGAGTGGAGAAGACAGCACAATCGTGAGAGAGACTACATACAGCGGGAAGAGCATGTCGAGCCCACTGGGACAAGGGTACTCGGTACCGGACCGGGTCTGCTACCGGGGAAGTCAAGGGTGGTCCTGGTCCGGACCGTGTCCCGGGCTGGCAAATAAAAGGGGGATATTTACAGGGGATTGTCAGTCGTGATGCCACCCACTATGTGCGCCCAACATTGTTGGGGCCGCCGCTGCTGCAGAACCTCCGAGGATGATGTAATGGCAGCGCATATGGAATAGTTCCAGTGTTCCCCGGGGCAGTGTTGATTAAAGTCTATTGTGTAGTGTACAGGCTCGGGGCTGAGTGCAATTCACTTACTATCCAGATGCTGCAGGAATCCTTCCTCGGTGCTGGAGCTGGCAAGCTGTGGCTCTTCAGGTTGCGGCTGTTATAGTCCTGTATGGAGGGAATAGTTCGCAGGCAGAGACACACAAGAGAGTTGGATTCAGGGTTCACCGTGTTTACTTCTTACGTTCTCAAGTTCAGTTACAGTTCACCACAGTTCTTACAGTCGGTTACAAGTCTCAACACACGGGCACACTTTCCCCTCCGGGTTCCCTTACTCTCTGCAGCCAGGTCTCTCTCTCTGTGACCCCTCACTCTGTCTCTGTGTCCTTTCCGGGCTGTTAAAGTTCTCTGTCTTCACTTAGTTGTGTGTGACTCCGGACAGTATGGCGGTGACTCGGGCCCCTGTGGGTCCTCCTGTTTGTCACTGAGCTGCCTGTCCTTTGGGTAGGGGCCCTAAACGTTTAGTTGTGGTCCCCCGTCGGTTGTCTGGGGATGCTGGGTAAAACTACGGTCCCCTCTAGAGCCGACACTCTACTCAACCCAGCCTCCAGCAGTCCTCCAGTGTGAGGCTCTACCAGGCTCTCTCTACTGTGTCTTCCAGTGTCATAGGAGGGCTACTCCGCCTGCAGTCGGTCGTCTCAGCTGTAAGTCTAGGGTCCGGGTATCACCGTCCCTCTCTTCCCTTCACACTCCTGGGGGTACTGGCTCCGGATAGGCTTTCTCTCTCCTCCGGCTCACACTGGCTCAGTACAGATTCTGCGCTCCTTACACCCCACTTTGCCAGGACGTGTGATTCCTTCTTCCTGCTCAGCTTGACTCGGCCTGCTGCTGTCTCTCGGCTTGTGCCGTGTTCCTCAGCCTGCTGCTGGTCTGTGTCTTTGCTGCTCGCACCCAGGGCCTACTCTTGGTCTTGTCTGGTCGGCTCACTCTAGCCTACTGACTCCTTCCTCCTCCCCCTTCACTATTTCTACTGTCAGTCACCTGACTGCGTGTGTGCCCAACCCACTTCTCTAAATCCACCACCAGCCGCCTGCCTAGAGTCTCCAAGCTCGGGGCTGGATGATGCCCTGTACTGTACGTGGGTTGTGTGGGCAGTGAGGGTGTTGATGTTCAACTGTCGTCCTACCTGCCTGGCTGCAGTTCCCTTTGTGGCCTCCTGGACGCAGGGGCGCCACAAGCACACAAGGCGAAACAGCTCAAGGGAGAGAGCACATGAGGCGAAAAGTCAGCACAGGGGTGAAAAGACAGCACACGGGTGGGAGAGAGCATGGGGAGAGAGCACACAGGGGGGAGACAGGTCAAAGGAGAAAGCACAGAGGGGAGAAGACAGCAGATGGGGGAGGCCCACATCTAGTTAATATAATGATTGTGAATAATATATAAGGGCAACAAAAAGGAGGGAACATCCAGGTCCCATACAGTCAGAAAAGACAAAATATATCAAAATAGACAGTGTTTTTTTGATTTGCACAAACTGTACGACGAAGTGGACCACAATGGATCAGATGAAAATGGCGCTTTATTCTACATGTTTCAGAGCGTATCCTCACTCCTTCCTCAGGAATACAACCAACACTGTCCATTTTGGATATATTGCTTATCAACACCGTGGTTTTTGTGGAGTGAGGATCCTGCAGCAGCTGCATTATACGTATATACAACTGTTACTTTAATTATGACTATTTGTATATTAACTTCTGAATTGAAAAGCACTGCTGGAATATGTTGGCGCTACAGTGCCTTGTGAAAGTATTTGGCCCCCTTGAACTTTTCAACCTTTTGCCACATTTCAGGCTTCAAACATAAATATATAAATTAAAATTTTATTGTGAAGACTCACAAGAACAAGTGGGACACAATCGTGAAGTGGAACGAAATTTATTGGATATTTTAAACTTTTTTTATAAATAAAAAACTGAAAAGTGGGGCGTGCAATATCATTCGGCCCCTTTAATTTCAGTGCAGCAAACTTACTCCTGAAGTCCAGTGTGGATCTCTGAATGATCCAAAGTTGTCCTAAATGACTGGTAATGATAAATACAATCCACCTGTGTGTAATCAAGTCTCCGTATAAATGCACCTGCTCTGTGATAGTCTCAGGGTTCTGTTTGAAGTGCAGGGAGCATCATGAAGACCAAGGAACACACCAGACAGGTCTGAAATACTGTTGTGGTGAAGTTTAAAGCCAGGTATGGATACAAAAAGATTTCCCAAGTTTTAAACATCTCAAGGAGCACTGTGCAAGCGATCATATTGAAATGGTAGGAGTATCAGACCACTGCAAATCTACCAAGACCCGGCCATCCCTCTAAACTTTCATCTCGAACAAGGGGAAGACTGATCAGAGATGCAGCCAAAAGGTCCATGATCACTCTGGATGATCTGCAGAGATCTACAGCTGAGGTTGGGAGAGTCTATCCATAGGACAACAATCAGTCGTACACTGCAAAAATCTGGCCTTTATGGAAGAGTGGCAAGAAGAAAGCCATTTCTCAAAGATATCCATAAAAAGTCTCATTTGAAGTTCGCCACAAGCCACCTGGGAGACACACCAAACGTGTGGAATAAGGTGCCCTGGTCAGATGAAACCAAAATCAAACTTTTTGGCCACAATGCAAAACGATATGTTTGGCGTAAAAGCAACACAGCTCATCACCGTGAAAACATCATCCCCACTGTCAAACATGGTGGCAACAGCATCATAGTTTGGGCCTTCTTTTCTTCAGCAGGGACAGAGAAGATGGTTAAAATTGATGGAAAGATGGATGGAGCCAAATACAGGACCATTCTGGAAGAAAACCTGTTGGAGTCTGCAAAAGACCTGAGACTGGGATGGAGATTTATCTTCCAACAAGACAATGATCCCAAACATAAAGCAAAATCTACAATGGAATGGTTCAAAAATAAACGTATCCAGGTGTTAGGATGGCCAAGTCACAGTCCAGACCTGAATCCAATTCAAAATCTGTGGAAAGAGCTGAAAACTGCTGTTCTCAAATGCTTTCCATCCAACCTCACTGAGCTCAAGCTGTTTTACAAAGGAAGAATGGGCAAGAATTTCAGTCTCTCGATGTACTAAACTGATAGAGACATACCCCAAGTGACTTGCAGCTGTAATCGCAGCAAAAGGTGGCGTTACAAAGTATTAACTCAATGGGGCAGAATAATATTGTACGCCCCACTTTTCAGTTTTTTATTTGTTAAAAAAGTTTAAAATATGCAATAAATTTCGTTCCACTTCACGATTGTGTCCCACTTGTTGATTCTTCCCAAAGAAATTAGACATTATATTTTTATGTTTGAAGCCTGAAATGTGGCAAAAGGTTGAAAAGCTCACAAGGGGGCCAAATACTTTCACAAGGCACTGTATATAAATAAAGATGATTATTATTATTGTTATTATTATTATTATTATTATTATTATTATTATTATTATTATTATTATTATATACTGGTTGTGGGTCTCACATCCAGCACAAGTGAGCACAGTGACATTTGCCAGTTTGGATATATGCTTTAGCATAAGACCCTATTGTGCTGTTGTTTCCCTACTTTTTTTTATCTATTTTAGAAAAGACAAGATTTTTTTATTTACGGTACTTAAAAAAAAAGAAAAGAAAAAGAAAAAACAATTTTTTTTTAATAAAATGTGCCACCATAGCTATACTCCCCCAAAGGGAGACAAGATGACACAGGAAATAAAGGGGATGCAGTAGGGGAAGAGCAGAATCATTTGCTGCAATAAAGGATGGAGGGGAAAATTACATGGGAGATCAGCATTAACCCTTTAGAAAGTGGTACAGCAGCCATGGAAGCATGCAGGTGAATACTTGAGTGCCCCACATGAAAGAAGACAGATAATTTAAAAACACTGGTGCAAAAAAGTGCAAGTGCATAAAATATAAATGCAAACTGCAAAAATGTACACCACAAGAGAAGTGTAATTCAACAGATAACAAAGGTGTACACTTCAAGCAAAAAAGGGGTATGCCAGAGACTGCAGTCCTATACAGACAAAAATGTATACATACAGATGGGAGAAAAACACTTAGGTAGCCCTAATTTGCTATTACTTTGCCATGGAGGATGACACCCTTAAGGAAACACAAATTATTGCGCCCTGTTTGACATCGACTCTCCCTAGCTGTCGCTGTGTCCATTGTATACTGAAGTACCCATCCAGACTGGAAATATAAAACACTAAGTATTTGCTAAACCAAGTCTAATAGCAATCAAAATGAAAAAAAAAGTCTCAGAAATACCCCTATAGCATCACTTAACAGCATGTAAAATAATATTCACATATGTAAAATACCTAAGCAAAAAATGCAACTTCATGATGTATAGGTATAGTGTGTGCAATAGCTTAAGATGAAAAATCACTAGTGGTTCACAGTGCACTAAAAGACATTAGTTACCTATGATGTTAAATACAAATGAAAGAAAAGAAGGTACCGTACTTCCCTTTAATGAGGTCCTAAGATATCTCTCCACCCCTCCTAATCATGCAGAATCATCAGGAGCTTCGGTGGGAAGTAGGACTGCAGTCTCTGGAATTCCGGCCTTGTTCACACATCCTAATGCATTTTTTAAGCCCTGAGAAAAACGGATCCGTTTTTTTAAGGGTGCCAATAGGGTCATTCCATGTCAAGTGATCCAAAAATGAATATTTTTTTTTCCCTGACGTCCTCAGATTTTTTTAATTTTTTTTCTATATGAAGAACAACTTTATCTAATTACAAAAAAAAAGTTTTGAATTTTTTTCTTTATCAGTTAATTTTTTACAGATTTTTAAAGTTTTAAAAAAGTGCGAATTTTGGCCTGGTATGGCTTTACATTTTCTATCATATCTCGGGCTAGAAATAAGATAGAGAAACAAAATAAACACCAATCTACTCAGAACTGTCCAGGCTTTCATCAGATATGTCACAAGAGGATCTTTGTTAATATTTTACCCATGTGATCGCAAGCGCAAAACTTTAAAACGCATTTCCGAAAAATCGGCGCGCTTTAAATATTTCAAAAACTGCCCATGTGTCTGCTGTGCTCTTAGCCACATCTGTACCAAATTTCAAGTTGGGATCTCAATGGGATCATATTTTAACATATTTTACTAGTAATAGCGTCAATGGGTCATTCCATATCAAGTGATCTAAATATGAATATTTTTTTTTACCTGACGTCTTTAGATTTTTTTTTTTTTTTCCTTTATGAAGTACTACTTTAGTTAATTACAAATTAAAAGTTTAGAATTTTTTTCTTCATCAGTTAATTTTTTATAGATTTTTAAAGTTTAAAAAAAGGGTGAATTTTGGCCTGGTATGACTTTACATTTTTTTTATCTCAGGCTAGAAATAAGATAATGAAGTGGGAGAGGCATCATTTTACTCAGAACGGTAACAGCTTTCATTTGATATGTTACAAGACTATGTTTCTTTATATAAAATTCAAACTATTGACGGGCAATTGTGAAAAAATGACTGTGTTCTTGGTGATTTTTGAATTGACACTATAATAGTTAAATATTTTGCACTTAGGTCCAATGAATGCGTCCATGGGGTCAAGCTGGGACAGAGTCATCACAAATTAGCCTTATTTGCAGATGACCTGCTACTTTACATCTCCCAGCCCCTGGTCTCCATCCCTTCGGTCTTAATGGAGTTTGAACGGTTCGGACAATTGAGCAACTTTAAAGTGAATTGCTCCAAAACCGAGGCACTCAATATTTCTTTGCCTGGAGAATTGGTTTCTCATCTATCTAAACAGTTCCCATTTAAATGGAAAGTAGAAGCCATTAAGTACTTGGGAGTCCTTATACCAAAAGATCTTAAACAAATATTCAATTTAAATTATCAACCCCTTTTGACTAACGCGGAATCGGCATTTACCTCCTATAGACAATTAAAGCTATCCTGGTTCGGGAGAATAAACGTAGTCAAGATGGATGTGTTGCCTCGACTCTTATATACTTTTCAGACAGTTCCTGTTCTATTGGATAGAGGCTTCCTCTCCAAAATGCAATCTATGATCCTTAGATTTGTCTGGGGGGGCAATAGGTCCAGATTGCGAATGAATATCCTATCCTTGCCCAAGACCAGAGGAGGGGTTGGACTACCCAACATACGAGCGTACTTTGTGGCTTCCTCTCTTGTTAGAGCTCTAGATTGGCATTATCATGCGTCCTCCAAGAAATGGGTAGGGGTGGAGCAAGAGGGTTTGGGGATTCCGCTGAAACACCTGCTTTGGATTTCCCCTAAAGACTCCACAGACCTAGTACCTTTGACAGACATGACCAGAAACACCTTGAAGGTATGGCACCTAGTGACGAAAACCCTCCGCTTAAACGACAGACTTAGCCCTTTGACTCCCCTTTTTTCCAACCCATCTTTCCCATCCGGATTTGACAGGCAGAGATTTTTATGTTGGCGGATTGTGGATGACACCCGAGTAGGACAGACTCTGTCCAGTGGTGGTTTGCCCCCGATGGCAGAGCTACAACTCAAAGAACCTACGAGACCTCTTAAGTGATTCGAATTTCTCCAATACAGAGCATACTTATATTCAGCTGACCACTCTTGCAGGGTAAGATTGACGCCCAACGTATTGGAGAGGTTATTCCAACTAGAGGCTCCACCGAGGCGCAAAATATCAGTTCTATACCAGGCCTTAGGGTCCATGAGAGAGCAGGGCACCCTTTACTTCCAACGTGCTTGGGAGAGGGAATTGGGGTGTAGCATTTCAGAAGCTAATTGGCAGAAATGCTTTATATTTACTCACTCACTAGCTAGCGCTTGTTCTGCACAAGAAAGAAGCTATAAGCTGCTCACTAGATGGTACTTGTGCCCGACGACACTCCGGAACATGTTCCCTGGAACCCCTGATACCTGCTGGCACTGTGGGGAAGAGAAGGGTACAATGATACACATTTGGTGGAGTTGTGGGGAAATCCGGCGGTTCTGGTCTGAGGTTTTCAATGCATACGCTCGGATAACAGGTAAACAAGCCGAATGCTGCCCAGAATCGGCAATGTTATCCATTTTTCCAGGTCCTATTGGGCTACAGAAGAGGGATATTCTCCGCTTTTGCATCTCGGCTGCTCGTGCTGTGATCCCGAGGTTCTGGAAATCAACTAGGGCCCCATCTCTACTTGATTGGTTCAAAGAATTGATGGACATATATCGAATGGAGGAGCTCACAGCTGATGCGTCGGGATCTCGGAACAAATTCTTAGGGATTTGGGTTGAATGGATTCTTTTTCACGACTCTGCAGAATTTAGGAGTATCTTTTCCAGCACAGATAATATGGCTCGACCTCTGGCTGATGGGGAGCCAGTGGGATGAGTACCCTTTCTCCTTCCCATACCTCACCCGTCCCCCCCCCCCTCCTTTTTTTCTTTTTTTCTTACGTGGCTTTTCTTTCCCAGTATAACTTTTTCTAATGGTTTTTGTTTCTCTTCTCTCTCTCTTCTTTTCTATCTCTCTTTTCTTCCCATCTGATACATTCAGTCTAGGTATTTCCTTTCTACGCCTATACCTTCAGAATTCTAGTGAACATTAGACAGGTATCGGAAACTCTGAGCTGTGAGTAGATCATTAATATTTCGGCCTTCCTTTCCGGTACACCAGTCGATAGACTATTCCAACTAGGCCTCAACGGGTAATGACCCACTTACGTGGTCAACCTGTTAGAAGGGGCCAAGTGATAAAAATCATTCTGCTGGGGCTGCTTGTCCCCTTGACATCAGAACATCTCAAAACCCTGAGAAAGGTTGTATACTTGAGTGTTTGGAATTATATTTAGATTGTAGTATATATTGCACCAGAGATAAGTGCAAAAGTTTGCAGCTTATCTTAAAGTTACTAATAACTTTGTGAATTCTCTTTTTGTATATTTTATATGTCTCAAGATTTTGTTAAAAGATTGAATGTATGTCTTTTATATGTTTTTTCAAAATTTAATAAAAATGAGATTAACCATAGTTAAATATTTTAAAATATGATCCCATCACGATCCCAACTTGAAATTTGGTACAGATGTGGCTAAGAGCATAAAAGACACATGGGCAGTTTTGGAAAATTTTTATTAAAACGTTTTTTCGGAAATGCGTTTCAAAATGTTGCGTTTGCATTCGCATGGGTAAAAAATTAAAATTAACAAATATACTCTTGTGACATATCTGGTGAAAGCCTGGACAGTTCTGAGTAGAATGGTGTTTATTTTGTTTCTCTATCTTATTTCTAGCCCGAGATAAAAAAATGTAAAGTCATACCAGGCCAAAATTCACCCTTTTTTTAAACTTTAAAAATCTGTAAAAAATTAACTGATGAAGAAAAAAATTCCAAACTTTTAATTTGTAATTAACTAAAGTAGTACTTCATAAAGGAAAAAAAAAAAAAAAAAATCTAAAGACATCAGGTAAAAAAAAATATTCATATTTAGATCACTTGATATGGAATGACCCATTGACGCTATTAATAGTAAAATATGTTAAAATATGATCCCATTGCGATCCCAACTTGAAATTTGGTACAGATGTGGCTAAGAGCATAGCAGACACATGGGCAGTTTTTGAAATATTTAAAGCGCGCCGATTTTTCGGAAATACGTTTTAAAGTTTTGCGCTTGCGATCACATGGGTAAAATATTAACAAAGATCCTCTTGTGACATATCTGATGAAAGCCTGCACAGTTCTGAGTAGAATGGTGTTTATTTTGTCTCTCTATCTTATTCCTAACCTGAGTTATGAGTAGAAACGTAAAGGCAGGCAACAGCGAAATTCACACTTTTTCCGAACTTTGAAAATCATTTAAAAAAAAAATAAATTTTTTAAAAAATTTTTCTCTTCACATTTTGCATTGTCTGACATGCTATTATCAAATAACAAAATCTCAAAAGAATTAAAAATATAGAGGTAATAATCATTGGTTCACTTGACATGGAATGACCCAATAGTGTCCCCTGAGGTCCTGGACGTTTTTGGCAAGTTTTGGGACTTAGTCATTTTTTCATTAAAAACGCATATGCATTAACGCATGGTGCCTATATGGGCACAGCTAGCAGTGTTTTTGGGCTGCTGCATAAAAATGCATGTGTTTTTAAAAAACACACATGCACACATGTTAACGCATATGCGTTTTTGGACTTTGAAAAAAAATTGTCCAAAATGTTCCCAAAAACGGATTTAAGCCAAAAACGGATGGTATGTGTGAACAAGGCCTCCCCTTGTTTGCTTGATGTGAATAATGTCACCTTTTGGAGTGTACATCCTTTGTGTTGTACATTTTCGCAGTGTATGCAATTGTACTTCTTTGTATATACATGTCTGTCTTCTTTTAATGTATATCTAATGAATAGTTTTTATCAATATAAAAGGGATTTTACAGATACTAGTGAGTACCTTGATAACTTTTCCTACTATTTTTTTTATATGTGAAATTATTTGATCTTCAACTACATCTAGATCCTTTTCTACAAGTGACTTTCCTATTTTTCCCCCTCTTTCCTCTAGAACAGGGATCTCAAACTCCAGGCCTCAAGAGCCAGCAAGTGCATGTTTCTAGGATGTCCTTAGTAGAGATGATCGATGTTCAATTAGAATTGTTTGCCAATCTCAAATTCGACCTGTTTTGGGCTATGTTTGAGTCATTCAACACAGGCGAACGATTTGCTAAAAATTTGGTAATTCGAGGTTATGTTTGATAACGCTTTGTTGGCCAAAAGTGTTACTGACTTTTCACAGTAATGCTTTTGTTCACAGTTATTATGAGTTTCAGTGTCTAGGAATGAATAGTGGGCAGGAGGGGGGCTGGGGAGATGTCTGTGGTCAAATAATGCAGATCTCCATTTTTTTTTCCTTCCTGCACTTACTGTGGGTGATCCGGTCTTTCAGCCTATCAGCACGCATAGAGCAAAGTGCACTTTTTGCACCAGGGCTTGTGTCATTGGCTGGGTATGTCACATGTCCTTGCCATATAAGAACCGGCCATTTTCCCTCATTGCCATTTTATCAGTGTTGTATAAATACAAAAAGGGGGAGACAAGAGGCGCAATAGTGCCCTATAACTAGTGACACACTGAGAATATCAGTAGGTATACACTCACCTGGTCGAGTTGTGTGACCCACAACTGGTTTATAAGTCTTCGGTTTAAAGCTGCTGCAGGACCTCCACCAACCACTCGTACGTGGAAAAATGCTCATATATAGGGAAGATGGTGTGTCACGGTCCGCGCTGCTGTCTCAGTGGGATCCCAAGGGATGGATGTCTCCAAGAAGTCACAAGGAAGGCAATGGTTCCAAAGCAAAGATCTCCTTTATTCACCAACGTGTTTCGGCGCCTCTCCTGGCACCTTCATTAGGGTATGCCACTGAGACAGTAGCGCGGACCGTGACACACCATCTTTTCTATATATGAGCATTTTATCAGTGTTGGAGCTCAGTGTCAGATGCCTCCGCTGCTACTGTGTGCGCTACAAAGATAGTTAGATAGCGATTCCATTCCATGTTAGATAGAGAGATAGTAGGTTTAGGGAGTACTTCCAATAACAGCCATTGTTAGGGCTTACACAGTTGTGGCGGAAAGTATTGACACCCCTGCAATTCTGTCAGATAATACTCAGTTTCTTCCTGAAAATGATTGCAATCACAAATTCTTTGGTATTATTATTTTCATTTAATTTGTTTTCAATGAAAAAACACAAAAGAGAACGAAGCAAAAAGCAAAACATTGATCATTTCACACAAAACTCCAAAATGGGCCGGACAAAAGTATTGGCACCCTCAGCCTAATACTTGGTTGCTCTGCTGGAATTTTAGACCATTCTTCTTTGGCAAACTGCTCCAGGTCCCTGATATTTGAAGGGTGCTTTCTCCAAACTGCCATTTTTAGATCTCTCCACAGGTGTTCTGTGGAATTCAGGTCTGGACTCATTGCTGGCCACCTTAGAAGTCTCCAGTGCTTTCTCTCAAACCATTTTCTAGTGCTTTTTGAAGTGTGTTTTGGGTCATTGTCCTGCTGGAAGACCCATGACCTCTGAGGGAGACCCAGCTTTCTCACACTGGGCCCTACATTATGCTGCAAAATTTGTTGGTAGTCTTTAGACTTCATAATGCCATTCACATGGTAAAGCAGTCCAGTGCCAGAGGCAGCAAAGCAACCCCAAAACATCAGGGAACCTCCGCCATGTTTGACTGTAGGGAATGCCTCTTTTTTTCTCCTGTAAACTCTATGTTGATGCCTTTGCCCAAAAAGCTCTACTTTTGTCTCATCTGACCAGAGAACATTCTTCCAAAACGTTTTAGGCTTTCTCAGGTAAGTTTTGGTAAACTCCAGCCTGGCTTTTTTATGTCTCGGGGTAAGAAGTGGAGTCTTCCTGGTTTATCCTACCATACAGTTCCTTTTCATTCAGACGCCGACGGATAGTCCGGGTTGACAATGTTGTACCCTCAGACTGCAGGGCAGCTTGAACTTGTTTGGATGTTAGTCGAGGTTCTTTATCCACCATCCGCACAATCTTGCGTTGAAATCTCTTATCAATTTTTCTTTTCCGTCCACATCTAGGGAGGTTAGCCACAGTGCCATGGGCTTTAAAGTTCTTGATGACACTGCGCATGGTAGACACAGGAACATTCAGGTCTTTGGAGATGGACTTGTAGCCTTGAGATTGCTCATGCTTCCTCACAATTTGGTTTCTCAAGTCCTTAGACAGTTCTTTGGTCTTCTTTCTTTTCTCCATGCTCAATGTGGTACACACAAGGACACAGGACAGAGGTTGAGTCAACTTTAATCCATGTCAACTGGCTGCAAGTGTAATTTAGTTATTGCCAATACCTGTTAGGTGCCACAGGTAAGTTACAGGTGCTGTTAATTACACAAATTAGAGAATCATCACATGATTTTTCTAACAGCGTCAATACTTTTATCCAACCCCTTTTTTATGTTTGGTGTGGAATTAGATCCAATTTGGCTTTAGGACAATTCTTTTTGTGCTTTTTCATTGAAGGCAAATTAAATGAAGATAATAATACCAAAGAATTTGTGATTGCAATCATTTTCAGGAAGAAACTGAGTATTATCTGACAGAATTGCAGGGGTGTTAATACTTTTGGCCACAACTGTAAAAGCACTGTTTTCCAGGCAGGGCTATCCGGGTGCTGTGCAAGCGTTTTTTACAGCATCTGGTGAATTCTAACCAAGTAAATCTTTTTTGGCTAGTAGCCCCACTCGCTCAATGCTGCCCTGCTCGCTCCATCCTGCCCCGCTCACCCCATCCTGCCTCCCGCCTCCATCCTGCCATCCTTCCCCCCTCGCCACCTCCTGCCCGCTGGCTCCATCCTGCCCTGATTGCTCCATCCGCCATATACTATAGTGCTGCTATACTTGCACTGTAATGTATCGCCATATACCATAATGCTGCTATACATGTACTGTAATGTACTGCCATATACTATAGTGCTGCTATACATGTACTGTAATGTACGCCATACTCTATAGTGCTGCTATACATGTGCTGTAATATACCGCCATATACTATAGTGCTGCTATACATGTGCTGTAATGTACCACCATATACCATAGCGCTGCTATATATGTACTGTAATGTGCTGCCATATACTATAGTGCTGCTATACATGTACTGTAATGTACTGCATATACTATAGTGCTGCTATGCATGTGCTGTAATGTACCGCCATATACTATAGTGCTACTATACATGTGTTATAAAGTACCACCATATACTATAGCGCTGCTATACATGTGCTATAAAGTACTGCCATATACCATAGTGCTGCTATACATGTACTGTAATGTACCGCCATATACCATAGTGCTGCTATACATTGCTGTAATGTACCTCCATATACTATAGTGCTGTTATACAAGTACTATAATGTACCGACAAATATCAACGACAAATATCATAGCGCTGCTATACATGTGCTGTAATGTACCATCATATACTGTAGTGCTACTATACATGTGTTGTAATGTACCGCCATATACTACAGTGCTGCTATACATGTAATGTACCACCATATACCATAGTGCTGCTATACATGTACTGTAATGTACCTCCATATACTATAGTGCTGTTATACAAGTACTATAATGTACCGCCATATACTATAGTGCTGCTATACATGTACTGTAATGTACCGCCATATGCTATAGCGCTGCTATACATCTAATGTAATGTACCACCATATATCATAGCACTGCTATACATGTGCTGTAATGTGCCGCCATATATTATAGTGCTGCTATACATGTGCTATAAAGTACCGCCATATACTATAGTGCTGCTATACATGTGCTGTAAAGTTCCGCCATATACCATAGTGCTACTATACATGTGCTGTAATGTACCACCATATACCATAGTGCACTATACATTGCTGTAATGTACCGCCATATACTATTGCGCTGCTTTACATGTAATGTAATGTACCGCCATATACCATAGTGCTGCTATACATGTACTGTAATGTACCTTCATATACTATAGTGCTGTTATACAAGTACTATAATGTACCGCCATATACCATAGCGCTGTTATACATGTGCTGTAATGTACCGCCATATACCATAGCACTGCTATACATGTGCTGTAATGTACTGCCATATACTATAGCACTGGTATACATGTAATGTAATGTACCGCCATATACTATAGCACTGGTATACATGTAATGTAATGTACCGCCATATACCATAGTGCTGCTATACATGTACTGTAATGTACCTCCATATACTATAGTACTGTTATACAACTACTATAATGTACCGCCATATACAATAGTGCTGCTATACATGTACTATAATGTACCGCTATATACTATAGTGCTGCTATACATGTACTGTAATGTACCGCCATATACAATAGTGCTGCTATACATGTACTGTAATCTAGCACCATATACCATTGCGCTGCTATACATGTACTGTAATGTACTGCCATATACCATAGTGCTATTATACATTGCTGTAATGTACCGCCATATACTATAGCGCTGCTATACATGTAATGTAATGTACCGCCATATACCATAGTGCTGCTATACATGTACTGTAATGTACCACCATATACCATAGTGCTGCTATACATGTACTATAATGTACCACCATATACTATAGTGCTGCTATACATGTGCTGTAATGTACCACCATATACCATAGCGCTGCTATATATATATATATGTAGTTCACTCATGTTGACTGAACAAGTTCTGTCAGTCACAGTATGTCAACTACATACATATTCTAGAATACCCGATGCATTAGAATCGGGCCACCATCTAGTATCCTTATAATACTGGCGTGGTCATCTCTGGCTACAATAGGTTTTACAATTTAAAATAGATGTGGTCAAATGCAGTCAGATGCAGTTTTCTCAGGTTTGCTTGCCAGATTAAAAAAAAAAAACTGATGTGAAAACCCCTAAGCTGTTTTTTAAACGATAGCACTTTCTGCATGCTTTAGTGCAAATTATGCATATTTCTGATATCATAATAATAAACGTAGAAAATTTTGATTGAAGATTTTAGAGATTCAACCCCTTCACAATGGGGCCAAGTTCTGTTTTTGCATTTGTGTTTTTTCCTCCTCTTCTTCAGAGAGCCATAACTATTTTCATTTTTGTCCACACAGACATAGCAGGGCTTGGTTTTATAGCATTCATTTTGCTACATAAAGAACTGAAAAACAAAGAATAGTTCAATATGTGAAAAACCACAATTCTGACATGCTTTTTGGGGAATTTTTGTATGGTCTACACTTTTTGGTAAAAATGACCATGAAATTATATTATTTTAGTGGTGAAAAAAAAATCAATGTTTGCATAAAAAAATTGGGAGGGGGGTGGTTATGTCATTATTTTCCAACACTTCTAACATTTTTATTGTTTGCTCAGTGGAGCCGTGTGATGGCTTATTTTTTGTGGGGCAAGAGATTTCTATTGATACCACTTTGGGATAGATATGATGTCTTGATTGCTTGTTACAATATCTATTGTGGTATTGCAGTGACCAAAAAAAAGTGGTTACTGATTAGGTGGAAAAATGTTATATTTGAAAAGATCAGACATTTCTGAATGTGATGATACCACGTGTAATTTTTAACTGTTTTATTATCATTTTGAGCAAAAGGGAGGGTGCTTTTAACTTCTTTGGTTTTTTACTTTTTTCATATTTTTTACAGTTTTTATTATTAATTCCCTTAGTGGGCTTGAAGCTGTGATAGTCTTTGATCGTTTTTGCTATATACAGCAATGCAGAACAGGCAGAGTATGTAGGTCTTATACAGCCTCTCTCTTGTCATAGCAACCCATTGGAAGACACAACCACATCATGGGGGTGCCGATTGGCTCGCAGAAAAGCTCATCATCATGTCGACACATGTTAAATGCCACTGTCAGAGTTTGACAATGGGATTTAACAGGTTAAGGGTACTTTCACATCAGCGTTTTTCGCTGATTGCGGCAGTTGCGGTGAAAAAAACGCATCTGCCGCGATTACTGCATAACTGCTGCACTTGCGGCACAGTTGCGGCAAGCCCCATCCAATGTCTATGGGGCTTGCGGTAAGTGTGCGGCAGGTGCGGCAAGTGCGGTTTCAGCACTTGCGGCAGGTGCGGCCGTGAAAGAAACTGCGGTCAGCCGCTGTTTTTTTGCGGCCGCACCTGCCGCAAGTGCCGATACCGCACTTGCTGCACCTGCCGCAAGCCCGCATAGACATTGGATGGGGCTTGCCGCATCTGTGCCACAAGTGCAGCGATTATGCGGTAATCGCGGAAGATGCGTTTTTTTCACCGCATCTGCCGCGATCGGCAAAAAACGCTGATGTGAAAGCAACCTAATAGATGTGGGCAGAGCTTCTCTACACCCACAATTGTTATAGGTAGATCCTGGCTGTAATACACAGCCATTACTTACCGAGAATAAGGTAGGCTCACCCCTTGAGCCTGCTCCATACACCCGCTTCCGACTTGTGCCTTACATGCATTGCAGATGTTGTGAAGGGGTTAAATGTATGTGTTTCAGTTTGATTTCCCTAGGCTCAACATTAAAACAATATCTTGATCTGTCATTTGTCTAATAACAGTGAGTGATATGAAAAATTGTTATTAAGCACTTGTTCAGTGATGTATTTCTTCACCCCATAGGGCAAGGTAAATTTAAGGAGCTATCTTGTTGATACATTTAATAACTTCCTCTGGGATTTCGATTTTAAACTCTTACTGTCCAGAAAAAAAGAGTTAATCATGTAATTTCACAGATTAGTCAACACAGGGTTACTAATGAGAAACTTTAGCTCTGTGATAAAGTTTTTTCCAAGAATATTTCGAGAGGCCCATAACCTTTGGCTGACACCCAATAAGGCTGTTAGTTTAACCATGGAATGAACAAGCAAATGTGAAAGAGTCAGCAGTTAGATGTCTGAAACTTATACGTAACCTCTTTGTGAAGAAGATTCCAAACGCTGAGATCGAGAGGGAGGAACAAATACGTTTACGATGGGCTAAATTCATTATCATCCAATGGTTCACAATGGTATTTTAGTGACCTCCAGCTTCACTAATCCTTTCAGCATAACGTTCACTCTAGTTTCTATGCATCCCATTTAAATGTCATGCTGCCCTCTGTTCTATAAACATGTATCATCCATCACTAAATATTTAGATCTAAATTGTTGGAGTTCAGTTCTGTGCCAGGGAAAGGGGGATTAATTCCTTCAAGGATTTTGCATGATGGATTCCTTCACTGGGGTAAACATCCGAGAAGAGCTCACACTGCAGCCATAAAATATATAAATAAAGTTTAAAGTTTAATTTAGTCAACATTATTTAAAGTAGTTGTCATATTTTATGGTGAACTCTTTGAGTTTATTTTGCATGCCTCGTAATAAACTGTTCTCCTTCCAGATATGAGGTTAAAGTTAAAGGCTGCGTGGATGAAAATGGACAAAGGCTCTTCTGGGCTTCGAGCTCTAAAGGAAACAGTATCTTGTCTTTTATTATCATCCTTTTTTTAATGAGCTGAGATATAAGGCAGACACAGGAAAAGGAAGACAATGAGAAACTTGAAGATTACTTCATACCATTGCTGTGTTGTAGATGAATTCATGCTCCAATGAAACAATAGGTCAGACTTCTTTTCCTCTGATTCATTGTCTTTGAAATTATTATATTTCTACATTTATACAAAGTATGGAGGGTTGAAGGTAATGAAAGGGTTTTAAGGAAAAAATGACTTATTTCAATCAGCCATAAAATATGAATGAATCACACTCAGTTTGGAAGGCACGGCCTGACCGCCAGGCCTCGCTACCTGTACTAGCAGTTTTATAGGCATACATGAAGCAGTTTATTCAGGTTAAGATCACAGCAATTGTGCCGGGCCTTCAGATTCGAGTATACTTCATAGTTAACAAATGTGAGAAATCAGCTTAACAGTAATAGCAGCTTGATAAGGCAAGTCAAGGGCAGAAAACTTTATCTCAGGTGTAATGATAAGCAACCCAATGGCCTATTACCTTTGTTCTATGCCTTTTGAGCGAGAGAGTCAGAGCATATCAAGTTTACTATAGAGGAGACTAAACTAGACATAGTGTTGAACCCACTTTGAATATTGTCAGAAAATCTTTATAAAATAATCACTTTTACTGATACAGTTATATTCATATGAATTAGGCTGGAGTCACCTTAGTGTATTACTCATGTGAGAATGGCAATGCTCTGCCCAGACAGGTTGGTGGGTCACCTGATCCGAGCATGTCTGTTTCATGTATGTCTATGCACTGCCACTCTCAGGTCAGGAGAGCCACTAGCTGGTCCGGTCAGTGGGATGTAAAGGCCACTTTACACACACAGATATCTGTGTCCAACTTTTGAACAGATCTCTGGTTGCAGTGAAATCATGGACACATTGTTCCATTTTGTGGCTGTGTACAAATGGAACAACGTGTCCATGATTTCACTGCAACCAGAGATCTGTGACCAATATATCTGTGTATGTAAGGCTGGTTTCACACTGCAGTCAGATCAGGTCAGATCAGGTCAGGTTTTGTGTGCCAAAACCAGGAGTGTCTCCAAAACTCAGAACAGGTGTCAATCTTTCAATTACCGTATATACTCGTGTATAAGCCGACCCGTGTATAAGCCGACCCCCCTACTTTTGCCCCAAAAATCTGGAAAAACCTATTGACTCGTGTATAAGCCGAGGGTGGACCTCAGCAGAGGTATACAGCCCCCAGCAGTGTGGTATACAGGCCCCCCCAGTGGTATACAGGCCTCCCCAGTGGTAGTATATCAGCAGCCCCAGTGGTCGTATACAGCAGCAGCCCCAGTGCTGTATACAGCAGCAGCCCCAGTAGTATATACAGCCCCAGTGGTAGTATACAGGCAGCCCCAGTAGTATATGCAGCCCCAGTGGTAGTATACAGGCAGCCCCAGTAGTATATACAGCAACCCCAGTGGTATACAGCAGCCTCCTCAGTGGTATATAAAGACCCCACCAGTATATACAGCAGCCCCAGTGGTATATACAGAAGCCCCAGTGGTATATACAGCAGCCCCAGTGGTATATACAGCAGCCCCAGTGGTATACAGGCCTCAGCAGTATATACAGCAGCCCCCAGGGGTTATACAGCACCCCCCAGGGGTTATACAGCGGCCCCCAGGGGGTACCCAGCGGCCCCCAGGGGGTACCCAGCAGCCCCCTGGGGGTACCAACAGCCCCCAGGGGGTACCCAGCAGCCCCCTGGGGGTACCAACAGCCCCTGGGGGTACCCAGCAGCCCCCTGGGGGTACCAACAGCCCCCAGGGGGTACCCAGCAGCCCCCTGGGGGTACCAACAGCCCCCTGGAGTACCAACAGCCCCCAGGGGTACCCAGCAGCCCCCTGGGGGTACCCAGCAGCCCCCTGGGGGTACCAACAGCCCCCTGGGGTACCAACAGCCCCCAGGGGGTACCCAGCAGCCCCCTGGGGGTACCAACAGCCCCCTGGGGTATCCAGCAGCCCCCAGGGGGTACCCAGCAGCCCCCTGGGGGTACCAACAGCCCCCAGGGGGTACCAACAGCCCCCAGGGGGTACACAGCAGCCCCCTGGGGGTACCAACAGCCCCCTGGGGGTACCAAGCAGCCCCCAGGGGGTACCCAGCAGCCCCCTGGGGGTACCAACAGCCCCCAAATGCTGGCACTCGGCCCCCTTGTAAGGCTTCCCCCCCCGCTGCTTATACATTACCATTCCGGTGTTCTGATCCGCGCCGCTCCTCGCTGCTTCTTCATGCTCCGTCCTCGCTGACTGCATCCGGGATCTCCATTCTCCGGCCGTCGCGCGATGACGTCATATCGCTGCGACAGCCGGAGATCCCCGGATGCAGCCAGCGCGGACGGAGCATGAAGAAGCACCGAGGAGCGGCGCGGATCAGAACACCGGAATGGTAATGTATAAGCAGCGATGGGGGGGGCCTTACAAGGGGGGGTGAGTGCCAGCTTTTGGGGGGAATATATGAACTGCTTCCCCCTGCGCTGATTGACAGGGGGAAGCAGTGCATATATAATGAGCGGCCCCACGTGATGGGGCCGCTCATACAGCAGCCTCCCCCCGCCTCCTCCAGCCTCCACAGCCCCGGCCCCACAGCCCCCACCACACGGGTCTACCGTATAGACCCGTGTATAAGCCGAGGGGGGGACTTTTCAGCCCAAATTTTGGGCTGAAAAACTCGGCTTATACACGAGTATATACGGTATACTTTTCTCTGCAAGTTCCTCTCCTGGTTTTGAAACACAAAACCTGACCTGATCTGACCTGATCTGACCGCAGTGTGAAACCAGCCTAACGTGACTTTTATCCTCACGTAAGTCAACAATATTTGACTCTATCCTTAGAAAAAGTTGCTTTGGACTTTTATAACATTCTAAAGGTACCTTTACATGTCGCAACATTGCATGCAATTTCACTTGCAATTTGCTGGTTGCAGTGAAATCATGGACACATTGTTCTATCTTGTTGCCGTGTACAAATGTAAGGATACCTTTACACACAGAGATATATTGCATGCAACTCACTGGTTGCAGTGAAACCATGGACACATTGTTACATTTTGTACACGGCAACAAAATAGAACAATGTGTCCATGATTTCACTGCAATCAGCAAATTACCTGTGAAATTGCATGCAATGTTGCGATGTGTAACAGTACCCTAACAATTTTCCATGATTTCACTGCAACCAGTAAGTTACAAGTGAAATTGCATGCAATGTTGCGACGTCTAAAGGTACCCTAACACTCATGTCTTTATATTTTTCTTCTTTTACATCCAAAACATGTATTTAAGTTTTCAGTATTTTTCAGATTTCAAAATCATTTATTTTTTGGAA
The DNA here is from genome assembly GCA_033576535.1 of Allobates femoralis. Taxonomy (NCBI): domain Eukaryota; kingdom Metazoa; phylum Chordata; class Amphibia; order Anura; family Aromobatidae; genus Allobates; species Allobates femoralis. The sequence continues at coordinate 363,005,952 of JARQOC010000001.1, forward strand.
TTTTCCGGTTTCCTGTTGGCCACCACAACATTACTGCAATGTCTTACTTCCAATGGAAGAGCAGAAAATGTACTACTTCTAAAGAGATCATATCATTTTGGTCTGAATTATTATCAGTACATGTTTCATTTTAGTGCGTTAAAATTAGAGCCTTTACACTTTCCTCCCTTTGGGTATGAGTATTTTTAAGCAGTTAGGTACAACAGATTTTCCGAATTTCTGACAATAAAGCATGATTTATCAGGAAAACCGTTGTAATGTTGCTATTGATGTCCTATTCTAACTATGGAAAACATGGAAATGGTTTCTATAAACATTAATAGTTTCCCACATCTTTGTTTAGAGAATAGTCTGAGCATTTCTAAACTCTAAAATCTCATTCATTCCAAAAGAATGGTCTCACACACATCTTTATAAATCATTGCCCCTGCATTTCTATGTTTTAGCACTTTGCGTCTATGGAATTCACAGGTGACTATTTTCAATGTAAATATGATTCTTGTGAGGAAGCAAGAGTGTAAAGCTGAAGTGGAGAATACTATAATTGGCATATTTAACATTATTATTGGACCTAATACTAAAATGTTCTTTTTTCTCTCCAAATATTACACGTCTGGACGTGGATGTTTGTTATCTAAAAACAGCTATTACAGATACTTACTGAGAGTTCTTAGGCTAGGGTCACACTTGCAGTTTTTTTTATGCTTTTTTGGAGACCTGCGTTTTTAAAAAAGCATGTAAAAACGCACCCATAGGCCCCCATGCAAAAAAAACGCATGCCCTAATAGCAAAAACGCATGCCTTAATAGCAAAAACGCATGTCTAAAGTGCCAGGCGTTTTTGGCATGAGTTTTTGCACTTATGTGAGTAGCTGACATCAAAAACGCATGCAAAAATGCATGGTACATTAGTACCATTTAGTATCATCCGTTTTCCATAGGGACCCATGTTAAAAAACGCATGCGTTTTTAAAACAGCTCCAAAAAAAAGTTCATGAACTTTTTTTAGGTGCTGATTCAAAAACGCATGCAAAAACGCATGGGTGAATAAAGGCACCTAAAAAACGCATGCTGAAATGATAAAAGCATGCAGAAACGCATGCTTTTTTTAAGGCACCAAAAAAACTCATGCTAAGTGTGACCCTAGCCTAAGGCTGCATTCACACATTGCGTATTTTGCTGCGCTTTTTTACGCACGCTTTTCAAAATACGCAATGTGCCTTTTGTCTGCCAGCAAACTGAATGTGAAATTCACTTTGCAGTGCAGACAGTGCGTAAAAATACGCAGTGCGTTTTCAGGGAGAAAGCGCAGCTGCGTAAAGAATTGATATGTCAATTGTTTACGCAGCTGCTTCTGCGTTTTCTCCCTGTGATGTCACAGAGGGGAGGAAGAATCCTGCTTCCTCCTCCCCTCTGTGACAGCTGTGACAGCCCATTAGATTTCACAGTGTATTAATATACACTGCGAAATCTAAATTAAACAAAAGCAAATGTATGAAAAATAAAAAAGAATGAATACTTTACCTGTCCGACGCCTTTTCCCGCTCTCCGGTGTCCGGTTCCCAGTGAGATGTCTTCAGACAGGACCTGTGGTCATGTGATATCACATGACCACGAGCAGCCAATCAGCGCCGGGAACACCCCTCTGAAGTCACCACAGGTCCTGGAAGAAGACATATCACTTGGAACCGGAGACCAGACACCGGGAAAAGGCGTCGGACAGGTAAAGTATTCATTCTTTTTTATTTTTCATACATTTGCCTTTGTTTAGTTTAGATTTTGCAGTGTATATTAATACACTGTGAAATCTAATGGGGCTGTCACAGAGGGGAGAAGGAAGCAGGATTCTTCCTCCCCTCTGTGACATCACTGCGCTTTCTGGAGTAAAGAAAGCGCAGTGTGTGAAAGCCCCTGCGTATTTTGTTGTGCTTTTTTGCGCAGCCGAAAAAACGCGGCAAAAAGCGCGTGCAAAAAAGCGCAGCAAAATACGTAAATGTGTGAACGCAGCCTTAGACGGGTTTGTAAGACTCCAATATCGGTGATTATTCTCTAAGTAAAGATCTCTGCACAAAGGTCTAAACAAGTGTAAAAATCCTCAGATTCATTTTTACAAATGTAAGACTTTTCATACTTATGCAGGACAATCTGGTCAATTTCAGTGTGTCATTGCCACCTGCCAATATGAATATTCTCTCTGACTTTATGCTGAAGGATGGACAAGGCCAATGGCAAACTCATCCAATTCCTTCCACTGGTCCAATCTGCTGACCCAGAAGTCTGTGGGGTCAGAGCTCAGGATAGCTCAGAAAAGACTCAGTTTGGGTATGACTGAACCTAGTTATTCAAGTCATATACCTTGATTTGTTGACATATTTGGCAGTAGCTGATATAACTAGTCCATTATGTTCATTCAACTATATTAGCAACTGCTGCCAAAACTGCTGGATCTGCTATTTCTTCTATTGGCAAAGACCATAGAGCATTGACTTCTGGACAGACAAGCTGTGTACAGTGCTTATCATTGCAATACCTCAATTTTGCCTAAAACTACCATTTGGAAGGAGGAAAAAATTGCCCCATTTTGCTTTTGCAGCAAGGGTCGTAAAGCATGTTGCGTAACTGAAAATGGTCTAAATTTTGACTGCAGAGCTATCACAGTGTAATTCTTTTGTCCTCTGACAATGTCGAGAAAAATTCTCCCACTGAAAATGCCCACATATTACTAGAGATGAGCAAATCTTTCAAGGTTTGCCGAGCTTCCAGAAGTCCGCGAACAGTTGGACCTTCCCAACCCCATTGAATACAATGGAAAGCAAAATTAAAGGCATAGAAAACAACTTCGGGGTGGGACAAAGGCTGCCAAAACAGCTCAAACCATTTTATAGTGAAACCCAGCTGTTTTGGCACAGACATTAGCTTCCTAAACTATTATACTTACAAAGCTTCAGCCTGCTTCTAGACCCATGAATTAACCTCATACATATTCAATGCTTTCCCCCCTTAATTGGTTTTAGAGGACCTGTCACCCCCTGGTGTATGGCAAACTAAATGCAGCACTGAATCCAGCATGTCTTCTGCATTCAGGCAATAGTTCCCCCATGTCTTTAACTCTCCTTGTACCCCGAGAAATACATTTTAGAAAGCTTACAGATAAGAGGTCGTCTGGGTGGAATCTGAATAAGAGGTCGTCGCCGCTGGCACGATCTGCCCTGCCTCCTCCTTGTTTGTTCCTCACCTCTATGTGTCTGCCTGTTTTGCTGGGTCTGCCCACCTCTTCTCCTGCTCTCTGTCAATCACGCTGCTGTCGTGCCCTCAAGGGTCAGGGGTACTCAGACCTCAGGCATTTGGGTGCGGTGGATGTCACGGGTGGTCGGTGCCCGAGCCTGTGCCCTTGCGGTGACAACAGAAAGGGGTATTTACAGGGATAAAAGTTTATAGAAGTATGTTGTGACGCCACCTGTAGATCTGGTGACGGCACCGGCGCTGCTGGGGCCTCCAGGGTGATGGGCGGCAGCAAGGTGTTGTGGCTCCCTACAGGTGGAATGGGGTCCCCGTGGCTGTAAGGGTATGATGGTGGAATAGGGCAGCGCAGTCATTGCTGTGTAGTGCAGAATTACCTCCTTTCACCAAGAAGAAACACAGACACTTGTTCACTCTGTACGGTACTTTACTCCAGTAATCTGCAGCAGACAGGCTGCATTCAGTGCTGCGTTTAGTCTGCCATGCATCACGGGGGTGACAGGTTCTCTTTAAAATCAGACTTTGCCACGCTCACCATCTCTACCGGCGTCTGTGATTGTTTGCCTTAAACAGCAGCTGCCTGGATCCCAAATGCAGTTTAAAAATAGATAAATATTTGAAAAAATTGGCGTGGGGTCCCACCAAATTTTCATACTAGCCAAGATAAAGCACATAATTGGGGGTTAGTATTCTTACCCTGGGGAGGCACATAGATATTTCCCCCCAGGGTAAGAATAGCAGCCTACAGTCACCTCATATGTGCCAGATTCATTAGAAGCGAAGATTCTTGGTACTTTTCCTTGTTCTTCCCGATGCCCTGGTTTGGTGGTAATCAGGGTAATAGAAGAGAATTAACAGCAGGCATCAAGCCCTTTATTGGAAATGTTCAGGCTTCTATGAAGCCTGTACATCAACAATCCCATAAGGAAATAGTTAAACACACACACACACAAATAAAAATCCTTTATTTGGAATAAAACACACAGACTAACTCTTTCACCCATTTATTACCCCAAAACATACCCAGCTGTCATGGCAATCCACAACACAAAGTCCAGCAAAACTTCTCAGCTTTGCTATATTGCAGTGAGAGGAAAGATTTTGCATCACGCATCAACATCACCAGACCCAACCACCCACTCTCCAGAGTTTAGCGTTCAACTGCTTGTATTTTTATTAGCTGCACACGCCTATCCGGTGAACTGGTGGCCATGCATGGTGATGCTGATGCTGAAGTGGAACTGCGGCCTACAGTGTCTGCTCACCAGAAGCAGCTCTCTTGCACTGATAGCCATGTGTGGGAGTAGTGGCATCAGAGAGTTCTTCTGAGGTCACAGCTGATGTACTGTGGGAAACACACTAGCTGTGAACTCAAATAAACCCTCTGACATCACCGCTCTCAGCCACAGCTCTTGATGCAGTCAGTATATGTGCTGTTTTCAATGAGCAGTCACTTTAATGTAACAGATCATTGCAAAGTAGCAGAGCTAAGAGGCATTGAGGGGCTTCGTTGTGGATTTACTGTCGAAGAGTATGTTTGGGCTTAATAAATGGGTAGAAAAGGGTGCCTGTGTGTCTTATTTCAAATAAAGGATTTATATCTCGCTCTGTGTTTTTATACTATTTACTCACTGGATTAGTAATGTGGGGGTCTCTTATAGGCATGACCATCACCAATCCAGCGCTTGATGAGAGCTTTGAATTCTCAGCTGTCATTAACGCCTTCTATTACCCCATTTGCCAATCCACCAGGGCAGTAGAAAGAGCCATGGAGAAGTACCAGGATTAACACAGCTAATGGAGGCAGCTCTAGGGTAGCTGCAGCCTGCTAGTTGTAGGCTTGGGAGGTCCAATACCCATGACCCTTCACACCCTGAGAATACCAGACCACAGATTGTTGACTTTACCTTGGCCGGTTTTCCAAAATAATAAATAATTTGAAAAAATAGCATGAGGTGACCTCTGTTTTGGAATACCAGCCAGATCTAGGTCTATCAACACTCCGGTCATGTCTTTTGTGGTAGCTTGGATTCCACCCCAGTATGCCTTAATTTCTTCGCATTCCCATAGCCCGTGGAGCATATCTGTTCTGGTCCTAGTGCATTTTGGGCATTATTGGATCTTGTTCATGTGTGTCCCCGATGTGATATTAAAGCCCAATATGGCCCTAGGGAGTCTACCATTCCACCCAACAACAAAAAATAATTATGTAAAATAAATAAATAAAAAAGGACCCCCAAAAATCATGATGTAGTGCCAGCATATGGGGGGGAGAGGGTAGATTAGTGACTGCTTTCCCATTGGGGGAGAGCAGGAACTGCATGGCTCCCGGCAGTGTGACAAGCTGTGACTACACTGAGGTTATGTCAGGTTACACAGCAGCACGTTGCATTCACTGATCTCAGGGAGACAAATCCAAGAAAACACTGCACAGAGCCAGCTAAAGCGCTCAACACATTGAATTCCTAGGCGCATTGTCACCTAGGAATTACAAATATGATATTAGAGTCCGTGGAGCCTCATTAAGGAGTTTCAAACACAGGACTAGCCAGATATCTCTCCAGGGAAGGACCTAGCCATGGGGTGGCTCCTTGAGGAGACCACCATAATCAACATATTAAGTGGCCCTTTCAGTCAACATCCAGCACCTTTACGAGTTTAAATTTATGACAAGAGAATACCAAGGCCAGGTATCCATCCACAGACAGCTGTTTCGGGGTGTTGCCCCTCATCAGTGTGGAGTAGGATTTTGGCTAGGTGGGAGCAATGCCTAATAGACCAACATCACGAAGCATTCACTGATCTCAGGGAGACCAGTCCAAGAAAACACTGCAGGCAGCAGGCTAAAGCGCTCAACACAGTGAATTCCTAGGCGCATTGCCCCCTAGGAATTATGAATATGCAAATAGAGTTCGTGGAGCCTTGTTTGGAGTCTCAAACACAGGAATAGCCAGATATCCCTTCAAGGAAGGTTACACAGCAGGTATCAGGGAAACCCGCTGTGTGACCTGAGATAACCTAAGTGATGTCAGCGCTCTCCATACTCAGTGCCTCATTCTTTATGTGTCAACTGTGCACTCTGTGCCTCTTTGCACTCTCTATGCCTCTATATGCACTGTCTCTGCCGCTTGTGCATTCTCTCTGCCCCCAGTGTGCTCCCTCTGCCCCATGTTCACTTACTGTGTCCCCCTGTGTACCCTCTATGCCCCATGTGTGCTCTCTCTGCCCCTCCTGTGAGATTGCTGTGTCCTGCCTGTACATTCTCTATGCGTTTCCTGTGCCCACATGTGCACTCTTCGTGCTCCCCTTGTGCTCTCTGTGTCCCCATGTGCTCTCTCTGCCCCTCCTGTGAACTCTATGTGTCCCACTGTGTATCCTCTGTGAGCCCTCTGTGCCCCATCTGTTTCCCTGTGTGCTGTCTCTGCCCCCTGTGTGCTGTCTTGGTCCCTCCCTCTGTGCACTCTCTGTTCCTCCCATGTATGCTCTCTGTGTGCTCTCTGTTCCTCTCTGTGTGCTGTCACTGTCCCCTGTGCACTATCTCTGCCCCCTATATGCTGTCTCTGTCCCCTGTGCGCTCTCCCCTCTGTTCTTTGTCCCCCTTTGCTGTCTCTAAGCTCTACCCCTTTATGTCACATGATAATCTCCACAGGTTCTTCATCGCAAGTAATCAATTACTGATGAGTTCTGACCCCTCATGTACTGATCACAAGGTGGGGACATCATCATAGGTCCTTCACCTCTTGTCTACCACTGCATGCACAGGGCTCCTAGGTGGCACAGCAGTGGTGAGAATGATGGCAGAGGCGACAGAGGAAGAGGAGGTGGCAGAGGTGGTGAGGAGGACCCAGACCCAGAGGACAGCAGCAGCGTGCGGCTGACATATAAGTAGATCCCTCGGGTGTGCCAATATGGTGCCTGCTTTGGTTTTGTTTTTTTTGTCTTTCAGGGGGACATCTGGATACTTCCTGTCTGTAAGGCAATTATGTAAGTATATATATATATATATATATACTAGCTGTACAGCCCGGTGTTGCCGGGCGTAATGCCCAATATATGGTCATAATGCTCATATACGGTAATGGCAATGGTTGGTCGTAATGCCCATATATGGTAATATCACCATGTAACCCTGTCACTTCAAAGCCCCTCCCTCTCCATATAGCCCCATCCTTTCATAGCTCCACCTCTTCACATAATTCTGGGGACAAGGATATGTGGAGGGGTGGGGCATGAAAGGGTGGGGCTACCGGGAAGTGGTGGAGCTATGATATATATATATTAGAAGTGTATCTAGGTTTTCTGGCACCCAGGGCAAGAGTTCAGTTTGGCACTTCCCCCCAGTAGTCTCAGTAGACGCTGTGTGACCAATCATCCATATGCGATTCTTACACTTACAGGTACAATGGCTTCTGGAACCAGCAAGAGCTGTTTCTGACAGTGAGTATATTACACACTATTAGGAGTGGGCTACGGTGTTTAATGTTATAATTGAGTGCTTGTCCAGGTTTGAGGTGAGAGTCTACAGCAGGCCTCCAAATTCTCATGGAGCGTGCACTGCACACTTCCAGGATTCTCCCATGTTGATGGTAAGATTGGACGGTCATATTAACAGAAGTATGCGATTTATATACTTCTGGCCACATTCTGACTAGACCTGTCCGGCCTCGCTCATTTCATTTAATTGATCGAAGCCTTGCATGTGTGGCACCCTGGTTGGGCACCCCAGGAACCCTTAGGACACAATGGAGAAGCACACAGCAAGCAGACCCCACTTACTAACACAACTTCCAACACCCCTTTCACCCCAGGCCTCTAGGGGGAGCTCCACTGGTTGCCTTAAGCCAGTTTCTGCTATAAATACGGGTCCTGGAGGGAGAAACAGCGGAGTGTGTAGTCACTTTAGAACTGTGAACAGCTAGGATAGCTGACCTGGTACTGGAGCCACACTAGGCCCATACCAGCACACCCGAATAGTGGGAGACCCTCGCAACAGGGGTCATAGGAACAGGAGGCAAATACCTTACAGGGACAGAGGAGTTACTTCAACTCGCCCTAACAATCCGGTCACTGGGTCCGAGCTGCAGGAGCCACAGCGCAGGCTGCAGAGAAACTAGCACCCCCCACCAAGGGAGTCTAGCTCCCTGGACACCTGAAGCACCAACGAATGAGAGTCTGGGAGGGGGACGGACGCGTTCGACATCCCTTTATAGTGCCCTCAGTGCAGCAAACTCGGGTGTATCGAGTCACACCAGAACGTGCAATCCCGGTTTGGTAGGATTCCATATCCACCAGATCCAGTTAGAACTGTGTATATCAGGAAGCCTATACCACTGCTTGCCGTGGAATCTCCAGGACTGTCTACTTCATCACCCAGTCGAGTGTACCTGCTGACATCAGTAAAAGGTACAGAAAAGACTTTATGAATCTGTGCATTCTTCTGGGATCAATACTTAAAACAACCGAGCTGCCGTATTCCATCCAGTACAGCTCCTGGCCCCGGGGACTCCTGCTCATCCTGTGGGGAGCATCCCATCTAGCTGCCGCACATTCCCCGGAGGCCCAAGCAGCGTCGGTGCCATCACCGGACTCCCACAGGTGGCATCACGACAATCAAGACTTATCCCTATCCCTGAATCCCCTTTTTATTTGACCACCGGGCCCCACAGCCTCAGGCGCGAAACTGTGACAAGTGAATCATCGCCTGAGACCTGAGAACCCGGCAACGGTGAGTCAAATTCTGGCGATCACGAACAGGATACAAATAGGCCCGTTTCCAACGGGTATTGTGTGCTATTTAATGACTGTGAATATTGAACTGTACATTTGAACCGCCATTGCTGCGCAGAAGGCGGGAAAAGAAGGGGCGTTACTGTGCAAAGGGCGCAAAGATAGGCCCCGCCCCATACTCTGACGAGTTCCTCCGAACGCAGCAGGAACCAGAAACTCCCGTGGTGCCTCACTAGGCCGACTACTTCCGCTTAGACCGAAAGGACTGGCCGCGCTTAACTAAGGGGGAGCGAGGATGAGTGACTCAGATTCCAACCAGTTATTCCACCGGGGCCACCAAACGTGGTCAGCCACCCGTCGGCGTAATGCCACAGCAGCCCGCTCCGATAATACCGATATCTCTGCCGTACGTCCTGAATGTGACCTGGTTACCAAAGTACAGTGGTAAACCCGGTACCCTGGATATGTTCCGGAGGAAGATATGCCAAGTGCTGGATATGTACGCCATGACCGGTAAGCAGAGAGCTTCAGTAATAATGGGACAGTTAACAGATGCAGCAGAGCTGGAGACCCGTAACTGGTCTATAGAAGCTCAGGAATCTGTCGAGCAGATATTTGCTAAATTAAACCGGGTTTTTGAACACCACACCAAAGCGGAACTAAGACTGTTGTTTTACCATTGCAAACAAGGGGCACAGGAGAGTGTCCTGGACTATGCACTACGCTTACAGGAAGCACTGAGATTGTTAAAACAGGTCGATCCCGATGGTGTTAGAGATTAAAACAAAGCGTTAATTGGACAATTTGTTGTGGGGCTTAGACTACCTGATGATAAGAAACAGGCACGCTGGTGGGCTCTGCAAAACCCTGACGTAGAGTTTGATACCTTAAGAGACTTAACAGTACGGGGACAGCAGTTCCCTACAGTGCCCAATCTAACCTCACAGCCACAGTATGCTAACACCCCTTCCGTGTTGGCAGCAGCATCTCCACTCCCCCCGGTTCAGGCCAGCGCACAGACGATAACACCTGACCGGATTGATAAACTGTGCACCGATGTGCAGCAGCTGATGAAAAATATGGCCAAGCACCGAGGTGAAAGAAGACCCAAGACAGAAGCAAGGTCATCAGACAGGATCCAGCTTGCTGACAGCCCTGACGACGTCTCGTGGATGAGTAAGAAGACACCGCCGCCGCGAGGAAAACCTACAGATCGCTACAGTCCTGATGGACATCGCATCTGCCAGAAAAGCGACAAAGAAGGACGCACCTACCGTTCCAGTCCTTTAAACGAGCAACCCCTGGGCGAGAAGGGCCAACCCCAGGAGTAGACTGTCCAGGCCCAACCAACTGGGAGTACAAGTACATGGGAGACCGTCCGTACTTGTCAATCATCATTGACGGCACCGCTACCACAGCGTTGATAGACACTGGATCCCAGGTGACAACCATCCCGAGTATCCTTTACAAACGGTTCTGGCCAGATGTTAAGCTGGAACTCCCAAACCCTGATTTGAACATCGAGGCAACTAATGGTTTGCTAGTCACAATAGAGGGACAATGGGAAGCTACAGTAAAGGTGGGGAGGGTGCAGCTGAAGAACCAGGGTATCATAGTGGTTCAGGACAAACCGTATGAGCGGGACCCGCATGTGATACTAGGTACTAATGTAATGGTTAAATGCCTAGATGAAGTGTTGTTTTTACTCCAACAGAGTGCTGATGCTGGTAACGAAGAGAAAGGAGAGCTATCCAAAGAGAGATCCGAGCTCTAGTGTATCAACAGCAGGTAAAAATGTCAAACGGTGAAATTGGCAATGTACGGGTAACAGATCCCATTCCAATTGTGGTACCACCCAGAAGTGAAATGATGATCTGGTGTCTGGCAGCAATAGGCCTCAGAGGGCAGGACTACCAAGCTGTAGCAGAGCCTGTAATGTCTGATAGTAGTCCTACACTCTTGACAGCCAGAGGGTTGGTTGACGTTAGAAAAGGGAGGGTCCCCGTACGCATATTGAATTATGGTGATGACGAAGTCAGACTGCCAAGATATTCTACTGTTGCAAAGTTGTATCAGGTTGAAAACAATGCCATCCATGATGTGAAATCCTTTTCCCAAACAGTGACTGATAAACCCCCTCACTCCAAAGATCAGCTAGAGAAATGGTGTCAGGAACCCAGCGTATGCTGTAATGGGACAAAATGCCGGATTGCCCACGCTGCCACCAAGAATCACCAGGAAACAAAGAATTAACTGGGCAGATTTTTCTTTTATTCTATCCTACGCGTTTCAGAGCCTCTATCTGAGCTCCTTCCTCAGGGAACATGAGGAAGGAGCTCAGATAGAGGCTCTGAAACGCGTAGGATAGAATAAAAGAAAAATCTGCCCAGTTAACTCTTTGTTTCCTGGTGATTCTTGGTGGCAGTGCGGGCAATCCGGCATTTTGTCCCATTACAGCATTCCTGTTTCCACGGTTATCGTGAAGGTGCGGCCCGGCAGCAGCCATTCTACAAGCCATCTTACAGGCGATTATACCGGTTGTGGGTGACACAACCGAACCAGGTGAGCAGTTCCTGATATATACCGCTATAACCCTTTGTAAAAAGGATAAGACCCTATGCGCATTTATCTCACGTTTATAGGAACTCAGCGTAGGAACTGACAACACACCTTCTCATCAGAAAAATGGAGTTTACCGGGTAGTTCGGGAGTATGAACAAGTGTTCAGCAAACACCCACTTGACTTTGGGAGGATTAAAGGGGTACAACATCACATCCCTACAGGCGACCATGCACCCATCAAAGAGAGATACAGGCCTATACCACCCACACACTACCAAAAAGCAAAAGAAATGCTTCAGGACATGAAAAATACAGGGGGTCATTAGGGATAGCTGTAGTTCCTGGGCAGCACCACTGGTCTGGTTAAAAGGAAAGATGGTAGTATGAGGATGTGCGTAGATTATAGGCAAATCAACAAAGTCACACACAAGGATGCATATCCGTTGCCCCACATAGAGGAGTCACTAGCTGCACTTAAGTCTGCCAATTACTTTTCCACATTAGATCTTACTAGTGGGTACTGGCAGGTCTCCGTTGTAGAGGAGGATCGTGAGAAGACAGCCTTCACGACGTCCATGGGGCTATGCGAATTCAACAGTATGCCATTCGGGTTGTGTAATGCCCCAGGAACATTTCAAAGACTGATGGAGTGTTGCTTGGGTCACAAGAATTTCGAAACTGTGCTGTTGTACCTGGATGATGTTATTGTGTATTCCCAGACCTATGAGGACCACCTGCAACACCTGAGTGAAGTGTTCGAGTCGCTGTCCAAGTACGGTATGAAGCTGAAGCCGTCTAAGTGTCACCTGCTGAAACCCAAAGTTCAGTCCTTGGGACATGTGGTCAGTGCAGAAGGTGTAGCACCTGACCCGGACAAAGTTACCGTCATCAAAAACTGGCCAGCACCAACCACTCACAAAGAGGTACGCCAATTCTTACGACTGGTCGGTTACTATCGAAGATTCATCAAAGGCTACACCAAGATAGCAGCACCCATGCAAGACCTATTAGTAGGTCAATCTAAAAATGGCAAGATCAGGGGGCCCCGTTTCAGTGGGGACCAGAACAGGAACAATCCATCCAGAAGTTAAAAGATGCTTTAACAGGGGAAGAAATCCTGACTTATCCTGATTACAATTTACCATTTCTGTTATACACAGACACAAGCAATGAAGGCCTAGGAGCAGTCCTAGCTCAACGCCAGCAGGGAAAAGAAAAGGTGATCGCCTACGCCAGCAGAAAGCTCCGTCCCACGGAAAGGAACCTGGAGAACTACAGCTCGTTCAAACTGGAGTTCCTGGCCCTGGTCTGGGCAATCACAGAGCATTTCAAGCGTTACCTGGCATCCGCCCCGTTCACAGCTTTCACTGATAACAATCCTCTAACACACTTAGAGACTGTAAAGCTGGGAGCCCTAGAGCAGCGTTGGGTAGCAAGATTGGCAAACTATGACTTTACTGTGAAGTACCGGGCAGGTCACAAAAGCGGCAATGCTGATGCCCTGCCCAGGATGCCTAACCTTCCTGAAGAAGGAGAAGACATAGATGACCTGGAAGAGATAGAATTACCAGCTTTCCATTGCACGGGTGCGGCAACCTGTCATCAGGCGAGTCAGAGACGTGGGGAGAGGACCGTAAACCCTCTACCTCATCACGACTGGAAAGAGACTCAAGCCAATGATCCAGACGTCAGCTTAGTCAGGGAATTAATAACCCAAGAGCACACCAGTATGGATCCTGATGCCTCACCAAATGCGAAGCACCTGTGGAAGGAGAGAGGGAAGTTATTTGTCTACCAAGGGAAACTATGCAGGAGGTATTTGAACCCCAGAACACACAAACTTATCTGGCAGATAGTAGTCCCAAAGGCAGAAGTCCAAATGATCCTGGAAGCTTACCATGACGACACAGGACACTTCAGATGGATGAAACTCGAAATGCTACTGAAAGACCGTTTCTACTGGGTCGGTATGCGAGGTTCAATTGACAAATGGTGTAATAATTGTGGATCATGTCATCTTCGAAGAAAAGACCACTTAAGTCAGAAAGCTCCTTTGCACCCCATCGTTACCAAAAGACCTCTTGAAATAGTTGCTCTGGATCATGTGAAGTTAACCCCAAGTCGAACTGGTTATACTTACGCACTCACCATGGTTGATCACTATTCAAGATTCCTTGTGGTTGTTCCAGTTAAAGACTTAACTGCAGAAGTAGCAGCTAAAGCATTTCAAAGTTACTTTTGTCGCCCCCATGGGTTCCCAGACCAAGTCTTAACTGACCAAGGACCAGCATTTGAGTCAGACCTGTTTCGCGCATTTCTATGGTTGTAAAAAGATCAGGATCACACCATATCATCCTCAGACAAGCGGTTTATGCTCAAAACTGAACCACATAGTGATTGACATGCTCAAAACTCTACCCCTCGAAGAGAGAAATCAATGGCCTGAAAAACTTCCAGACCTCGTGGATATCTACAACCACATATCAGTAAGTTCCACTAATTACTCACCCGCCTATTTGATGCGAGCAAGACCAGGTAAACTTCCAGTTGATTTAGAGATGGGAACCATCGAACCAACACCAGATTCTCCAGAGGAAGATTGGATTAATCAACGCCAAGAACAATACAAGAAGATACAAGAGAGTGTTGAAAGGAATTTGAACCTAAGCAGAAGCAAACAAGAGCATGACTTCAATAAGCACGCCTCAGCAGAACCTTTGACAACAGGTGAACTAGTACTGCAAAGGAAGAGAAAAACCAACAAATTGGATAACAATTGGGAGTCAGAACTCTACACAATCATGCTGTCACAATACGACAACTCTAAAACTTGTGTCATCAGCAAAGATAAAGGAAACACCTTTACAACTGTATCCAGAGACTATTTGAAAAAATGTCCAGAACAGTTAATACCTCAAGAAACCAGTTATCCTACAGTAACAGTTGAAAAACAAAAGGAAAACCTAGTCCATACAGAAATTGGAGACTTACCAGCCGACTGGTCTCAATGCAATGGGGCATTTATCTTACCAGTTATTTCTTTCTACCAATCTGTAGAAGATTCAATACCAACTCAACCAGTTCAAGAAGAACCAATGCAAATGCAAGAAATGCATCCTGTTATTCCGGAACCTGAGATTCCTGTAATCGGTGAACCTGCTAGTCTCGTAGTAAGACCAAGAACTCATAGACAGCTACCTACACTACCACCTTTAACAGAGGATAGTCCATTAGACAGATTACGTACCTATTATGGAAATACAGAAACACGTAGGAGCAATAGAGAAAGAACCAGTATGTACACTACAACAGCAGATTTAGACACGCCAACACTACGCAGATCCACACGTAGTACATTGGGACAAACCCCAAATAGATATGGAGAATAGGTTTAGAATGTAGTGGACTAATTATACCTGTTAATCAATGTAAATAGTAACCGTGTTCAAAAACTGTAAAAAGTAGTGTACAGAAGGGTGGAGGAACTGGGCCCTGTCCCAAGTAAATTAAGTTGGGAACAGAAAGTGCCTCGGTAGGGTAAGAAGGTTAGACCCGGCCTCCTAAGCAGAGACACCCATAGGGAATATGTATAAAGTTGAAAGTGTATACCCGTATGTGTGTTTAAGCCATTAGAGACTTTACTGCTGGACTTTACCCTTTTTCCCCGTTTCTTTAACTTGGACAATGGTTACAGGACTTGTGTGACCAAAAACTTACTTTTTCCAGCCTGCGGCTGATGGACTAGTGCCGTATGGACTGCTTTTCATATGTTTCCTATTTTTTCCTTCTTTTTCAGTGATTTTTGTATTTTTCAATTTAAGACTTTGTAAATACCGGTTATTAAAGGGAACCAATCACCCCAAATGACCCCCCCAGACTAATAATATCGTTCCCTACTTGCAGCACAAACATGTGCTGCAATGTTTTTTGCTAAAAAAACTGCCTTTTAAAACTTAAGATAATGCTTTAGAAACTTTATACCGAAGGGACGGGTGGGCGTTACTTACATGGGGCTAAAGCCGGGTTGCAGCTGCCACTCATCATCCTGTGTCCCCTCGCAGCAGTAACGGCCAGCCCTTTTTGCAGCGTCCCAGGCTGGTGCACGGGATGTCATGCCCGTGCACACGTCATCAGCTACAGCCGGGAAGCGAGCGCGCGCTCTGACTTCCACAGCCGAGCGCAGGAAGTCAGAGCGCGCGCTCGCTACCCGGCTGTAGCTGATGACGTGTGCACGGGCATGACATCCCGTGCACCAGCCTGGGACGCTGCAAAAAGGGCTGGCCGTTACTGCTGCGAGGGGACACAGGATGATGAGTGGCAGCTGCAACCCGGCTTTAGCCCCATGTAAGTAACGCCCACCCGTCCCTTCGGTATAAAGTTTCTAAAGCATTATCTTAAGTTTTAAAAAGCAGTTTTTTTAGCAAAAAACATTGCAGCACATGTATGTGCTGCAAGTAGGGAACGATATTATTAGTCCGGGGGGTCATTTGGGGTGGTTGGTTCCCTTTAAATGTATATAAAATATTTAGAGGTTAAGTTGTAAAGAAAAAGTCTTGCTCAGTCCAGGAGAACTGAAGTTAACTAAGGGGGAATGTGGCACCCTGGTTGGGCACCACAGGAACTCTTAGGACACAATGGAGAAGCACACAGCAAGCAGACCCCACTTACTAACACAACTTCCAACACCCCTTTCACCCCAGGCCTCTAGGGAGAGCTCCACTGGTTGCCTTAAGCCAGTTCCTGCTATAAATACGGGTCCTGGAGGGAGAAACAGCGGAGTGTGCAGTCACTTTAGAACTGTGAACAGCTAGGAGAGCTGACCTGGTACTGGAGCCACACTAGGCCCATACCAGCACACCCGGAAAGTGGGAGACCCTCGCAACAGGGGTCATTGGAACAGGAGGCAAATACCTTACAGGGACAGAGGCGTTACTTCAACTCGCCCTAACAATCCAGTCACTGGGTCCGAGCTGCAGGAGCTACAGTGCAGGCTGCAGAGAAACCAGCACCCCCCACCAAGGGAGTCTAGCTCCCTGGACACCTGAAGCACCAACGAATGAGAGCCTGGGAGGGGGACGGACGCATTCGACATCCCTTTATAGTGCCCTCAGTGCAGCAAACTCGGGTGTATCAAGTCACACCAGAACGTGCAAACCTGGTTTGGTAGGATTCCATATCCACCAGATCCAGTTAGAACTGTGCATATCAGGAAGCCTATACCACTGCTTGCTGTGGAATCTCCAGGACTGTCTACTTCATCACCCGGTCGAGTGTACCTGCTGACATCAATAATAGGTACAAAATAGACTTTATGCGTCTGTGTATTCTTCTGGGATTAATACTTAAAACAACCGAGCTGCCGTATTCCATCCAGTACAGCTCCTGGCCCCGGGGACTCCTGCTCATCCTGTGGGGAGCATCCCATCTAGCTGACGCACATCCCCGGAGGCCCAAGCAGCACCGGTGCCATCACCGGACTCCCACAGGTGGCGTCACGACAATCAAGACTTATCCCAATCCCTGAATCCCCTTTTTATTTGACCACCGGGCCCCACAGCCTCAGGCGCGGAACCGTGACAAGTGAATAATCGCCTGAGACCTGAGAACCCGGCAACGGTGAATCACATGTCTAGTCAGCACCTGACTGCATGCATGTAAATTGCATACCTATGATTATGTGACCTTCCACTCTCACCGCCGGCACCAGACAATCTTGACAGTGAGCAGTGTGCCCTCTGTGAGAATTCAGAAGTCTGCAGTCACATAGAGACACAGAGGTGACTGCAGACTCATCACAAGCTTGGGACAATTTAATGCTTCTAACAAATAAATACATAGAAAATCAATCAAAAAAAAGAAAAAAACCATGGCACTGCAAGGAAACATAGAAACTGCACATATACGTCCTAAATATAAATACATAGAACCCTTAACGTGTTAGAATGCACAACACTTTATTAACATAGCCATGTATCAAGAAAGCTTACAAGTTATGCATTGTTAGATGTGTACAGTATCAGAATAATTAACACAAAACTACATCACCGGAACCACTAGAGGTACAGAAATACATCCATATAACCCCCATCAGTACAGAAATATAACACCAGACCCACCAGAGACACAGAAACACTATGTCAAAACCTTCATCAGTACAGAAATACATAACCAGACAACCCACCGGAGGTACAGAAACACATAAATAGAACCCCCATCATTACAGAAATCACAACCCTCATCAGTACAGAAATACATAACCAGACCCACTAGAGGTACAGAAATACATAAATAGAACCCCCATCATTACCGAAATCACAACCCTCATCAGTACCAAAATTCAACATCAGAACCACCATCAGTACATGGTAAAACAATTGTAATGACAGGTCAGGCCTATACACATTTGTACTGCATGAGCCTAAACTCCTACTACATAATTAGCAATGGTAAGGACATACTGGGAGCTGTTGTTACTAGTTGTCAATAAAAGTATACAGGAACCACAGCACTGATGAGAATGTCATTATCACAAATAATCATTCACATCTGGGTACTTTATAGATGACGTTGTCTCTGATCGGGGTCGTCTTTTTCTTTTCTTCATCTTGTTCCCGACACCATGATGACTTTTCACATCCTTAGGCTGCCTTCACATTAGCGTTTGTGTCTGCATGCTGATGGCATGCAGACACAAACGCTGTCAAAAGCAGGGTCCAAATGATGTGTCCGCAGCGGATAATGTCCGCCTGCGGACACATCACCATGGAGCCCGGCAGCCAATCGGCGCTGGCCGGGGGCGGGCCGGGGGTGGAGATCAGCGCCGGAGATCCCCGCCCCCCGGCCGCCGGTAAGCACCGGGACGTGTCGGTGGGGAGAACAGCTGATCTGACAGCTGTTTGAATCTTCCCGCGCCGACACCGAGAGGAGATGTCGGCGCGGGAAGATTCAAACAGCTTTCAGATCAGCTGTTCTCCCCCGCCGACATCGCTATGAAATTACAGGCGGCGGGGAGAAGGAGAACAGCAGAGCGTCAGCTGATCTCCCGGTGGCCGTCGGTGAGCTCCTGTGACATCACCGTCGGCCACCGGGAGATTTTTCAATGGGTCCGCAGCGTTCTCCCGCGCTGTCAAGCGCTGAACACTGCGGACCCATTGAAGACAATGCATGTTTTGTGCGCTTGGGGACGCTTGCCGATTTTCCAAGCTCCCCGAGCGCACAAAAAATGCAACATGCTGCGTCCCGGGTGCGGATGCTGGACACCGGAAGGAGCAGATATCGTCCGCATCCGCACCCGAACGCAGCAAACGCAGGCACCATGCGTTCCTATGTTAAACATAGGAACGCAGTGCGCATGCGTTTGAATGCGTATGGCAACGCAGCATACGCTGCGGCGCCAAACGCTAATGTGAAGGCACCCTTAGCTTGCCTCTGCAGATTTCCATCTTCTCCAGTCTTCTGCAGCACATCCCGACATGATATCCTTAAAAATATCACAATGATTAACATTTTCCTGAGTAAAAATATCTGCCCTACACTAAGCCCCCGAATAAATAATTGCTCCTTCTCACTGTTCCGTACACAAAATATGATTTATACACTGTCCCTATTCAGGAGCATGCCCTCCTCACTGCCCTTGCATTACTCTGCCTTCTCCTTTCCATACTGGGCTCCCTGGTCACACTATCCTCTACACTGTGTCCTCCTATGCTGCCCATGGTTTATACTGTTCTACCTCATCAAACTCGACATACTGTCCCCGCATGCTGCCACCTCTCCATACAGCTCCATACATACTCAGTCTCTATTCTGTGCCCCTCTACATTTTTCTCATCCCCTACTGTTTCTTCATTACTTCATCCCCTTCTCACTCCACATAATGTATCTACACCCATCCCCTCCTCACTCCCCATACTGTGTCAGCAGTCATCCTTCCTCACTCCACATACTGTGTTCACACCCATCCCCCTCTCACTCCTCATACTGTGTCTGCAGCCATGTCTTCACCCTCCCCATACAGTGTCCACACCAATCTCCCCTCACTCCACGTACTGTGCTGCAGCCATCCCCCGGTCACTCCTCATACTGTGTCCATACTAATCCTCCTTCACTACATATACTATGCCTCATCCATCCCCCTGACTCCTCATACTGTGTCAATACTGGTCAGTTGCAATCTGTCGGCTGCCTGGCACTGAGTAGTCAGACATGTCACCATTCAGCACTGTCCACACACCACATGCAATGACCTGCAGTATGAACATCAACAAGACACCACTACACTAAGCTGGGAAAATGGCACGTCTTCACCCAACAGACCCTGTGACACTTAGCCAATCACAATCACCGCACACAGAGCTGTCTGGAGCCAATAGCCAGGGCTGTCCAATTAGGTTGAACAAAGGATGTGGGAGTGGGAAGGGGGACGAGCGCCACCGACCAACCGCCACTCAGGAGAAACATGGCGGCACTGGACATGGTGTGTAAGTTATGGCCAATCAGTCCTGCAGCAGATAAATTATTCATCCTGCACTAGGGGCCTACATAGAAATCATAGGGCCCCTTAGTAGAAGTTCTTATTGCCCCCCAAAAAAATATTTACGTGGGTCACATAATAACACATCTCACAACTTTGCAGCCCTTACAAAGTAATTTTACTTCTATTAAAGCTCTTTGATTCCCCTTTCGTTACAGCTATATAAGTGTGAAGCCAACAAAAGTGCCCCCAAACACTATATGACGCCTTGCAGTATTATGGCCCCAAACCTCTTCACGCTGTATAATGGCTCCCAACACAACCCTCAAACAGCCCTGCATAAAGCATAAAGGCTTCTCACACCCTTCCAAGTATTATCATGCCCCTCACAGAGCCCTCCACCTAGTACACACGCGGCTCTGCTCCATACACATGCGGCTCCATCTCGTACACCTCATACACTCTCAGCTCTGTACACCTCATACGCACGCGGCTCAGCTCCGTACACCTTGTACACACGCGGCTCCACTCCGTACACCTCATACACATGCGGCTCTGATCCGCATGCCTCGTAAACACACAGCTCTGCTCCATACACCTAGTACACTCTCGGCTCTGCTACATCCACAGTGTAAATCCCTCCTGACCCCACACATAAACTTTACCTCATTCAGCATCATGAAGACCAGCACAGAAGAATCCTGCATACACTGAGGAGCTGATCCTGACCCTGACTCCTCCCCTCCATTGACATCATCACAGGTCCTATAAGTAAGAGTGCTCAGCGCAGTATGGGGCTCTGCAGGTAGAGAAGAGAGCCAGCTCACACTGCCGGGCTGGGGGGGTGCGCAACATGCAGACGGCGGGGAAACACCTCAGGCGCTGCAGGATGAGGCTGAGGGCGCTCCCCGCCTGCTGCACCCAGGGCAATGGCCCGCCAGTTCCCCCTAGATATGGTCCTGGATGCATACACATACACTCAGCTTTCTATATGAGATTTACAGTGTCAAAATACCATACGCGTGGATACGCTCCAGTTCACTGCAGTGGTCATTTTTATGCTTATTAGGTGATTTACGGTGACAAAACTTTGGCCTGCAATAATAACTAGCTATTCTTAGGTATAGAACAAAACAGTGATGTCACAATAGAATGTTAGCCTATAACATTCTGAGTCATGTCATTGTATTTGTGTGGCATTTGTGTCTCCTAAGTTCTACTTGTGGATTTGCATTTGATTCATTCTATTGTGACATATACACATACATACACGTGTGGCTAAGTGGAATGGTTGTGGTTATGTGGAGTGGGCATGGCTATGTTGAATGGGCGTGACTATGCAGAGTGGGTAGGGCTATGTGACTGTGTGGCTTTGCAGAGTGAGTGTGGCTTTGCGGTGTGGGTGTAGCTATGTTGAATGGGCAGGGCTTGATATATACATACACATATACACACATACATACATACACTCAGCTTTATATATTATATAAATATATACAGTGATGACATCAAGGAGGAAAAGACTATTAGGGCAATGTACACCACCCTACATACCTCCCCTTTTTAATCATGACCATCCTCGGCCACAGTGTACACTTGAAAAATGTCATGTATACAATAACACATAAAGCACAGCTAAAACTTTTGAATACAAGGAGAACAAGGAGTACTATGCAAAACTTAACATTTATTAGAAGACGTCAATAAAATAGATAGTAAGGTGACAAAAAACAGTGCATGTACATAAAACCCAAACAGGATAATGGGGGGTACCTAAATAGTATGGAGTATCAAATGGGTGTACAGCTTTTCTCAATACAGTACAGAGTCCAGCAAATACAATGATAAGGAACAACAAGTTCACTAAAGTACAGCAAAAAAGAGCAAAAAATACATTAGAGTATGATCACATACAACTAAAGTGCCAGTGCAACATTTAACAGGGAATATACATAAGTCCCTAGAGTGGTCATACTATAGCGCTTTTTTTGGGGTCAAAGTAAATGCTTGGCTCACTCTGACCAGTAATTATAGCATACCCATATTGAGTCAAGAAGTAGTCAAGGTGCCCTCCGACGGTCCTGTCTGGCTAAAACTCCGACGCAGCGTTTCGCTGCATAAGCTTGGTTGCTGCAGCTTCCTCAAGGGGATGTGTTGTGCGTCCTATGTCTACCCCCGTCTAGTGCCCATCTTATATGCAGCCATGATGACTTCCTAAAACGCCTCACCTGTAACTGCGCATCATCTCCAATCGCCGCGTACCAGAAGTGACGCCTCAGAATAACGTGACGGCCGGCTCTGACGTGCGCACGGCGCCATGGGACGCGTCACCATGGCACCGACGCATGCGCATCAGGCTCGGCCATCCTGAGAGCGGCACCCCGCGCGCCGCGATGGAGAGAGCGTGGTGAGTGGGGAAGTCATGTGGTAACGCCTACTAGTATATCATTGAGGGCCATAAGGGAGACACAGGACATCACCTAACCAGAGAAAAGTGCAATTATAAAAGCGACAGACAACTTATCTTAATTGAACTCCCAAATTATGTTTATCATACTGGTAATCATCCAAAGCACATAGTTGTAACAAGGGAGAGCAAAAGTAAGCACAAGAACATGCAATATTATAACAAACAGTAAACTAGGCCACACAGGGCATGGGGGTCCTTAATTAAGGGGCCTAACTCCAAATCCCGCGATTTAAAGCCACTCCAAGGTTAGACGTAGATCCCCCTTTGTATAGAAGTTGACCAAGGCATGGATGAGAACACTAAGCGTCCATCATTCAGGAGACAAAGAAGAGCTGAAAGGATAAAAATTAAAAATAATTTAAAAACTTTCCCAAGATAGGTGGGAAGAGTACATGCACAATATAACACAGATGCAGACCAAAAGTAGTATAACGACCAGCCTCACAAATATGACCTAAAGGATAAAGACTCGTTGATCCCCTTGGGGCTGAGGGTATCCAGGGTCACTATCCATTTTGCCTCCATCTGAGCGAGGCTTTTTTTGAGATTGCCCCCTCTATTTCCTGCCCTTACCATGTCTATTCCCCTAAATTTTAAACTAGATAAATCGCAATTGTGGACCTGCCAAAAATGGCGTGGCAAGGTCCGCAATTTGCTGCCATCCTGTGAGTTTTGGGCCCCCTCTATGTCACTTAAGTGTTCCCGTATTCTCTTTCTAAATTCTCGGGAAGTCAGACCAACGTATATCTTTTGGCACCCGCACGTGGCATAATATATGACGTGCGTAGAACTGCAAGATATACGCTGTCTAATGGTGTACTGTTTCTTCCCATCCGAGGATTCAAAAGTGCGGCTCCTTAGAACGTTAGGGCAAGCGACACAATGGCCGCAGGAGAATGAGCCAACGGCTGGGCCAGAACTCCCAAAGGTGTTAACTCTTGGTGGTATATAGTGACTGTGAACTAGCCAATCCCTCAGATTTTTAGACCTCCTGGCCGTCATTAGTGGACGTTCTGGGATGCATTGTGAGAGGATGTTATCACTCCTGAGGATGGCCCAATGGCGTTGAAGAACCGCCTGCATCGAGCTCCATTCATGGTTATATGTCCCAATGAACCTTACGGGTGGATCTCCCATGTCTCTCTTGGGATTATATCTCAACAATGCATCCCTAGGTGTGTTCTTTGCCCTCCGGTACCCAGCCCTTATACCTCTGTTGCTATACCCCCTGACGCCGAATCGCTGCTTAAGATCAATAGCCTGCCGTTCAAAGCCAGAGTCCGTTGAACAGATACGCCTCATACGTAGGAACTGGCCGGTCGGGATGGCGCGTATAGTAGAGGGGTGGTGTCCAGAAGTTGCGTGAAGCAACGCATTTACAGATGTCTCCTTCCGGAAGACATCTGTCCGAACACCACCTACCTCATCCAGGGAGATCTCGATGTCTAGAAAGTCTATTTTGTTCTTACTCACCCTGTGGGTCAGCCTGATGTTCATATCATTCTCATTTAGCCGACCCACAAAGGAGGTGAACTGCTCCGCCGAGCCCTGCCACACAATAAGGACGTCGTCTATATATCTAATCCAAGCTTGCACCTGGGCGCAGCCTGATACGCCCTCATCGCCAAAGATGTTACGCTCCCAATAACCAAGGAAGAGATTGGCGTATGAGGGCGCACAGGCCGCGCCCATCGTGGTACCCTTCTTCTGGAGGTAGACGACGTCCTTAAATACAAAAAAATTGTGTGTCAGGGCAAAGCGGAGCAGCTCCAAAATGAGATCTCCCATGGCGCCACCCCGACCCCCAGTCTCCATGAAGAAGCGAACCGCCCTAAGACTGGTTGATGCAGGTATACAGCGACTCGACGTCAATAGTTGCTAGTAGGGTCCCTTGGTCCACAAAAATGCCGTCAATCCTATTCAGGACGCCCATAGTGTCTCTGGCATACGACGGGAGTAACTCTACCAACGGTTTGAGGTAATAATCGATGAATTTACAGATGGGTTCACATAAACCGTCAATGCCAGACACTATAGGGTGCCCCAGTGTTAAGGGCATTTTTGTGGACCTTGGGTAGCAAGTATAGGGTGGGTACCTTTGGGCAAGACACTAATAACCCGTCCACCTCCCTCTTGGATAGGATGCCTTTATCCCAGGCGCTATTCAAAATCAGCTTCAACTCTCCCAAAAAGGGCGTTGAAGGATTACTGTCCAGTTTTTGATAGGTTACTTTATCCCTTAGTTGTCTGGTTAGGTGATGTCCTGTGTCTCCCTTATGGCCCTCAATGATATACTAGTAGGCGTTACCACATGACTTCCCCACTCACCACGCTCTCTCCATCGCGGCGCGCGGGGTGCCGCTCTCAGGATGGCCGAGCCTGATGCGCATGCGTCGGTGCCATGGTGACGCGTCCCATGGCGCCGTGCGCACGTCAGAGCCGGCCGTCACGTTATTCTGAGGCGTCACTTCCGGTACGCGGCGATTGGAGATGACGCGCAGTTACAGGTGAGGCGTTTTAGGAAGTCATCACGGCTGCATATAAGATGGGCACTAGACGGGGGTAGACATAGGACGCACAACACATCCCCTTGAGGAAGCTGCAGCAACCAAGCTTATGCAGCGAAACGCCGCGTCGCGGTTTTAGCCAGACAGGACCGTCGGAGGGCACCTTGACTACTTCTTGACTCAATATGGGTATGCTATAATTACTGGTCAGAGTGAGCCAAGCATTTACTTTGACCCCAAAAAAAGCGCTATAGTATGACCACTCTAGGGACTTATGTATATTCCCTGTTAAATGTTGCACTGGCACTTTAGTTGTATGTGATCATACTCTGTGTATTTTTTGCTCTTTTTTGCTGTACTTTAGTGAACTTGTTGTTCCTTATCATTGTATTTGCTGGACTCTGTACTGTATTGAGAAAAGCTGTACACCCATTTGATACTCCATACTATTTAGGTACCCCCCATTATCCTGTTTGGGTTTTATGTACATGCACTGTTTTTTGTCACCTTACTATCTATTTTATTGACGTCTTCTAATAAATGTTACGTTTTGCATAGTACTCCTTGTTCTCCTTGTATTCAAATGTTTATTTGAGTACCTTTATGCTTTAGACATTTCCCCCACCTAAACTGTTATGTGGAGGTTTTTGTCCTTTATGCCTAAGCCCAGTTGGGCGCTGTTTCTAACAGCTAAAACTTTGTGAAAAGTTTTGTCCTTTCTTTGGGTGATCCTGACCCCGGTCTCACTGGATTGAGACCTCGGAAGTATGATTTCCAAGTTCATTTTTTCATAAAACAGGCCACTAGGCATACAGGAGCACAAAGCCCACAGAAGCTCACATAGGTATTGAAGTCCATTCTCTCAATGCAGAAGCACAACACAGGGAGCATCAGTTCTTGAATGTTCTAAACAAATAACTTGGCTGGCACATTTGGTCCTCCAATTTTTCCTTTTTTTCACATAACAGTCCAAAACACCCAGCAAATCCCACAAGGATCCTCAGAGCCCATTAAAATGGGGCACAGGCCATCAAGATAATGGGATACAATTCATTAAGGGCACAGTCCATTTAGGGCTTTGAGTTTTAGCCTGAGGGCTGCAGTCACACTAATCCAACAAGGGGAAACACAACAGACGCAAAACTGGGGAAGGGGAAAAATAAAATTTGACCTACCCGGCCATGAGGTGAAACAAACAGGCTTTGCTCTTGTCATAAATTATATGAAACAGTCCTAATCAGGCCAACAGGACAACTCTAAGACTAACGGCAATGCTATCAGCCTGCATGGTGCAGGGTACCACGAGAGGCATTTCTTTCAACAGGTCAGGGACCCAACATCAGCATTTGTTAAGGCAGTCCTCTTTAATCGTCATCCTTTTTGGAAGCCTCCCACTGTTGCCACAGATCTTTCACCGATGACCAGAATGGATGTGTCGGTTCCATAATGTAGGTCACTACCAGATGGTCATGGGGGTAACAGGGGCAACTCCTCCAGGGACATTTTCCAACACCTTCCCCACAGCACAACCTGTCTGGACCTCTGCTGAAAAAGAAGATCGAGGAGTTAGAAGATTTCCACCCCCTCTACCACTCTCTAGAACTAGGGCAACCCCGACAGGTCATTAAGGTTCTCTGGCCCTTGTGGGTTTCACTTCAGCTGGCTAGCTCACTTTATCAGTCCTGGTCAGCAGGACACTGCATCTTCTCCATGTTGGCCTCCTGCTCTTCGATATCCTCTGTAGTGGGCTTCTAGCACCACTACCTCCTCTTTAAGCTCCAGATCCACAAACTGCAGGTTTGGTAAGGCTAGGCAGGCTGCTGGATCCTCTCTCCAACTTCTGGATGTCTCGTGCCTAGCTGGCAAAGAAAACTGCTCATATTCTGAGCTCCATTCTTGTTGTACCTCTTCAGGCATGATGGACTAACACTGGATCCTGACCTCACAGAAGACCAGGCCCTAACCGTGGTTCGCTGTGAGTGAAGATGTCAGCATCTACTCCTGCTCCTCTCTAGGCTGTTCTGGAGACTGTGAAGCACCCTCGGCCCCTGGGGGGATGAGGAAAATAATCTCCTCCAGAGCAGGCATCTCTTAAGATGAATGCATGTCTGGATTGCATGCACATGGTAGTACGGTGTTGCTCCTCTATATGGCAATCCCAGGACGGCGCCGTCCTCAGTGGTGATGCATCTTTCCTTTGCCTGGGGTTCCACGTCTTCCAGTGCCAAGACCCACTTAGAGAATATTATTTTTTATCCAATCTCGTTGCCTTAAACGCCTCATTAATCCCTCAAGGGGGTGGGCAGCCAAAGGCACTTGACTTACAGATCCCTATGCTAATTGGAAGACTTGGGCTTGTGGTTAGGGGTATTGACATCACATTGAAGAAAGAGGCACTCACCTGGTGGTAGTTGTTCCTGAATGGACGACTTTAATCAGCATTAAGGTACAGGGTGCTGGGGAGGGGGTGTCGGAGGTGCATGCCAATTGGAAGACTTGGGCTTGTGGTTAGGGGTATTGACATCACATTGAAGAAAGAGGCACTCACCTGGTGGTAGTTGTTCCTGAATGGACGACTTTAATCAGCATTAAGGTACAGGGTGCTGGGGAGGGGATGTCGGAGGTGCATGCCAATTGGAAGACTTGGTCTTGTGGTTAGGGGTTTTGACATATTTGGTGGAGAAATAGAAAAAAGAAAATAATTTTTTCAGCTCACTAATTCATCTGGAATGTTGAATAAGGCTAATGGGCAATGCACAGGCAGGTTCCTAGGAGAAAGTTGAAATAACACAACAGGAAAAGACTAAATTGCTTACTGTAAAAAGAAAATAGGGAGGGGGACAAGAGGCACAATAGTGCCCTATCACTAGTGACACTTATGTGTGATGGTGGTGCTGTGAAGCTGCTCACCTGGTCCAGTTGTGATCCCCACAACTGGTTTGAAGGCGTTTTTGGAATCTATGTTCCAGCTGCTGCAGGACATCCACCGACCACTGGATAGTGGTTTGAATCCAAGAAATGATGGGAGTACTGGTGTGTCACGGTCCGCGCTGCTGTGGTATGGATAAACTCACCAAAGAGCCAGACATGTCCCTGAGGAAGGCGCCGGGTGTGGCGCTGAAACGCGTAGGAGAGAGGAGGAATAAAGGATGAAAATATATTTGGCTCTTTGGTGAGTTTATCCATACCACAGCAGCGCGGACCGTGACACACCAGTACTCCCATCATTTCTTAAATTGCTTACTGGGATTTTCCATAGTCCATGACAGCACCCACCTGAGAGAGGGATCCTCCTCATCAGGACAGGAAACCTACTGATTTAAAGGGCGACACCACTGTCCCACATCAGTTGTGTTACAGATCATGACAAACACGCTAAAAACAGATATGTTTTTGCACCCATAGACTTATATAAGAAAACCGCATGCAAACGCGGTAAAAATGCATTGTAAAACGTAGATGCATTTGAATGCATGCGTTTTTACCCAGCGCAAAAGAAATGTTGCTGGCAATTAGTGATGGGCGAATCCTAAATTACTCGGAATCGCTTGACTCTAGCGAGTCCAAGCACAGGACTCGCTACTCGTTGTGAGTCTAGCGAGTCCAATGTTAATGAATGGGGAAGCGAGTAATAGCGAGTAGTGTGAGATTTACAAATCGCAGATGTGTCTCGGAAGGTTCAGCTTGAAGCAATCCTAGTTTTGCCATTCATTTGCATTGGACTCGTTTACTTTGCAACTGTAATCGCTGGGAAACTCGCACAGATAAGAGTCCTGTCTGCTCAGTGTGCTGGCTGCCACAGCTCCAGGGTCCTAGAGCCTGCCTGCTGCCTGATGTAGCAGAGCTGAGATTGTTCTCAGTCTGCTCATTCCCTGTGCATAGACATCTATATGTATGCACAGGGGATGTAGCAGAGAGGACATCGCGTTTTGGACTACGTCGGACGGAAGAGGATTTTTTTAATTAAAGATGGAGTCCCTAATGGCTTTTTTTTTTATTTCAAATATAAATTTTTCTCTGTGTTTTTTTAACCCTTTATTGGAGATTCTTAGTGGCTGGGTCAAACGTGGCCTGACATTAACAATCTCGGGCTTAATACCAGCTTGTATAACAAAGCTGGTATTAACCCCTTTATTACCCAGCGTGCCACCGCCACCAGGGCCGCTGGAAGAGCGGGGTTCAGCGCCAGAGGATGGCGCTTCAATGAACGCGCCATCTTCTGGGGCGGCTGCGGGCTGCAATTTGCAGCGGGGGGTGCCCAGAAAGCTTGGGCATCCCTGCGCTGCGGATTCCAGCCCCCAGCTGCTTAGCTGTACCTGGCTAGACATAGAAATTGCGCGGAGCCCCACGCATTTTTTTTTTATTATTTCATGAATTTCAGAGTCAGAGTCTCAGAGTCAGAGTCAGAGTCTCAGAGTCAGAGTCTCAGAGTCAGAGTCTCAGAGTCAGAGTCTCAGAGTCAGAGTCTCAGAGTCTCAGAGTCAGAGTCTCAGAGTCTCAGAGTCAGAGTCTCAGAGTCAGAGTCTCAGAGTCAGAGTCAGAGTCTCAGAGTCAGAGTTAGAGTCTCAGAGTCAGAGTCAGAATCTCAGAGTCAGAGTCTCAGAGTCAGAGTCTCAGAGTCAGAGTCAGAGTCTCAGAGTCAGAGTCAGAGTCTCAGAGTCAGACTCAGAGTCTCAGAGTCTCAGAGTCAGAGTCTCAGAGTCAGAGTCTCAGAGTCAGAGTCTCAGAGTCTCAGAGTCAGAGTAAGAGTGTCAGAGTCACAGTCTCAGAGTCAGAGTCTCAGAGTCAGAGTCAGAGTCTCAGAGTCAGAGTCTCAGAGTCAGAGTCTCAGAGTCAGAGTCAGAGTCTCAGAGTCAGACTCAGAGTCTCAGAGTCAGACTCAGAGTCTCAGAGTCTCAGAGTCAGAGTCTCAGAGTCTCAGAGTCTCAGAGTCAGAGTCTCAGAGTCAGAGTCTCAGAGTCAGAGTCTCAGAGTCAGACTCAGAGTCTCAGATATATAGTCTCTATAGTCTCAGAGTCTCTATATCTATGCACAGGGATGAGCAGAGAGGACATCGCGTTTTGGACTGCGTCGGACGGAAGAGGATTTTTTTAATTAAAGATGGAGTCTCTAATGGCTTTTTTTTTATTTCTAATAAAAAATTTTCTCTGTGTTTTGTTTTTTTTAAAACAATTTAATAGAAATTCATGGCGGTCATGTCTAATATTGGCGTGACCGCCATAAATTTCGGGCTTAGGGCCAGCTCATAATACAAAGCTGGCCCTAACCTCTTTTGCAGCGGGGGGTGCCCAGAAAGCTTGGGCATCCCTGCGTTGCGGATTCCAGCCCCCAGCTGCTTAGCTGTACCTGGATAGAAATAGAAATTGCGCGGAGCCCCACGCATTTTTTTTTAATTATTTCATGAAATTCGGAGATTCTGACTCTGAGACTCTGAGACTCTGACTCTGAGACTCTGAGACTCTGACTCTGACTCTGAGACTCTGACTCTGAGACTCTGAGACTCTGACTCTGGCTCTGAGGGTGAGACTCTGAATCTGAGACTCTGACTCTGACTCTGAGACTCTGACTCTGAGACTCTGAGACTCTGACTCTGAGACTCTGACTCTGAGACTCTGACTCTGAGACTCTGAGACTCTGAGACTCTGACTCTGAGACTCTGAGACTCTGAGTCTGACTCTGAGACTCTGAGTCTGACTCTGAGACTCTGACTCTGACTCTGAGACTCTGACTCTGAGACTCTGACTCTGAGACTCTGACTCTGACTCTGAGACTCTGACTCTGAGACTGTGACTCTGACACTCTTACTCTGACTCTGAGACTCTGAGACTCTGACTCTGAGACTCTGACTCTGAGACTCTGACTCTGAGACTCTGAGACTCTGAGTCTGACTCTGAGACTCTGACTCTGACTCTGAGACTCTGACTCTGACTCTGAGACTCTGACTCTGAGACTCTGACTCTGAGATTCTGACTCTGACTCTGAGACTCTAACTCTGACTCTGAGACTCTGACTCTGACTCTGAGACTCTGACTCTGAGACTCTGACTCTGAGACTCTGAGACTCTGACTCTGAGACTCTGAGACTCTGACTCTGAGACTCTGACTCTGAGACTCTGACTCTGAGACTCTGACTCTGAGACTCTGACTCTGACTCTGAGACTCTGACTCTGAAATTCATGAAATAATAAAAAAAAAAATGCGTGGGGCTCCGCGCAATTTCTATGTCTAGCCAGGTACAGCTAAGCAGCTGGGGGCTGGAATCCGCAGCGCAGGGATGCCCAAGCTTTCTGGGCACCCCCCGCTGCAAATTGCAGCCCGCAGCCGCCCCAGAAGATGGCGCGTTCATTGAAGCGCCATCCTCTGGCGCTGAACCCCGCTCTTCCAGCGGCCCTGGTGGCGGTGGCACGCTGGGTAATAAAGGGGTTAATACCAGCTTTGTTATACAAGCTGGTATTAAGCCCGAGATTGTTAATGTCAGGCCACGTTTGACCCAGCCACTAAGAATCTCCAATAAAGGGTTAAAAAAACACAGAGAAAAATTTATATTTGAAATAAAAAAAAAAGCCATTAGGGACTCCATCTTTAATTAAAAAAATCCTCTTCCGTCCGACGTAGTCCAAAACGCGATGTCCTCTCTGCTACATCCCCTGTGCATACATATAGATGTCTATGCACAGGGAATGAGCAGACTGAGAACAATCTCAGCTCTGCTACATCATCTCTGTGAGCAGGCGGGCTCTAGGACCCTGGAGCTGCACAGAGAAGACAGCTGGACTCGGCTCGCAATGTAACAGCAGTTACTTTGCAAGTTTCCCTGCTATCACTGGCACAGTAGCCGAGTCTAATGCAAACAATGGCAATCCTAGTTTTGTCAGCGTTTGCCATTGATTTGCATTGGACTCGTGCGAGTAAACGCTGGGAAACTCGCAGAGTACCGAGTCCTGCGAGTCCCTTACTACTTGCCGAGTAACGAGTCCTAGCGAGTAGATTCGCCCATCCCTACTGGCAATGTTTCCTGTGCGCTGGGTAAAAACGCATACGTTCAAACACAACTGTATTTTGCATTGAGTTTGCAATGCGTTTGCATGTGTTTATCGATACAAATCTATGGGGGCATTAATGCATGCATTCAAAACGCAAAAAAAAACTTGATGTGAACTTAGCCTAACGCCGGCTTCACACCACGGTTTTGAGCTGTCAGGCTATGTCCGGTGTTTTGCAGGAAACACCGGACACAGCGTGACAGCTCTGGACAAACAGAACCCTGGTCCTGTTTTCTGCTGGATTCAGGACTGCGTAGCTGCTGCCACTGTCCAGGTCCTGATATTTCAAAATCTTCGCTTCTGAAATCTCAGCGGGGAGCTCACCAGGGGCTGAAGTTCAGCACTGGGTGCCACTGAACTTTAGCACCAGGCGTCCGGCAGCTGGATCCGATTTTCTGTCGGATCCGGCAAGATCCGGTTTTGGCTAGGGTCACACTTGCAGATTTTACATGTGTTTTTGAGACTTGTGTTTTCTGAAAAAGCATGCAAAAAAGCATCCATAGGTCCCCATGCAAAAAACGCATGCCCCAATAGCAACCAATGGGTTGCGTTTTTGCCTCAGCACCAAAAAATACTGCAAGCAGCATTTTTTGGTGCTTTTTCAAAAACGCATGCGTTTTTTTAACATGGGGCCCTATGGGGAAACACATGCGTATTTATATGGCACTAAATGGCACATGCATTTTTGCATGCGTTTTTTAAGGGTGCCCCACACCTATCAGCAAAAGCACAGAGAAAAAGCAAAAATTCTGCAAGCTCCGATTTTGTGTCCGGGGAAAAAATCAAATGCAGCCTGATGCTGCCGGACAGGGACAAAACCGGATGGCAAATCACTGTCATCCGGCCCTATCCAGCACTTTAGGGCTACATTATGTCCAAAATCAGGTCTGGGGCAGTCAAGTCCACACCAGACAGCCCGGACCCGAAAAAAACACGGTATTTGCTGTCAGGTTCTGTGCGGTGTTTTGCAGGGAGCAAAGGACAGAAGAACCTGACAGCTCCGTAACAACAGAACCGGAGGGCAAATATGCCCTCAGATCCTGTTTTTTGCCGGATTTGTTTGTGAAAGGCAGCTGCCGCTGTCCAGTGCTGACATTTCAGCCCTCGAGCTCTCAAGGGGCTGAAATTTCAGCCGGGAAACTGTCAAGCTGCAGCCACCGCTGTAACAGCACCTGGCGTCTGGCATCTGGTCTGATTTTTGTCAGATCCGGCGCCGATAGACTCCCATGTTATGGGGAGCCGGATCGCGTCGGATCTGGTTGGAAGATCCGATTTTGTAAGATATTTGCCCCGTACACAAAAATGCTGCAAGGTGCGATTTTCTGTCCGGTAAAAAAATGAATTCTCCCGGATCCTCCCTGACACCAGAGAAACCGGATGGCAAATCACTGCCATCCGGCCATATAGGAATACTATGTGGCCAAAATCGGATCCGGGACTCTCTGGTTCACACCGGACAGTCCCGGATTCTAAAAACCGTGGTGTGAAGCCAGCCTAAGGCTGGTTTCACACCATAGCAAGGTCCGGTCCGGGGCTGTCCGGTGTAAACCAGACAGCCCCGGACTGGTTTTTGGCCCCATAGTAGCCTATGAGGCCGGATGGAGCCGAATAGCAGCTCTCAGCCATCCGGTTTCATCTCTGCGGTGGAATCCGGGTGAAATCGGATTTTTCTCACCATACACAAAAATGTTGCTTGCAACGTTTTTGTGTCCGGGGAGAAAAATCTTCCCAAAATGCCTATCCCGGATTTGCCCGTATTGTCCCGGATTCTCCGAAGATCCGAGGTAAACCGGTTTCTCCCTAACATGGGAGCCTATGGGGCCGGATTGCCCTGGTCCGGGCGAATCCGGTAACTGGATACCAGCAGCTGCACGACACTGTTGTTTCAGGACCGCGGCTAGCTCCATGCTAGCCGTGATCCTGAGAAATCAGCAGCTGCTGCAATTACAGCCATCCGACTGCACACAGGTCTGGAGGGCACATTTGACCCTCCGGTTCTGTGTGCTGATCCCGTCCGGGGCTGTCAGGTTCATGCCTGACAGCCCCGGACCAGACTGCGCCGTGGTGTGAAGCCAGCCTAAGCAATTTGGTCTTTTCCTTTTGCCACAACAGAGAATTACAGAAATTCCCATCACTTGAAGAACCGATCTTTCAAACAACAAGTTATCAGTAGAGAATAAATTAGGCCTGTAGTGCTTATAAAAGGTTGAAAGTGAAGACCAAATAGCTGCCATAGAGCCTTTTCACATCACGTTTTTGCTGCGTTTAGGACACATTGCGTTTTTAGGAGAGTTTTTTCTAAAAAAACACATTGAAACACATGCGTTAATGCACCCATAGACTTTTATGTGGAAACCCATACAAACACAGTAAAAATGTATTGCAAAACTCGGTTGCATTTCAACCCATGCGATTTTGACCCAGCACACAAGAAATGTTGCTTGCAACATTTCCCTGTGCGCTGGGTAAAAACACAAACGCAACAGCATATTGCAATGCGTTTATGCTGCATTTGCATGCGTTTCACCATACTAGTCAATGGGTGCATTAACGCATGTCTTTTAATGCGTTTTCGGCAAAAAACACATGAAAAACGCATTGCTCCAAAATGCAAAGCACAGCGTAGATGTGCACTTAGCCTTAGGCTAGGGTCACACTTGCAGATTTTACATGCATTTTTGAGACTTGCGTTTTCTGAAAACGCATGCAAAAATGCATCCATAGGCCCCCATGCAAAAAACGTTTGCCCCAATAGCAAAAGCGCATATCTGATTGTACCATGCATTTTTGGCTCAGCACCAAAAAATACTGCAAGGAGCATCTTTTAGAAAACGCATGCATTTTTTTTAACATGGGGCCCTATGGGGAACGCATGCGTTTTTCTATGGCACTAAATAGTACATGCGTTTTTGCATGCGTTTTTTAAGGGTGCCCCACACCTATCAGCATTCTCACATAAGATTTGCCATCATTTCCTAAAATGCAAAAAGTGCTTTCATCACTAAATAGCACTTTTTCCCACTTCTCCTTCCTCCATTTTGAATATTTCAATGCCCACAGTTTTCACCTTTGTCTTTGTATCGCTGTCATCAATGGCTTCTTTCGGGCCTTGCACCCTCTCAATCCTGCTTCCAAACATCTCTTCCTAACAGTTGATGTTGCTACCCCAATATTGCACTTTTCTTGACATTCTCGCAGAAGCTGAGGAGAGGTGAGCTTTCGATTGGAAAGGGATGTTCTTATCAGTACTCTATCATCCCTTTTAGTTGACTTTCTGGGCCGACCAGATCTGGACCTGTCCTGGGTAATTCCAAGCTGCTTATGTTTCTGCAAAATTCTTACGACTGTACTCTGATTACAGCCAAAGTTCCTTGTGATCTGGGGGCCAGTATAACCCTCTTCATGTAGCACCACAACTCGCACACGATCCTCCGCTGACAAAAATCTGAAGGCTCTCATCATAAAGCTCTACAGTATGATTCACTAGATAGACCAACAGATAAAACAAACAAACAAAGCAGCAGATGTGATGCAATGTAATGGAATGTGATTGGCTGCCATATCCAGGTTATGATTGGTCACAAGAACCTCATCTGTGATTGGCTAATTTTCTGAAGCTGTACAATATTTAGTTGTGCTTTCAATTCCCATATTGTTGCAATAATTTCAGGCAAAACTGCTTCAAAAGCTAAAAATATTACAGGGAGAGAATGCAAAATTGTATTTTGAACAAAACCATATATAATATGTCATATTAGCATCGAAGATATTCGACAGAAAACATTTAAAACTTGAAAAATCAATTTATCCTATGCCTATGCAGGACTTTTGAACACCACTGTATAATAAAACATAGCCTTTATTAGTAATCCTTTAAAACCAGTATAACATGGTGCAGGTAAAAGCGTAGATGAGGCTTTAGCCCAATCTATGCTTTTACCTGCACCGTGTTATACTGGTTTTAATGGATTATTAATAAAGGCTATGTTTTATTATATATTCAAGCTGCTGGATACATGCTTTCTGCAAGACTGCACTCCTCCCTCAAAGGGAATTTTTTCCGTGCACCGGATTAAAATGAGAAGGTGAACCTGGCAGTCTGATCCAGGTAAGCTGAAAATTTTTATTTCTATTAACCTTGAATCCTGTGTATGTCCTTATTTTGTTGTTCTTAATGTGTCGTAATAAAGTGTAAATTTTATATGCAAATCAACTTTGTCCAACTTGAATTTAAATGTGTAGTTGATCATACAACAATATGATTGTTCGCAGGTACCCTATTAATTTGCTAAGTAATAGTATATGAAGATAATGTCTGTGCCAAAAGAGCGGGCCTTCAATGTAAAATTGTTTGACCTATGTTTGACAGCTTTTGGGCACTTTTGAAGGTGTTTTCTAGGCTCTTGAAAATGCAATACTAAGTAAATCCTGAAAACATGCACTATTTGCAGCCCTTCTAGGACTGCACTTGGCCAGCCCTGGCCAGAGGCCTGCAGCTTGTTTGCCAGTCTCTGTAGGGCAGTATCAAAGCATCTCTTTGAAGAAACAGTGCAGCACACAAGGAGTGAAGTACAAAAACTTTACTGTAGCAACTTTTGAAAAAAGACCATGGTGCTACATGATGTAATTTCTAACATTTATTAGAAATAAACAGTAATAATTTACAAATAAGCACTTACCACTGACTATAATAAGTCTCAAAGACACAATTTTGAATATACACAGTATAAGTCATGAAAGTCCCACAGGGATCAGCAGTCTCCATTACAATGGTGCAAAGTCCATTAAGGGCATAGACCATTTACGGCTTTGAGGTGTAGCCCAAAGGATGTAGTCCCGCTAATCCAGCAGGGGGAAGTGCAACCGACGTTAAACTTGGGAAGGGGAAAATTAAATTAACAAAAAATCAGGCCTTTCTCTTCGAAGAACTCATAAACAACTGTCCTTGTCCAGACAAAATGTCAACTAACAGACAGGTAGAAAAAAAGAGGAGATACAAGAGGCGCAGATTGTGCCTTATCAAAAAGACACTGTAGTTGCAGTGTGGATTATAAGGATATCCACTCACCTTTTAAGGTTGTGAGACCCACAACCAGTTTGAAAGCATAAGGCAGCTGCTGCAGAACCTCCACCAACACCACAAACCGCGGGAAATCAGGAGACAAAACTGGAATGGTATCCACGGTCCGCGCTGCTGCTCTTTGTCAAAGGATTTCACAAGAGGTTCTTACCATCCAAAAGGTCCTTTATTTCATCACACCTACGCGTTTCAGTGCTGTCCCAGCACCTTCCTCAGGGTCTGAGGAAGGTGCTGGGACAGCACTGAAACGCGTAGGTGTGATGAAATAAAGGACCTTTTGGATGGTAAGAACCTCTTGTGAAATCCTTTGACAAAGAGCAGCAGCGCGGACCGTGGATACCATTCCAGTTTTGTCAACTAACAGACAGGGACAGCGACACAACAATATACCTTTTTTAGGGAAGTCATCTTTTTAATTGGAAGAAATACTGTCTAGGAGCTTTCTCATTGCTGCATGGGATGGAGGTTGTCATGCTTTCCCATGCAGCCAATCCTTTGCCTTTATGCACATCCTGTTGGCAATGCACTTGCCCTTCACTGCTAGCTCCAAAGTGCCTTATTGATTTTTTCAATATTACATAGCACTTACTTATCTTGCAGCACACTTGGTTCACCAGTCATTTAGTATTCTTGTTTTTGTGGCTATGTATATTTTTTTCTAGATTGAAAATTGTATGCATTTTTTAATTCCAATAAAGTAATGTGTGTTTTTCATTTTTGTGTCCTGATCATTGTTGATTTTTTTGGCCTGTTGTGCAATTGTGTAAAGTGACACATTTTTCGTTCATTGTTGTGGGTCATAATAATAGGTTTATTGGTTTATTAGCAATGATAAATTGGTCTATTCAGAAAGAAAAAAAGTGTTTTGTGCTGGTAATTAATACAACTGCAGAAACAATTTACTAGCTACACTTCACAATTTTATTGTTGAGTACAGAGTGTTTTAATTGCAAAGAAGAACAGAACAGTCTTGAAATCCTGTTCCTAAATATGTCAACGTCTTTTGGATAAACTCAAACGCAGGGGGTCCTTTTCAACTTTTTTTGATAGGATAATGTAAAACTACAAAAAAACAAATAAAAACACTAAGTACAACATTCGACATACAGTATCTGAGATACATAGCATTACATTTGTTACAGGACGCACAATATAATTGCACAATATGGTGAATACACAATAGCTATAACAGCAGAAAACTACTTGATAATAAACATGTAGAACAGAGTAGCTACATTATATAATTTGGTGAATTCTAGCAAGGGGATCATGGGGATCAAAACTCACTGATTGTGCTATGTAGGGGGAAACATATGAGCTGAAATCCAGAGAGAGGGATCAGCATACTAGGATGTCAACATGTATCAAGCTAAAATGGCTTCTGAAGAAGAAGGGCAGAACCAAGAGCAAGGGCTGATAGGAAAAAACAGTGGCCTTCAGGAGGAAAAATAAGACTGTACAGTAAAAAATAATGTAATAAGGGAACATGGACAACAGATGGCGCTGTTGGATAAGTTATCATTGAACAGCAACAAACTTAGCTTTATCACAGACATGTCAACTAAATGTACGCGTTCCTAAGAAAGGCATTACACCCACAACTAACACCATCATACATACTGACTCTCATACCAAGTCCTGGGGACCTGCTCCATCCAGAGTGATACACCTGGCTGCTACAACATCCATTCCCTGGGGTCACTACAAGCAGCGCTGGTCCTTCTGACCAGAATCCACAAATGGAGTCACAATACATGTTATTCCACTCTCATCATCCCCCTTTGTCTGGTCAGGGCCACAGGACTGGGCAGACTCCCGGCCTCCTCTACACCTGACCAGACTTAGGACACAAGGACGGGAGTCACGTGCTGACCCTACACTTCGTGGTCACTATAGGTACCGCTCCAGCGATACACACCTGAGGTCTCCTTCTCATTTATCCTTCTAGCCTAAGGTACTCCACCTGTGCTAATACAATAACCCCTCGTTCTCTCCTATGACGTCTGTGACTTCAAATGAGTCCGGACTTGCAGGACTACCCTTGACAGGGATGACCTCACCCTAGCTGGACCACTAAAGTAAACCTATACCACCTATACATACACCCCAAAACCAAGGACCAAATCATATTCCTGATGAAAGCTCGAGATGTAGAGCTGAAACGTTGGATTGTAACACCAACTTTTTCACAAAAATAAAATCACAACAAAAAAGACTGTCGTTGCAAAGACTCTATTTTCATGATATTAGTGTGCCGGGGCTACTCCTATACTTTGGGCAGTGGCCATGACATCCCAACAGACAACCTGCCTGGCTACCAAATACCCAGGCACTTAAGGCCGCGACACTAATCCCTAGAGGGACCTAGGTTACTTCAATATTTTTAGTAAACAGAGGTGCTTCTTTCCAACATAACTCCACTCAAGACTGAAAGAAGAGATTTATCTATCTATCTATCTATCTATCTATCTATCTATCTATCTATCTTATCTATCTATAGAAAAACAAAGTGAACAGAAAAAGTTCCAATAATGTTGCACATAGCCAGGGCCGCATCATCCATTGTACAGTGGGAGCCCTGAGGATCAAGGGGCACTCAGGCTGGGGAGCGGCAGTATAGAAGGGGGTGGCGCCAGCATCACACACTGGCTTCCTGTGTGATGGGCGCCGCCAGCTTCAGCGGGTAAGAAGCACCCAACAGCACCCCCCGCTCCACACCTAAAGCTGCAGGAGGGCAGCGGTACTGTTACCTGACAGCACCTCTAATCCCCCCCCCGCTCCTCGCTCCGACTCAGGTGGCAGAGAGGCTTAATGCACCCTTGCACTTAGCTTTTGAATAGGGATGGGCGAATCTACTTGCTAGGACTCGTTACTCGGCGAGTAGTAAGGGACTCGCAGGACTCGGTACTCTGCGAGTTTCCCAGCGTTTACTCACACGAGTCCAATGCAAATCAATGGCAATCCTAGTTTTGTCGGAGACGCTGATAAAACTAGGATTGCCATTGTCTTGCATTGGACTCGCTACTATGCCAGTGATAGCAGGGAAACTCGCAGAGTAAGAGCTGTCTGCTCTGTGCAGCTCTAGGGTCCTAGAGCCCGCCTGCTGCCTGATGTAGCAGAGCTGAGATTGTGCTCAGTCTGCTCATTCCCTGTGCATAGACATCTATATCTATGCACAGGGGATGTAGCAGAGAGGACATCGCGTTTTGGACTACGTCGGACGGAAGAGGATTTTTTTAATTAAAGATGGATTCCCTAATGGCTTTTTTTTTTATTTCTAATAAAACATTTTCTCTGTGTTGTGTTTTTTTTAACCCTTTATTGGAGATTCTTAGTGGCCTGGTCAAACCTGGCCTGACATTAAGAATCCCGGGCTTAATACCAGCTTGTATAACAAAGGTGGTATTAACCCCTTTATTACCCAGCGTGCCACCGCCACCAGGGCCGCTGGAAGAGCGGGGTTCAGCGCCAGAGGATGGCGCTTCAATGAACGTGCCATCTTCTGGGGCGGCTGCGGGCTGCAATTTGCAGCGGGGGGTGCCCAGAAAGCTTGGGCCTCCCTGCGCTGCGGATTCCAGCCCCCAGCTGCTTAGCTGTACCTGGCTAGACATAGAAATTGCGCAGAGCCCCACGCACTTTTTTTTATTATTTCATGAAATAATTTTAAAAAAGGGCTCCCATATATTCTTGTGTCTGGCCAGGTACAAATAGGCACCTGGGTGTTGGGGGCAGCCCGTCGCTGCCTGCTGGATCCGGCTGGCTCCAGAAATACGGCGAAGCCCACGTCAATTTTTTTTCTGACAAATCCATAAAACAATGTAAATAAAAGGGACTGCATCTTTATTAACCCCTGGACCATAGGCGAGGGGTTAATAAAGATGCAGTCCCTTTTTTAGGATTGTTTTATTGATTTTTCAGAAAAAAAATAACGTAGGCTACGCCGTATTTCTGGAACCAGCCGGATCCAGCAGGCAGCGACGGACTGCCCCCAACCCCCAGGTGCCTACTTGTACCTGGCCGGACACAAGAATATAGGCGAGCCCTCTTTTTTTATTATTTCATGAATTTCATGAAATAATAAAAAAAAAATGCGTGGGGCTCCGCGCAATTTCTATGTCTAGCCAGGTACAGCTAAGCAGCTGGCGGCTGGAATCCACAGCACAGGGAGGCCCAAGCTTTCTGGGCACCCCCCGCTGCAAATTGCAGCCCGCAGCCGCCCC
Organism: Allobates femoralis; assembly: GCA_033576535.1. Lineage (NCBI taxonomy): Eukaryota > Metazoa > Chordata > Amphibia > Anura > Aromobatidae > Allobates > Allobates femoralis. Next base: position 363,047,272 of record JARQOC010000001.1, read on the forward strand.
AGAAGATGGCGCGTTCATTGAAGCGCCATCCTCTGGCACTGAACCCCGCTCTTCCAGCGGCCCTGGTGGCGGTGGCACGCTGGGTAATAAAGGGGTTAATACCAGCTTTGTTATACAAGCTGGTATTAAGCCCGAGATTCTTAATGTCAGGCCACGTTTGACCCAGCCACTAAGAATCTCCAATAAAGGGTTAAAAAAAACAAAACACAGAGAAAAATTTTTATTAGAAATTTAAAAAAAAGCCATTAGGGACTCTATCTTTAATTAAAAAAATCCTCTTCCGTCCGACGTAGTCCAAAAAGCGATGTCCTCTCTGCTACATCCCATGTGCATAGATATAGATGTCTATGCACAGGGAATGAGCAGACTGAGAACAATCTCAGCTCTGCTACATCAGGCAGCAGGCGGGCTCTAGGACCCTGGAGCTGCACAGAGCAGACAGCTCTTACTCTGCGAGTTTCCCTGCTATCACTGGCACAGTGCAAGACAATGGCAATCCTAGTTTTGTCAGCGTCTCTGACAAAACTAGGATTGCCATTGATTTGCATTGGACTCGTGCGAGTTAACGCTGGGAAACTCGCAGAGTACCGAGTCCTAGTAGATAGAGCCTGAAGCTTCCGAGACACATCTGCAATTTGTAAATCGCACATTACTCGCTATTACTCGCTTCCCCATTCATTAACATTGGACTCGCTAGACTCGCAACGAGTAGCGAGTCCCGGGCTCGGACTCGCTAGAGTCAAGCGATTCCGAGTAATTTAGGACTCGCCCATCACTACTTTTGAAGCAATAATCAGGGATTCAGAAAGTTAAAAAGGGATAGACACGTTTATAAAGAAACACCTTAGAAATTAATACTATGCAACAGACACCCTTTGATTTGATTGTTTTATTGAAATATACAAAAATCGAATCTTTGTGGTCTCTTAAGGCCACATTACACACACAGATATATTGGTCACAGATCTCTGGTTGCAGTGAAATCATGGACACATTGTTCCATTTGCACACAGCCACAAAATAGAACAATGTGTCCATGATTTCACTGCAACCAGAGATCTGTGACCAATATATCTGTGTATGTAACGTGGCCTTTAGTGTTTGCAATATTTTGTGTAAGTGGCCTGTGCATCTTTTTTTTTTTAAAACCTCTTTTTATTGGTATTTTCAATAATATATAATTACAGAAAAGATAAACATTTGTTATATAAACAAGTATATCATTATGGATTAATGTATCTGCAAGTACGATTTAACAGGTTCTGTTTTAAAAGTATTACATAACATAACATAGTTCACTTTCCCCTACCAAGTCAGAGTTGTAAATATCCTACTTTAAGGTTACACTTTCAGACCTGTTTCAAGACATCTTACATTTTCAATTTCCCCAGAGTTCCCCCTAAATCTTCCAATAGGTACCACGAGGTCCCTTTGAGTGGGTATAATATCTGACGAATCTCTTCAGTTGACATTTGGGATTCTATTAAGCCCCTCCATTTTCCCATGAATGCTGTGGTACCATTTTCCTTGTCCCGAAGAACTTCCCTCCTGTCTACTTCCAACGCTTTCTTTAAACCTGTCATCACCTCTTTTTTCCCCGGCATCTCTGGTTTAATCCAATATGTTAGTAGCAATCTTTTTGCTAGTAATATTAAAGTGTGAGCTAATTTCAGCCCCGCCCCCCTGCCTTGTGGTGCTTCTATATCTTGGAATACCCATACTTTCGGGTCTAAATCAAAGGTGATCTTACATACTTGTGAACATATATCTCCAATCAATTTCCAAAATTCTTGTACCTTCGAACAATTCCAAACGCCATGTATCATGTCCGTCTTTGATTGGTCACATTTAGGACAACTAATTTTCCTGTCAGGGTTGGTTGTTGATGATGGAATATTAAAACCATAGACTAGCCCATGAATTATTCGGAAGTGTGAATCTCTCCACTGCTCATTTATTACATTATGTCGTACCTTGTTCCAACCTGCTAGGATTTGTTCCTCCACCATATCATGCTCTAGGTATTTACGCCACTGTTGAAAAGGTGTCGTTTTTCCTCTGGGTAATAATATTTCTCTCAGTGTCCCATAAATCTCAGATATTGTGAGTTGATATAAGTCTAGTGTTAGTAGTCTGTCCCAGACATTGCTTTTAGCTTCTTTTGTTAGGTCTTTCAAGTTGGCCATGATATGGTGCCTCAGCTGCAGGAACTGTAAATCTTGCGCCCCTCCCAAATTATAGGTCTCTATCACTTCATGTTTTGTCATCCACCTGGCTCCTGGCATATAAATCAAATCACTCATTTTATGTATCCCTTTTTGTTTCCATTTGCCAAAGAGAGCATTTTCCCTTCCCATTGGAAAGTCCGGAAAGGCCCAAGGGGTTAGGTACTTGGACACCTTCCATGACAGACCACACTTTTTCCTAACTGCCTTCCATGACAAAATAGTGTCTCTGAAGACTGCTGACAATTTTATATGAGTTGGTAGACCTTTCATTGACGTATGGAGTAGTGATCCCCTATCCCAAGGCGCACAATATGCCTTCTCTAACTTTTTATCTGAATACCTTTCTGTGTCTTTAATCCACTCAGTTACATGTCTAAGGAGACATGCCAAGTTGTATCCTCTGATGTCGGGGAAATTTGTACCCCCTCTCTCCTTCCCTCGAGTCATGATTCCCAGTCTCAGTCTTGATCTTTTGCCCTTCCACAGAAAATTAGTGAATGCTCTATTTAACCTGGCTATATCCGCCCTTTTCAAGAGTAGAGGTAGAGTCTGAAGAGGATATAGGAGTCGAGCAAAGCTGATCATTTTCACTAAATGGCTACGTCCCAACAAAGATATTGGTAGCTCCATCCATTTTTTTAGCTCCTTCTCAATTTTTTCAATGAGCGGGCCGTAATTAAGGGTATATATTTGCTCCGACGTCCTTCCCAGTCTCAGTCCCAGGTACTTGACAAAAGATGGCGCTATTGGTATGCCTATTTTTCCCAAGACACCTCCTCTGTCTTCCCCTCCTCTGATTTTTAAAAGTTCACATTTTTTTTTGTTCAACCTGAAGCCCGAGAATCCACCGTAGCACTCTATTGTATTTAGAAGTGTAGGGAGATCCCTAATTGGATTGTTCATGAATAATACTATGTCATCCGCAAATAGAGCAGATCTCAATGTTTGTTCTCCCACTGATATGCCTTCAAAAGGGTTACCATTATTTATGTATCGTGCCAGTGGTTCTATTGCCAGGTTGAACAAAAGTGGAGATAACGGACACCCCTGTCTTGTGCCCTTCTGCAGTGGAAATGTGGGGGATAGAAAGCCCGGCGTATGAACTCGGGCTGTTGGATTGGAATACAGAGATCTCAGATATTGTCGAAATCTCCCCTGTATCCCTATGCGATCCAATACCAGACCCAGCCATGGCCATCTCACATTATCAAATGCTTTTTCTGCGTCTAAAGTGACCATGGCTGGGTCTCCCGCTCCCTCTTTATTTCCGAACCGGACCACATCCAGTGCCAAGAGGACTTTGCGCACATTTGTCACTGCTGATCTTCCTTTTATAAACCCCGTTTGATGGCTTTCAATCAGATCTGGCAATACCTTCGCTAATCTGTCCGCCATTAGTTTGGAGAGTATCTTCAGATCAATGTTAATTAAAGATATGGGTCTAAAATTTGCTGGGTCATCCCCCCCTCCCTCCCCTTTTGACAATACCTTTATATAGGCCATATTCATAGCATCTGATATGGGTTCTCCCGACAATATGTTATTATACATTCCCGTCAATACCAGTGTCACTTCTTCTCTTAAAATTTTATAAAATTCCCCTGTAAACCCGTCCGGTCCTGGAGCTTTCCCATTACCTAAATTTTTGATTGTATGTGCCACCTCTTCTTCCGTTATTGGCCTATTTAGATCTTCCAGATCAAGTTCTTTGACCTGGGTAAGGGGTATCTTTTCTAGCCATTTATTCCCCTCCTGAGTGGTTATGTCTGAGGTTTCATATAACTTCCTATAGTATTTTTCCAATATGGAATTTATTTCCTTGGGAATCGTTGTGGTATTCCCTTCTTTTCCACGTAGGGCTCTGATCGGGTTAGGCAGTCTCCTCCCCTTAGCTAAACCCGCCAACAACTTTCCCGCCTTATCTCCAAACCTGTTGAGATCCGTTTCCAATTGACCTTTTATTAATGTTTCTCTCTTACTGGCCCACATCTCAAATTCTGTTTTGGCTTCGACCCAAGCGTTTTTGTCGCCAGGGTCTTGTGATTGTCTAAACAGCTTATAGGCGTTTAACACACTTTTTGCTTGCCGTTGTGTAGCTTTCTCTTATAGCCTTTTTTTGATTAAAGGTGTGAGCCAGTATGAGGCCCCTCAGAACCGCCTTTCCCGTTTCCCACAATAGACGTTGGTCTTCCTTGTGCTCTATGTTATCGGAGACGAAGCCCTCCCACCATTCTTTCAACTTCACCTTGAATTCACCATCCTTTGCCAAATATGAGGGGAATCTCCATATGAAGTCTGTTCCTCTCGTGTGCGTCTCTGTTATTTCAATGGATATCGGGCTATGATCAGAAATGACCATGTTTTCTATTGTGGCCTCTTCTGTCCTCCGCCATAGTTGCTCGGACGCTAAAAATAGATCAATACGCGACCAGGAACTGTGCGGGTGAGAGAAGTGGGTGTAATCTAGTTCTTGTGGGTGCATCACTCTCCATACGTCAATTAGCCCTGTCTCTTCCAAAAGTTCTGCAAGATCTCCACTCTTTTTTGCTGATAGAACTTGATCTCCCCTCGGCCCCCCTTTTTTCCTGTCCATATCTTCTAACACTACTTCATTGAGATCTCCTCCCATTAGGATATTGACTTCTCTATCCCCAAAATTGAAATGGATAGGTCTGTAAAGAATTGGGTTCTTGAGGTGTTGGGTGCATATACATTATATATGCTTAGTTGTTGTTCCTGAAGCTGGAGCACCACCTGCAGCCTTCTGCCATCAGAGTCATGTGATACCGATATTAAGTTGTGGGCCAAATGTTTATTAAGCAATGTCAGCACCCCTGCTTTTTTATCTCTAGCACCTGAGATCCACCCTGCCCCAACCCAAAGCTTCTGCATATACTTTAGCTCGTGCGTCTGAAGGTGAGTCTCCTGGAGAAGGGCTATATCAGCTTTTAATTTTTTTAGATGGCGTAAGATCATATACCGCTTATTTGGGGACCTCAACCCCTTCACATTCCATGATATTATTCGCAACATTGCACTAGAACTCTTCTCCCCACGTACTCTATGTCTTTTTTGTGTAACAATTTCTTCAAGTGAGCCCCTCTTAATTGTCTAATATCTTGTGTAAGAAAAGTGAACATTTCAAGTATAAAACCTTTTGCTTTTTGTAACGCAAGCTTAACATCCAATAATGAACTCCAACAAGTTTTATTCCCCCCCTGATTTCCCATTCTCAAGGAGTATCTGTTTCTCTCCCCTCCTCTCCTTGGGTGCATAAACCTTCTCGTGACTTCCCTTGTACTGTGGAGGATAGCTGCTCCCCGCGCCTTTAGACACAATAGTTACTCATAATCACCTCTACTTCCCCCCTCTCGCCCTCTAGGTATATTTATGAATGGCGTTCTCCTATTCCCCCCCCCCCATCACCACATTACCAGGATACCTGTCAACATCACGACTCTCTTTGTGTGTAGCTCTTTTCAATTCTAGGATTTTCTGTGGAACATTAACCTTTCTCTCTCTTCTTTTTTTTTTTTTTTTCTCTTCTTAACCCCTTATGTTCCATCACTTGGCAGAGCCTAGAGTAAAACTAGTAGTAACCATATCTATTAAACAATACTATTGATGACCCTTCCCTCCTCCCCCACCCTCTCTCCACACATTGTCTGTTTATTTTGACCAATATTCACGTGTCATTTCATGGTCATCTACTGTCTTCCTGCTTTCGTCCTGACTGTCCTCTGCCATCCGCATATGGAAGTCCTGGTCCCTCTTTGTTTGTCGCTACCTTCTCTGCGTAGGTTCGTTGCGATGGGGGTATCCGTCCTTTGCAAAATTAGACGACCGCGCTTTCTGAGGAGATGATGATGACTCCTGCCGAAGAAAGTCCATGGCCACCTTAGCGTTGATAAACGACATCATCTCGCCCTGTCCGTTCCTGAATCTTAGTGTTGCGGGAAAAGCCAATTGAAATCTTATGTTTCGTTTGTACAAAATGGTGCAAGCCGCGCTGAAATTCTTCCTTTTACGTGCTACTTCTGCCGAATAGTCCTCATATAGTCTAACTCTGTGGCCTTGTAGTACCAACGGGATCCTCCTGGATCGGAATTCTCTCAGAATGGTTTCCTTATCCTTATAATCCAGGAATCTGGCTATAATCTGTCGTGGTCCTTCTTTCGGGTCCTTCTGGGGACCGACCCTATGGGCTCTTTCCACTTTACATTGTCTCTTTAGTCCCATAACTTTGGGTAACTCTGTCTCCCATATCGCATCTAATTGTCCTGGTAAAAAAGTCTCTGGTAGGCCGACCATTCTAAGGTTATTTCTTCTGGATCGGTTTTCCAGATCATCTACTTTTTCTTCGGTGTATGCAGAATGCTTTTGTAAGGCTGCTATGTGTCTCTCCAATATCACAATTCTGTCCTCAGCCTCTCCCAGCCTCCTCTCTGCCTCTTGCAACCTCTCTCCATGCTGCTCTGTGACTTGCTTGAGCCCAAACAGAGCTTCTGTGACAGTGTCTTTCAGGGCTGATGTAATGTCTGCCACTATGTAAGGGGCTATGGCTTTTGCTAGCTGGGCGACATTAATAGGGCCAGTGATGCATTCGGCTTCCTTCCCCTCCAGTGTCTCCTCATCCTGTGGCTCCCCAGGTTGAGCATTATTCTCCCGCCCTTCCTCCAGTACCTCTGCAGAATCCAGCGACTGGTTCTCTGATCTTTTGTCTCTGCCTGAGACATTGCATATCTCCTGTGTGTTATGCCGATCGGCCGCCGCTTCTCCCTTGTCTGTGGGGGTGCCGCGATCTCCGTTGCGGATGCTGTTCCCCGCTGCGAGTGCTCTGCCTCCTCCTGCGGCCGCCATTTTCCCTGGCGCGTTCTTCCTCCCGCTCTGTGCGGTCGCCGGCTCCTCGCGTCCCGAGCTCCTCAGGACGTAGCGGTCCAGGGTCCCCGATGCTTTGGGAGTCCCCTCCGAGCTTTTGGGAGCGTTTTGGGGCATTTGGTTTGTTATATCCTGCGGGTTAGTGGCGCGGTCTCAGGAGCTTCTCCTTCACGCTGCCATCCTCCTCAGAGCCGGAACCGGATGTCCGGCCTGTGCATCTTATAAAAAGCTCTAGGTTTGGTGTGTTAAAGTGTGTATATATATATATATATATATATATATATATATATATATATATATATATATATTTAACTTCTAGCTTCAATTTACTTGTATTATGATTCAACTACTCTAATTTTATGAACATCTGCACAAGTCTCCCCATATTAGGAGACCTTTCTATGAAACACTAAATTGTAAAGTTACATATAACTCACATAGGGTGGAATGTGCTGATAAGCTTTAATGAGACACTTCATTCTTTGCCAAATAAAGTTTATCTTGATCATTTACTATAATTCATGAGAAAGAAAAAGCAAAATATTTATTATAATGACAGCGCTATAATACACACACACACCTCTCCAAATACAGAAAAATTATTAGAAATAATAAAAAAAAATGCTTAAAATATTTACTGAACCCATTGCTTTAATTCTTAATAGAATCATTTATTAAACCTGAATCTAAACTAGTTGTTGCCCAGAGAGGTCTGAAAAAGGATAAAGGCCACGTTACACACACAGATATCTGTTCAGATATTGGTCACATATCTCTGGTTGCAGTGAAATCATGGACACATTGCTCCATTTTGTGGCTGTGTACAATGGAACAATGTGTCCATGATTTCACTGCAACCAGAGATCTGTGACCAATATATTTGTGTGTGTAACGTGGCCTTAAGGACAGTGTTTCTTTTAACCCAAGTAAGGGTGGGGTTACACCACCCATTTTACTAAATTGGTTTGGTAACCTAATTGAGCTTTGTACTTCATAGCCCGGTGTATCCAATCATGAGAAAAGCTATTTCAGGTGTCCACTTGCAAGTTGTTCTCCTAGTTGCATCTTCTCTGAGGAGTGGCATCATGGGCTCCTCAAAACAGCTCTCATATGATCTGAAAAAAAAAGATTGTTCAACATAGTTGTTCAGGGGAAGGATACAAAAAGTTGTCTCAGAGATTTAACCTGTCAGTTTCCACTGTGAGGAACATAGTAAGGAAATGGAAGACCACAGGGACAGTTCTTGTAAAGGCCAGAGGTGGCAGGCCAACAAAAATATCAGAAAGGCAGAGAAGAAGAATGGTGAGAACAGTCAAGAGTAATCCACAGACCACCTCCAAAGACCTGCAGCATCATCTTGTTGCAGATGGTGTCACTGTGCATCGGTCAACAATACAGCGCACACTGCACAAGGAGAAGCTGTATGGGAGAGTGATGCGAAAGAAGTCGTTTCTGCATGCATGCCGCAAACAGAGTCGCCTGAGGTATGCAAAAGCACATTTGGACAAGCCAGTTTCATTTTGGAAGAAAGTCATGTGGACTGATGAAACAAAGATTGAGTTGTTTGGTCATACAACAAGGCGTTATGCATGGCGCAGCAAAAACACAGCATTCCAAGAAAAACACTTGCTACCCAGTGTCATATTTGGGGGAGGGTCCATCATGCTTTGGGGCTGTGTGGCCAATGATGGCACCGGGAATCTTGTTAAAGTTGAGGGTCGCATGGATTCCACTCAGTATCAGCAGATTCTTGAGAATAATGTTCAAGAATCAGTGTCAAAGTTGAAGTTACGCCGGGGATGGATCTTTCAGCAAGACAATGATCCAAAACACCACTCCAAATCTACTCCAAATCTGCATTCATGCAGAGGAACAATTACAATGTTCTGGAATGGCCATCCCAATCCCCAGACCTGAATATCATTAAACATCTGTGGGATGTTTTGAAGCGGGCTGTCCATGCTCGGCGACCATCAAACTTAACTGAACTGGAATTGTTTTGTAAAGAGGAATGGTCAAAAATACCTTCATCCAGGATCCAGGAACTTATTAACAGCTACAGGAAGCGACTAGAGGCTGTTATTTTTGCAAAAGGTGGATCTACTAAATATTAATGTCACTTTTCTGTTGAGGTGCCCATACTTTTGCACCTGTCAATTTTTGAAATAATGCATATTTTACATTTTTGGTTAGTACAATAAACCTCATTTCAATCCTGAAATACTACTGTGTCCATCAATTATTACATATATCACACTGAAATAGCTGTTGCAAAAAAACAATTTTAAACAAAAAAAAAAAGAGTAAGATTAAGAGGGGTGCCCAAACTTTTTCATATGACTGTATGTGATCTTGGACAAGTGCCAAAAACGTGTGCACTCCCATGACATTGTATGCAATATCGGAACGATATTGCGACGTGTAAAGCGGCCCTTACTGTTCTCCTATCTCTGTCATGAGAATCTACCTTCCTTGGGAAATCTTCTTCAGGTCTGGTAATTGAGGTTCACATTTCTTTGTAAAACTCTGGGTTTTATATGTATATGCTTTATTATTATTATTATTACTTATTTATATAGCGCCATTAAATTCCATGACACTTTACATGCTAAAAGAGCAGACTAGGACAAGTACAATAAATGTGGACAATTTGGTTGTACAGATACAAGAGGGGAGAAGATCCTGTCTGCGAGGGCTCACAATCTACGAGGAGTGGGTGGGGATACAGTAGGAGGGGGAGGTGTCGGTCGTGAAGTGGTGGGTGGACCGGGTCTCATAGGTGGTTGTAGGCTTGGCGGAAGAGGTGCATCTTTAGGCTTCTTTTGAAGGTTCCCAGGGTAGGAGAATGTCTGATGTGTTGGGGCAGAGAGTTCCAGAGTATGGGGAATGCCCGGGAGAAATCCTGAATGCAGTAGTGCGAAGAGGAGATGAGGGGGGAGTAGAAGAGGAGTTCTTGGGAGGATCGCAGGTTGCGCGAGGGTAGGTATCGGGAGACCATGTCGGAAATGCATGGAGGGGGCAGGTTGTGAATGGCTTTGTATGTCATGGTTAATGTTTTAAACCGGGATGTCTGGGAAGTAGTGAGCCAATGCAGGGCTTGGCAGAGGGGGGAGACAGGGGAATAGTGGGAGGATAGATGGATTAGACGGGCAGCGGAGTTTAGAATAGATTGGAGAGGTGTAAGGGAGGTAGCAGGGAGGCTGGAGAGCAGGAGGTTGCAATAGTCGAGGCAGGAGATGATGAGAGCGTGAATAAGGGTTTTAGCAGTCTCATGGGCAAGAAAAGTGCAGATCGGGGAGATGTTTTTGAGCTGGAGATGGTAGAAGATGGCAAGGGCCTGGTTGTGGGGCTTGAAGGAGAGGGAAGAGTCGAGGATAACCCCGAGGCACTTGACGAGGGGGACTGGGGAGAGAGAGCAATCATGGACGACGATGGATAGGTCAGGTAGTGAGGGGGAGCGGCTTGAGGGAAGACGATGAACTCGGTTTTGTCCATGTTCAGCTTAAGGAAGCGAGCGGAGAAGAAGGATGAAATGGCGGACAGTCATTGTGGAATTTTGGATAGTAGGGAGGCGATGTCAGGTCCAGACAGGTATATTTGGGTGTCATCGGCGTAGAGATGGTACTGGAGGCCGTGGGACTCAATGAGTTTCCCTAGTCCGAGAGTGTGGATTGAGAAGAGTAGCGGTCCAGAACCGAGCCCTGGGGGACCCGACAGATAGGGGGTAAGGTGAAGAGGAGGTGTGGGAGTGGGTGACGCTGAAGGTCTGGTCCGTTAAGTATGAGATCCAAGAGAGGTCAAGGTCCATGATGTCAAGAGATTTCAGGTTCGGAAGTAGAAGAGAGTAATCAACATTATTGAAGGCGGTGGGTAGGTCGAGGAGGAGGAGGACAGAGAAGTGACGTTTGCTTTTGGCAGTCAGTAGGTCATTGGTGACTTTGGTCAGGGCAGTTTCAGTGGAGTGGAGGGGTCAGAAGCCAGATTGCAGGCGGTCGAAGAGGGAGCAGGAGGAGAGGTGAGAGGACAGCTCTGAGTGTACATGCTGTTCAAGTAGTTTAGAGGCGAAAGGGAGGAGAGATATGGGGCAATAGTTTGAGACAGATGTGGGGTTGAGGGAAGGTTTTTTGAGGATGGGTGTGATCAAGGCATGTTTGAAGGCTGAGGGGAAGGTGCCAGTGGTAAGTGATAGGTTAAAAAGATGAGTTAGGGTGGGGATGATAACAGAGGTGAGGTTGGGAATGAGGTGGGATGGGAGCGGGGTCATGGGCGTTGGTGGTGAGGTGTGATTTTGACAGGAGGGAGGAGAGCTGATTCTCAGTTATGGGGAGAAGCACCTGGTGGAAGGAGAGGGCAGTATAGGCGAGAGGGGAGGCTGTGGGGACAGTGGGTCAAAACCTGCCTCTGATTCTGTCAATTTTTTCTTTGAAGAAGGAAGCAAAGTCTCCAGCGGAAATAAGGGGAGAGGGAGGGGGGCAGGCGGGCTGAGTAAGGAATTGAAGGTTTTGAAAAGCTTTTTGGGATTGTGGGACAGGGAGGTTATTAGGGATGAGAAGAAGGTTTGCTTGGAGGCAGCAAGTGCAGCCTTGAAGGCGGTAAGGGACTGTTTGAACAGCGGATAGTGCTCAGTGGAGTGTTATTTTTTCCATCTCTTCTCGGCAACCCTGGATGCCTGTCTCAGGTCTTTAGTGAGGGTGGTGTGCCAGGGTTGCCTGTTAGTGCGTGAAGCGTGGTGTTTGAGGGGGGAGGCTAGGTCGAGGTCCTTGGTTAATGTGGTGCTATAGAGGGTTGTGGCAGTGTCTGTGTTGCATATGGATGTTATGTCGGCGAGAGGGAGAAGGGATTCTGAGAGTGAGTGTAGATTGATGTCTTTTAGGTTTCAGAGGGGGTGGAAAATTATGGGAGGTGAGGGAGGAGGTAAGCAGATTGTGGTCGGACAGGGGAGGGTTGAGTTGTGAGGTTAGTGAGGGAGCAAAGACGGGTAAAGATGAGGTCCAGCGTGTGGCCGTCTTTGTGGGTGTCAGAGGAGGATCATTGGGAGAGCCCCAAGGAGGAGGTCAGGGAGAGAAGTTGAGAGGCAGTTTGGTGGGCGGTGTCGATGGGGATATTGAAGTTGCCCATAATGATGATGGGGAAGTCAGCAGAGAAGAAATGAAGTAGCCAGTTGGTGAAGTGGTCGAGGAAGGTGGTGATGGACCAGGGGGGCGGTAGATGACGGCCAGCTGAAGGTTACGGGGGGAGAAAATGCGGACAGAGTGGGACTCGAAAGAGGGCTGAGTAGCATAGGGAGGCAGTGGAATGGGGGAGAAGGAGCAGGTGTTGGACAGGAGTACGCCGACACGTCTGCCGTGTTTGTCGGAGGGGCGGAGGGTGTGGGAAAGACTGAATCCGCCATAAGATAGGGCAGCAGGGGAGGCCATGTTGGAGGGGGTGAGCCAGGTCTCTGTGATGCTAAGTAATGAGAGTTTTTTAGAGATAAAGAGTTTGTGGATGTATGGGAGTTTATCACAGACTGAGTGGGCATTCCAGAGTGCGCCTGGCAGGGAGATTAGGGGAGCAGGGGCTTTGGGGATGGGTCGAAGGTTGGTTAGGTTGCGAGGGTGGGTGGTGGAGAGGTTACAAGAGTTGGTGATGGGTCATGGGGGTTGGGTGTAGGTGACTGTGGGGATGTGGTGGGGGGACGGGATTAGGGGAAATGTCACCAGCGAGCAGGAGGAGCAGGGAGAGGGTTAGCAGGTGGGAGCAGGAGTCAACGTGGTGGGCGTGTCTGTTTGGAGATGGAGGATTGAAAGTGAAGGAATAGCTTAGAGAAGTGGGTGAGAAGGTTAGGTAGGATGGAGGTGCAGCAAAGGTTAAGGACTCTTTCCTTGTTACCCAAATCTAAGATGCAGACGTTTGTGACTACTCCCTCCATATTAAATAGTCATATGTTCCATCACATGATGCTGTTATAGAATTATTTTCTGAACTGACCACCGTAGTAGAGGGAAGTCTATGGAGTCCTGTTTGCAGCCCCGATGTTTGGCTGGAACCTTGGAGTTGGTGTTTATCCTTTTTTTTGTCTAGGTTGACCAGTCTTACTTCCCTGCTCTGAGTCTTATTATTGCAATGGTGAAGTATAATACACTTACTGGTCTTTGCCTATCCATGGTGAGTGGAGGTACAGCTAGGGATTAGGCTTGTGATGGTGATGGGGGGGAGGAGCAATATAGGACCCAGCAACAGCAGATATGAAGCAAGGTACAAACATGGACATCACTGAATTCAGACCAACATCTGAAGTCCTGGCTGCATTAGGGATGCCCCAGCCCAGTTTTGCATCACTGTCAACCACAAAGCCGCATACATTCTTATTGGACAAAAAACAAAGCAGCACTCACTGAATAACCTAGTGCAGTCCTTTAATTATGGTCCATGGTTAAAGAGGTGCAGGGAGGAGGAGTCCAGGCAGTGGCTCACAGTCTGCACTCCCCCCCCCCCTGCACCTCTATAACCACAGACCATAATCAAAGAAGTTCACAAGAAAACTTTATCCACTATAAGATTATTTTAAAAACCTTTAACTCTGGCCTTCAACTTTCCAAACAGACCTACTTCACCACACTGATCTCCTCACTATCCAACAATCCAAAACTACTCTTTGACACCTTTCACTCTCTCCTCAGCCCTAAAGTGCAGGCCCCTATCACTGACCTATGTGCTGATTAGTTGGATTCTTACTTCACAGAGAAAATAGAAAACATCTATCAGGAAATCAGCTCCCAGCCACCAAGCGCTGTTACTTCCACAACAGGAAACTGTGCTCTGACAGCATCCGGGGTCTAGCCAGGACCCCGGGCTGTCACGTGAGCACCGGAGATACCGCGATACTATCGCGGGATCTCCGGAACAGGCGGGGAAGAGCGCGTTCCCCACCGCGGCCGCCTTGGATCCCGCTGTCAGTGATTGACAGCGGGATCCAAGGGGTTAACAGCACAAATCGGATCCTGCATCTGATCGGAGCTGTTAGCTCGACATCTCAGCTGATCACATCAGCTAAGATGTCGGCTGTTTGATGTGAGAGCCACGCCGGAGCTCACAACAAACACCCCTTACCTGCCCATGACGTCCTCCTACGTCATAGGTCGGGAAGGGGTTAATTTTCCTCACCTAAATTTGCATTAGTTTCCTATAAGCTAGTCATTCATTCTTTAGCCATTATGTCATATGTAATGTTTAGTGTGCAGCGGATAACCATTTATTGCAATATGACCCAAAGAACAACCATTCCCACAGTCAACCATGGTGGTGGAAACATGTTTTGGTGGTGTTTCTCTGCTAAGGGAACATGACTACTTCACCGAATCAATGGGACAATGGATGGAGCAAAAATCCTGAATGACAACCTCCTTCCCTCCACGAGGACATTAAAAATGGGTCATGGCTGGGTCTCCCAGCACAACAATGACCCAAAACATACAGTCAAGGCAACAAAGGAGTAGCTTAAAAAGAAGTACATTAAGGTTATGGGATGGCCCAGTCAGTCTCCAGACCTTAATCCTATAGAAAACAAATGGAAGAGCTGAAGCTCCGAGTTGCCAAGAGACAGACTCAAAATCATAATAATTTAGAGATGATCTGCAAAGGAGTGGACCAAAATTTCTCCTGACATGTGCACAAACTAGGGATGGGCGAGTCTACTCGCTAGGACTCGTTACTCGGCGAGTAGTAAGGGACTCGCAGGACTCGGTACTCTGCGAGTTTCCCAGCGATTACTTGCACAGTAACGAGTCCAATGCAAATCAATTGCAATCCTAGTTTTGTCAGAGACTCTGACAAAACTAGGATTGCCATTGACTTGCATTGGACTCGTTACTGTGCAAGTAATCGCAGGGAAACTCGCACAGTAACGAGTCCGGCTTTCTGCTCTGTGCCGAGCTCGGGTCCTGCAGGCTGCCGCAGCTCCAGGGTCCTAGAGCCCACCTGCTCTCCCTGTGTACAGACATGAATGTCTGTGCACAGAGATAATGTAGCAGAGCTGAGATTGTTCTCAGTCTGCTCATTCCTTGTGCATAGACATCTATATCTATGCACAGGGATGTAGCAGAGAGGACATCGCGTTTTGGACTACGTTGGACGGAAGAGGATTTTTTTAATTAAAGTTGGAGTCCCTAATGGCTTTTTTTTTTTTTATTTCTAACAAAACTTTTTCTCTGTGTTGTGTTTTTTTTAACCCTTTATTGGAGATTCTTAGTGGCCGGGTCAAACGTGGCCTGACATTAAGAATCTCGGGCTTAATACCAGCTTGTATAACAAAGCTGGTATTAACCCCTTTATTACCCAGCGTGCCACCGCCACCAGGGCCGCTGGAAGAGCGGGGTTCAGAACCAGAGGATGGCGCTTCAATGAACGCGCCATCTTCTGGGGCAGCTGCGGGCTGCAATTTGCAGCGGGGGGTGCCCAGAAAGCTTGAGCCTCCCTGCACTGCGGATTCCAGCCCCCAGCTGCTTAGCTGTACCTGGCTAGACATAGAAATTGCGCAGAGCCCCACTCATTTTTTTTTTTTATCATTTCATGAAATTCATGAAATAATAAAAAAAAAGGGCTCCCCTATATTCTTGTGTCCGGCCAGGTACAAATAGGCACCTGGGGGTTGGGGGCAGCCCGTCGCTGCCTGCTGGATCTGGCTGGTTCCAGAAATATGGCGAAGCCCACGTCAAATTTTTTTCTGACAAATCCATAAAACAATGTAAATAAAAGGTACTGCATCTTTAATTAACCCCTGGACCATGGGTGAGGGGTTAATAAAGATGCAGTCCCTTTTTTAGGATTGTTTTATTGATTTTTCAGAAAAAAAATGACTTGAGCTTCGCCGTATTTCTGGAACCAGCCGGATCCAGCAGGCAGCGACGGGCTGCCCCCAACCCCCAGGTGCCTATTTGTACCTGGCCGGACACAATATAGGGTAGCCCTTTTTTTTTACTTCATGAATTTCATGAAATAATAAAAAAAAAATGCGTGGGGCTCCGCGCAATTTCTATGTCTAGCCAGGTACAGCTAAGCAGCTGGGGGCTGGAATCCGCAGCGCAGGGAGGCCCAAGCTTTCTGGGCACCCCCCGCTGCAAATTGCAGCCCGCAGCCGCCCCAGAAGATGGCGCGTTCATTGAAGCGCCATCCTCTGGCGCTGAACCCCGTTCTTCCAGCGGCCCTGGTGGCGGTGGCACGCTGGGTAATAAAGGGGTTAATACCAGCTTTGTTATACAAGCTGGTATTAAGCCCGAGATTCTTAATGTCAGGCCAGGTTTGACCCGGCCACTAAGAATCTCCAATAAAGGGTTAAAAAAAACACCACACAGAGAAAAATTAATTATTAAAAATAAAGTCACAGACACCATTAGGGACTCCAACTTTATTACCACCACATATCCCTCCAAAGACCCAGGTCTTCTCTCTTCTTTCTTCTCTCTTCTGTCTTCTGTCTTCCTTCTTCTTCTTGTTGCAGCGCCGGTAAGCAGAGAGTTAACTGTGCTGTGACAGCGGGAGCCTATTAAACATGATTTAGCTATTGTAGCAGATAGAGCCTGAAGCTTCCGAGACACATCTGCGATTTGTAAATCGCACATTACTCGCTATTACTCGCTTCCCCATTCATTAACATTGGACTCGCTAGACTCGCAACGAGTAGCGAGTCCCGGGCTCGGACTCGCTAGAGTCAAGCGATTCCGAGTAATTTAGGACTCGCCCATCACTAGCACAAACCTCATCATCAACAATAAAAAATGTCTGACTGCTGTGCCTGCCACCAAGTATTAAGTCTTGTTTGCCAGAGGGATCAAATACTTATTTCTCTCTGCAAAATGTAAATAACTTTATATAATTTAGAAAATGTGGTTTGTTTTCTGGATTTTATTTTGTAACTTCTATCTCTCACTGTTAAAATTAACCTACTCTTAAAATTTTAGACTGTTCATATCTTTGTCGGTGGGCAAACTTACTAAATCATCAAATAATTATTTCCTTCACTGTAGTTACTGGTAGTGGGATATGGGAGGGATACAGGAAGAGAAAAAGTAGCTAAATGCAGCCCTGTAACGGGATGGAACAACAAGTTTCCCTGTTAGTGATGTCAACGCCAGCAGTTTTCTTGTCAGTCAGACAATGAAGCAACATTACAGTGATAAATAATATGCAACAAACATTTTGTATTTGAAGTCACAAGGCAGATGCAAAATATCATACAACATCTCACTTAAAAATTGATGTTCACTACTTGGTTTAGCTTACAAACACTACAGCAACCACAAACAATGCAGCATATGTAGCAGATGTATTACTATTTAGAGTGATATAGTTTATCCCAACTGCTGTCATTGTTACCAAAGAATAATAAATAAATATTCATGGAAATGTAAACTTCAAAAGGTACTTTCTGGCAAAAATCATCTATTATTTCTTCCAGATCTTATGAGAAAAGTGAGAGCAGTTTTGTTTTTATTTTAAGAGGGGATGCTGGCAGCTTACACAGTAGTAAAAACCTCGACTGGTCAGTAAGATTTCTGGCCAGATATCACATGCAATAACTCATGTCACTTCAACTAAATGGTCCAGAAAATTTAAGTAAACATCATAAATGTCTTTTGTTGAGCTGAGTTCAGATATTTTGTTTAATTCTTGATGATTAAATGGTAAATCTGAGGTCCTCTTGTCTGCATCAATGGTCTATGTTGACATTGTGACCCATCTTCTCAGGAGGAAGAGGAATGTCAGCCACATTATATGTTATGAAAACATCAGATTTATCCAGGGATAATCCCATGGTCCCACGACAAAATACCAGTTGTTACACATGAAACTTTATATCAGGCAAGCAAATATTTTCTCTCTCATTCAGGCTATTAATTTAGTCAGCAATATGTTACAAACCAAATCACACATTTTTAGTATATATTTTTGTTTTTTTGCTTTAATACTGTCAACATATTCTGCATCAATTAAAGAGGGCCTGTCACCCCCCTGGTGCATGGCAAACTGAATGCAGCACTAAATGCAGCATGTCTGCTGCATTCAGGGAAGGGGTCCCCTATGGCTCTAGCCCCCCTGTAATCTTTAAAAAAGACTTTAGAAACCTTACAGTTAAGAGGTCTCCTGGGTGGGATCTTATTAAGAGGTCCTGACTGCTGGCACTTTCCTCCCTGTCTCCTCCTTGTGTGTTCCGCCCCCTCTATGTGCCTGCTGCTGAATCCTTTTCTGCTGAGTCTGCCCCCCTCTTCTGCTGCTGCTCTGTGTGACGTCAGGAGGGCAGACCCATGAGAAGAGGAGATGGCGGCAGACACCTAGAAGGGGGCGTAACACTCAAGGAGGAGGCAGGGAGGAATGTGTCAGCAGCCAGGACCTCTTAATAAGATCTCACCCAGGAGACCTCTTAACTGTAAGGTTTCTACAGTCTTTTTTAAAGCTTACAGAGTGGCTGGAGACATGGGGGACCCCCAGGGCTGCATCATCAATGAGCCAATATGAGCACTGTACTCAGGCGGCGATGAGTCCCTGAAGACAGGGGCAGCAGAGCAGTCAGATGACATGCTGCCGTGCTCCTGTTAGTGACTGTGTGGAGCAGCTGCGGTCGGGACTGGGGAGGGAGGAGGCTCCTGGCTGCTTTTACTTTCAATACGACAGCAATTGGCTCTGCCTCCTCAGCGTCTGCCCCCTCCAGCCAAGGAGTGTGATTATTGGTCAATCCAGCAGTCATTCTACCTCTGCATCAAGTGACCCTGTGTTCATCAGGACTCCAGGTGCTGTATATGGGGGACTCTGCTGTATATGGGGGAATTTGCTGTATATTGGGGTGATCTGCTGTATGTGGGGCTGCTGTACTGTATATGGGGGTGCTGTCCTGTATATGGGGGTGCTATGCTTTATATGGGAGTGCTGAGCTGTATATTTGGGTGCTGTGCTGTATATGGGGGTGCTCTGCCATATATGGTGGTGCTGTATATGGAGGTACTGTGCTGTTTATGGGGGTGCTGTACTGTATATTGGGTTTCTGTGCTGTATATGGGAGTACTGTGCAGTTCATGGGGATGCTGTTCTGTTCATGGGGCAGCTGTGTTGTATGTTGGGGTGCTGTATATGGGGGTACTGTGCTGTTTATGGGGGTGCAGTATATGGGGCTGGGGTGCTGTATATGGGGGTGCTGTATATGGGGGAGCTCTGCTGTATATCTGCTGTATATGGGGGGCTCTGCTGTATATAGGGGGGCTTTGCTGTACATGGGGGAGCTCTGCTGTATATGGGGGTGCTGTATATGGGGGGTTCTGCTGTATATGAGGGAGCTCTGCTGTATTTGGGGGTGCTGTATATGGGGGGCTCTGCTGTATATGGGGGCTGTATATGGGGGGTTCTGCTGTATATGGGGGGCTCTGCTGTATATTCCATCTGTGGCTGGTGTACAAGCTTCTAATATCTATAATCTATCTATCAATCAAAACAACAGTCCTTCTAAGGATTAATTTACTTTTATACAGGCAGGAGGGATATTTAGCACACTAAGGTGTACCACAAGTGGCTGTATACCAGTCAGCACATCTGGGGCTGGTGTACAGGCTTCTAATATCTATCCATCAAAACAACAGTCCTTTTTAGGATCAAATTAGCTGAGCTGTATATTGGGGTGCTGTGCCGTATATGGTGGTGCTGTATATGGGGGTACTGTGCTGTTTATGGGGGTGCTTTACTGTATATTGGGCTTCTGTGTTGTATATGAGAGTACTGTGCAGTTTCTGGGGATGCTGTTCTGTTTATGGGGCAGCTGTGTTGTATATTGGGGTGCTGTATATGGGGTGCTGTATAAGGGGGAGCTGTGCTGTATATCTGCTGTATATGGGGGCTCTGCTGTATATGGGGGGCTCTGCTGTACATGGGAGAGCTCTGCTGTATATGGGGGTGCTGTAAATGGGGGTTCTGCTGTATATGGGGGAGCTCTGCTGTATATGGGGGTGCTGTATATGGGGGGCTCTACTGTATATGGGGGCTGTGTATGGTGGGTTCTGCTGTATATGAGGCTCTGCTGTATGTGGGGTGCTGTAAATGTGGAAGGGGTGCTGTATATGGGGGGCTCTGCTGTATATCCCATCTGTGGCTGGTGTACAAGCTTCTAATATCTATATCTATCTATCTATCTATCTATCTATCTATCTATCTATCTATCTATCTATCTATCAAAACAACAGTCCTTCTAAGGATTAATTTACTTTTATACAGGCAGGAGGGATATTTAGCACACTAAGGTGTACCACAAGTGGCTGTATACCAGTCAGCACATCTGGGGCTGGTGTACAGGCTTCTAATATCTATCCATCAAAACAACAGTCCTTTTTAGGATTAAATTAGCTGTATACAGGCTGGCAGGGTGTATAGCACACTACGGTGTACCACAAGTGGCTGTATACCAGTCAGCACGTCTGGAGCTGGAGTACAGGCTTATCTATCTATCTATCTATCTATCTATCTATCTATCTATCTATCTATCAAAACAACAGTTATTTTAAAGATTAATTTAGCTGTATACAGGCAGGCAGGGTATTTTCACGCGCTTACATGGCGCTGACATTGCTGGATGCTGCTGTGTATGTGTTTGTCTTTAAGAGCTGCATTGTTGATAGTTATGAAGGTCCTGGCCTCCTGTGTTGTGCTCCATAATTGCAATCTCTATTAGGTTCAACT
This sequence comes from Allobates femoralis, assembly GCA_033576535.1. Lineage (NCBI taxonomy): Eukaryota > Metazoa > Chordata > Amphibia > Anura > Aromobatidae > Allobates > Allobates femoralis. The sequence goes on from JARQOC010000001.1 coordinate 363,068,073, forward strand.
GCTGGTTGAGAGGTTAATGTGTGACTCACCTGAACTCTCCTTCCCCTAGCCTTTAAGTAGCCTTTCCTTCCACCAGGTGGTGCTGCTGATACAGTTTCACTCTATGCCTGGAAGCTGTGCTGTACAGTTCTGTGTGTTTGTGTTGCTGAGGTCCTTTGGAGTTGCTGTATCCCAGTTCTGTGGAGGGAGGTGAGGGGGGAATAGCACAGGGCTGGTGGAGGAGGTTAGGGAGAGGCTGAAGGCTCGAACCTTCTCACCTTCAGAGATACCTTCGGGATCAGGGCCATTCAGGGTTCCAGATTGATTTGTCTTCCATGGTCACCCTGCCCTTAACTGCCATTCCCTCATCAGCATTCTTACTACACCGTGACAGGTATATAGCACACTATGGTGTACCACAAGTGGCTGTATACCAGTCAGCACATCTGGGGCTGGTGTACAGGCTTCTAATATCTATCCATCAAAACAACAGTCCTTTTTAGGATTAAATTAGCTGTATACAGGCTGGCAGGGTGTATAGCACACTACGGTGTACCACAAGTGGCTGTATACCAGTCAGCACGTCTGGAGCTGGTGTACAGGCTTATCTATCTATCTATTTATCTATCTATCTATCTATCTATCTATCTATCTATCTATCTATCTATCAAAACAACAGTTATTTTAAAGATTAATTTAGCTGTATACAGGCAGGCAGGATATTGTCACGCGCTTAAATGGCGCTGACATTGCTGGATGCTGCTGTGTATGTGTTTGTCTTTAAGAGCTGCATTGTTGATAGTTATGAAGGTCCTGGCCTCCTGTGTTGTGCTCCATAATTGCAATCTCTATTAGGTTCAACTGCTGGTTGAGGGGTTAATGTGTGACTCACCTGAACTCTCCTTCCCCTAGCCTTTAAGTAGCCTTTCCTTCCACCAGGTGGTGCTGCTGATACAGTTTCACTCTATGCCTGGAAGCTGTGCTGTACAGTTCTGTGTGTTTGTGTTGCTGAGGTCCTTTGGAGTTGCTGTATCCCAGTTCTGTGGAGGGAGGTGAGGGGGGAATAGCACAGGGCTGGTGGAGGAGGTTAGGGAGAGGCTGAAGGCCCGAACCTTCTCACCTTCAGAGATACCTTCGGGATCAGGGCCATTCAGGGTTCCAGATTGATTTGTCTTCCATGGTCACCCTGCCCTTAACTGCCATTCCCTCATCAGCATTCTTACTACACCGTGACAGGTATATAGCACACTATGGTGTGCCACAAGTGGCTGTATAACAGTCAGTACATTTGGGGCTGGTGTACAGGCTTCTAATATCTATAATCTATCTATCTATCTATCTATCTATTAGTGCGCTATGTTGTGCGAAATTACCGTACAGTGCTCCCTATATCGCCACTCCCATTCCTTCAATACTGTATGGAATCTATCATCATTATTTAGACCTCCTTCTTTCTGTGTCTTCCCATGTGTCTATAAAACAATTCAAAAAAGATAGTGTTAATGGCTCCGTGTTTCTTAACCTATATTAAAAACCGTGGTTAAAATGTATACAACCTACTATGAAAGAGATTCCAATCCTAATGATTAGAGGGCGACTTCTAACTTGTAGTCTATATTTAAGCCGCCAGGCTTCAAAGTGCCCAACTTTTTTATCCACTTCAATTCCTGTATCCTCAAATGCTTCTCACGGTCCCCTCCTCTCCTCATCATTGGTGTTCCATCAATCGCTCTGACCCTTAAATCCCATTCATCATGCCCTGCCTCCGTGAAGTGCTTTGACACTGGCAGGTTCATAATCTTTTTTCTGATGCTGTACCTGTGTTGACTCATCCTAATCCTCAACTTTAATGTAGTTTCCACTACGTAATTCTCCTTACACGGGCACTCCAATAAATAGACCACATGGTCAGAAGCACACGTAAAAAATTGTTGAATTTTATAGGTTTTCCCTTTGACCTCATACATGTTTCCCTTCTTCATGAGTGGGCAGTTAACACAGCCTATACATGGATAATTTCCTGTCCTTACACTACCTGTCAAAGTGGTTTGTCGTTTAAAAGTACCAATGTCTGATTGGACCAAACGATCCCTCAGGCTCCGGCCCCTTCTAAAAGAAAAAAGTGGTGGTTCTTTAAATTCCCTCACCTCCGGTATCCCGTTACTAAGGATCTGCCAATTTCTCTTTATCACCTGAACTATCTCCCTGGACTCTTCTCGATATGTTGTCACCACTGGTATCCTCCATCCTTTCTTTTGAGTGGTTCTCTCACTCTCTCGTTTCTCTCTACTCTTTTTCAAGACTCTGTCAGGGTAACCCCTATCTCTAAACTTTTCCAACAGCTTATCAACTGCTTCCTCCCTCTTTTCCTCATCACTAACAATCCATCTTACTATGTTCCACATGTCCAAACGGAATAGCCCTCTTCAACTCCGTGGGATGGCTACTGTTAAAATGTAGCAATTTGTTCCTGTCCGTAGGTTTTACATGCAATGTGGTACTCAGCTGCCCTCCTTCTAGCTCAACATTCACATCAAGGAATTGTATATTCGTCTTTGAATACACCATAGTGAATTTGACACTAGTATCCACTGTGTTCAAGTACCTATGGAAGTCCTCGAGCTCGTTAACATCACCTTTCCACAAGAGAAAAACATCATCGATGTATCTCCACCACTCCCGGACATTCCGGAAGTGGTGGGACACATAGACATGTTCCTCGTCGAGCACCATGGTGACCCCAGCATAAGCACATGCCATGTGTGCCCCCATGGCGGTGCCTTTTAACTGTTTGTAGTAAGTATCCCCAAATAAGAAGTAATTTGACCGCAAACAAATCTCCAATAAGTCAATTATTAGCTTTTTACTCTCCTTACCATATTGTGTGTTTTCCAACATCATTTTCACTGCTCTAATACCCCTATCGTGCTCAATGGACGTGTACAGGGAGACGACATCAAAGGAAACCAAAAAGTCTCCCAGTCCCACTTCCAAATCTCTCAATTTTTCCAAAAAATGCCCCGTATCACGGATGTAGGACCTTGCTGAAGTTGCTAGTGGGTTCAACAATTTATCTAAGAGAATCCCCACATTGTTAAAAACAGAATCTATGCCTGACACTATAGGCCTTCCTGGTAGGCTCTCAATTGATTTGTGGATTTTCGGGACAATATAAAGCACAGGTGTCCTCGGGCTATCCACTATTAAATAATCCAGTAACTCCTGGTCTATTAACCCTCCTGATTTTGCTTCTTCCAGAACTGTCTTAATACTTTTTTGGACTTCAAACTTCGGATCTCTAGTCAATTTCTGGTACACTTCCTCATCCCTCAGTTGTCTCATTATTTCTGCTACATATTTTCCCTTGTGGTGAAGTGACTAGTGAGACCTAGTGGTGAAACCCGCAGATAAGGGGGGCGCAGTCGTCGTCATGGACAAGGGAAAATATGTAGCAGAAATAATGACCCTGGAACCTGTCATGGAGCATTTCCGGGTTGTGTTTGGCAGGGGCTGCCAACCACAACAGGTCCGCGAGTTTCTGACACATACAGAGGAGCTGCAGCTCCTCTGTATGTGTCAGAAGCGATCGGACTGTGCAGCTGCATGCCTCTCACAGGGGCTGTGTAAAAGTAAGAATCAATAAGCTAATAAAGTTTTTACAAAGTTGAAAAAAAAAAAAAAAACATAAAAGTTCAAATCACCCCCCTTTTCTCCCATCCACAATAAAAGTATTAAAAAAAAAAAAATACACATATTTGGTATCGCCGCATTCAGAATCGCCCGATCTATCAATATAAATAATCAAATAATGAGATCCGTAAACTGCGTAGCGCAAAAAAATGGTTCAAACGGCAAAATGACGTTTTTTTGATCACTACAACAGCGCATCCACCCATGTATGGTATCATTAAAAACGTCAGCTCGAGACGCAAAAAATAAGCCATCACCCAGCCCCAGATCCCGAAAAATGAGGACGCTACGGGTCGCAGAACATGGCGCAAAAAGTGCAATGTTTTTTTTTTTTAATGCTTTTGAATTTTTTTCCACCACCTAGATACCAATAAAGGTATACATGTTTGATATCTACAAACTCGTACTGACCCGAGGCATCACATGGTCACTTCGGTTTTACAATATAGTGAACACGGCGACTACAAAACCCAAAAAACAAACGTCTTATTGCACTTTTTTTGCAATTTCACTGCATTTAGAATTTTTTTTGCAATTTCCCTGTAAACTATATGGTAAAACAAATTATTGCATCTGAAAGTACAACTTGTCCCGCAAAAAACAAGCCATCATATGTCTGTGTCGACAGAAAAATAAAAACGTTATGGCTCTTGGAAGCCGAGGAGCGAAAAAAACGAAGATGAAAAATGACAAATTTCTTCGTCACTAAGGGGTTAATATAGGTTAAGAAACACGGAGCCATTAACACTATCTTTTTTTAATTGTTTTATAGACACATGGGAAGACACAGAAAGAAGGAGGTCTAAATAATGATGATAGATTCCATACAGTATTGAAGGAATGGGAGCGGCGATATAGGGAGCACTGTACGGTAATTTCGTAATAGTCACACATATACATTTTTTTATTATTTTTTATCTATAAGGAATTTTTATAATAAGACATGGTATTAATGGGAATATGAGATATATCACACTATATAAGTAAGCACTGAGACACAAAATGACCGGAGGAGAGAGTACATGAAATCAGGTTATACCCCGAAAATTACCCCAAACTAATGCGGAGTTTAAGCTGGAGTTTGGTTCTAGCTAAGAAAACACTGGAGATTTAGGTTTAGAGGGGATAGGGAAGGGTTAAAAGGCACCTGAGAATGTACTCCATAGAAGGTCACATAAATTATAGCAATTTTGCACAAACTTTGGGATAATTGCCCTTATAAGTATCTAAATGCTTAATTAATAAGATAGGAGCACGATAAGATAAAATATATCACATAATAAGAAGCACCTTAGAAGCACACAGCACTTTATATATTGTAAAGATACATGGGGTGAAGCTTAACTATCTAATTGCTGTAGTTCGCCCCAACAAAGATGGAGGATGACTAGTTTTGATCAGTGCGCATGCGCGAACGCGGTGACGTCATTGCGCACGTCGGCGCGGTTTCCAGGCCAACGAGGGAGGGGGCATAGCACTCCCCATGCTGTAGATGCTTCCGGGACGCTGTTAAACACATGCTGAAGTACAGGAACCCTGTAAGCTGCTCCCATACTGCTCTATACTGTGTAATACACTGTGATATGTAATCAGATCTGTAAAAGGAATGTTGTTCATCAGTGATAACAGTTGTCAGACCTCAGGTTAATTAGGTAGTGGGTGTTGTTTGTTTATGCAAATTATGTGTAAGGAAGTGATGCAAGAGGCCATAGGTGTATAAAAGACTGGTTTAATTGTAATGTGGTTGCTGGATAAAGAGCTGACACGGCTCGAAACGTCGCCATGTATGCCTGAGCTGGAATAAACTACCCTTGCTTTGGAAAAGAAGTGCTGTGACCCTCTTTGAACTGTATCTATCTATCTATCTATCTATCTATCTATCTATCTATCTATCTATCTATCTATCTATCTAATAAATACAAAAATAGGAGCAGCAATGCCTCTCTGGGTGCACACAACAAGCTTTCTCCAATGCTCTGTACATACGTATTTCAAAAAAGTTGCAGCACTCCAGTGGTTGATGTCTCTTATGCCTTTATTAGGCCTTGAGTCCTCACAGGCTATGTTTCATACTCAGGCGTCCTTCAGCCAGCCTTCTATCTATCTATCTATCTATCTATCTATCTATCTATCTATCTATCTATCTATCTATCAAAAAATCAGTCCTTGTAAGGATTAATTTAGCTGTATAAAGGCAGAAGGGGTATATAGCACACTTTTAAAACCCATATAGCACACTATTCAAAATGCGCAAGGCCGGTGGCAAGGGACGAGGAACTGGACATGATGGTGATGGTGCATGCAGAGGCTGAGGCCGTGGGCAACCTAGAATTGTACCATGACAAACACCCACATCTTCTCGCCCGACTTTCCTGTCCCAATTCCTAGAGGACCACAGCACACCTCTATTAAACCCAGAGCAATGTCAACAGATTGTTTGTTGGATAGCGGATAATGCCTCAAGTCAGTTTGCCACCAACACAACCACCCTGTCTTCCACACAGTCTAGTCTCAGTAGCTGTGAGTCTGGACTGCATATTCATCACCCTGATCCTCCTTTTTCCCACCATGCTGAGTGCCCGGAAAAAAATGATCCCACATTTGGACACTCTGAAGAGCTGTTCACTTTTCCATTCATAAATTCAGGCCTCTCGTCTGCTTCACTTGAAGTGGGGCATGAGGAGATCGTGTGTAGCGAAACCCAAATATTTAGCAACCACGGTCACACGAAGGCGACGGTGGGAAAGTGTCACAAGAGGTGAACGATGATGAGACACAATTGCCAGACAGTCAGGAGGAGGACCAGGGTGCGGAAATGGAAGACGATGTGGTGGATAATCTAGTAACTGACCCAAGCAGGCAGGAGGACATGCAGAGGGAGGACAGCTGCCCACAGGGGAGGGAGGCATAGCAACCCAACAGGCAGGAAGAAGCAGTGTGGTGGCCAAAGACAGAAGGCGGGCAACAGTTCCCCGTAACACCAACATGATGGAAGTTGGTAGTACAACTCATAGGTCTTCACGGGTCTGGCTGTTTTTAAGGAGTCTGATGATCATTCCAAAAAGGCCATTTTCACCACCTGCCATGCCAGCCTGACCATCACCAGCATGATCACGCATTTAGCAGCAAAGCACCCGACTTTGCGGGCCGAACCCCAGGGTGCAGGAGGAATGTGTGCAGGTGACAACACTGCTTCATCCACTGTTGTGCGTGCAAGGCAATCCCTTGTCCATAGTGCATATGAAGATGCCTCCTGTCCTGCACCTGTAATTGCACAATCAGACATGCCACCATCAGCAACCACATCCATGTCCTTGTCCCAGCGCAGCATTCAGTTGTCCATACCACAATCCTTGGAATGCAAGCGCAAATACACAGCCAACGCCCTACAGGCCACACTACTCAATTTTCACATTTCGCGACTTGAAATGTTGCCTTTTAGGCTAGTGGAGACTGAATCATTCTGCAACCTGATGGCGATGGCCATCCCTCATTACTCGGTCCCCAACCACCACTATTTCTCCTAGTGTGCTGTCCCTGCATTACACAAGCACGTGTCCCAAAACATTAGCCGTGTCCTTAGCAATGCAGTTTCTGGAAAAGTCCATCTAACCACGGACACGATGACAAGTGCTTGTGGGCAGGGTTGGTACATCTTGCTAACGGTACACTAGGTTAATATAGTGAAAGCCGGGACCCAGTCGGATTTGCGACGGAACACTCCCTTCCGATGCCAAGGATTGCGGGCCATAACTCAATCAGGGTTGCCCCCACAGTCTACAGCTCCATCACGTCATCCTCCTCAGCCTCCTCCTCCTCTTCACCCTCCACATCAGTCAGAAGCTGGAAGCACTGAAGCACTGCCTCTGCCAAGCGGCAACAGACTGTGCTGAAGCGAATATGTGTAGGTGACAAACCGCACAATGCTGAAGAGTTGTGGACAGCTCTGAAAGAGCAGGCAGATCTGTGGCTCACACTGCTGAACCTACAGCCAGGCATGGTCGTGTGTGACAATGGCGGGAACCTGGTGCCGGCTCAGAGGCAAGGTGAGCTCCACATGTCCCATGCCTGGCCCATGTTCTCAACCTCGTGGTTTCTGAAATCATACCCGGAGCTGTCGGATCTGCTCGTCAAAGTATGCGGCATGTGTGCTCATTATAGAAAATCACCTACTGCTTCAGCTGCTATTGCCAAGCTTCAGCAGCGATTGCAGTTTCTGGCTCACAGACTGGTGTGTGTATATCCCCATGTGTTGGAATTTGACACTGCAGATGTAGGTCAGGATTTGTGAGCAGAAAAGGGCAGTGGTTGACTACCAGCATCAATAAGGCCGTCGGTATTCGGTTCAGACTCCACGCATAAGACCTCAGGGGTGAAGGTAAATGTCCGACAAATGTACCACCCTCCAAAACTTTGAGGACTCCACCAAGATGGTGAGTGGTGATGACGCCATCATTAGCGTCACCATCCCACTTCTCTGTCTTCTGAAACGCTCTCTGCTCAAAATCAAAGAGGATGCATTGCAGGTGGAGCATGATGAGATGGAGCAAGGAACCATACAGGGTGATTACACACAATCCAGCCTCATCTCATCCCAACGTGGATTGAGGGAAAATGAGGAGGAAGAGGAACAGGAGCTAGTTTCATGCACTATAGACAGTACTACCTGCACAAATGTCATAGCATCTGTTCAGCGTGGATGGCACTGAGGACAGGGAGGAGGAGGAAGATGAGGAGAGCATAGTCAGTCATCCTCTTGGTGAGGACACAGAAGTCTTGCCTGTCACCAGTCTGGCGCGCATGGCTGACTTTATGTTACGCTGCCTGTCCTGTGACCCTCGCGTTATCAAAATCTTGGGTGACACTCATTACTGGTTGGTGACACTTTTAGACCCATGCTACAAGGAGAGCTTTATATCTCTTATTCCCGAGGTGGAGAGGTGTACAAAAATGGGGCAGTACCAGAAGACCCTTGTTGCAGAATTAGTTAAAAATTTCCCTTCTGATAACGCTGGAGGCAGAGGTCACAGTTTGGTGGACAACCAAGAAGTACAGGTGAGAGAAACACAACTCCAATCCAGCAGAAGCAGGTGAACACTCTCAAAGTTTTGGGAGAGTTTTCTCAGCCCCTCCAATGGCACAGGCCTTGAGGCACGGGGTACTCTCACAAGGATTGCAAAGTTTGGAAGATGCTAAAGGAGTACCTTGCCGACCATACCAATGTCCTCCATGATTCCTCTGTGCCTTATAATTATTGGGTATCGAAGCTGGACACGTACCATGAATTGGCCCTCTACGCCTTGGAAGTTCTGGCCTCCCCTGCCGTTAGAGTTTTGTCAAAGCGGGTTTTTAGTGCTGCAGGGGGAATTATTACTGATAAGCACACCCACATGTCAACTAAAAAGGCTGACAGGCTGACTCTTATTAAAATGAACTAGGACTGGATTGGGCCAGACTTTTCAACACCACCAAATGATAGTAGCGTAATATAAACTCAAAACAAGTGTGTTTTTTGGAGAGGTATATTCCCATGCTCCTTTTGACCCCCCACTCATGGCTGTACGCTTCCTGATTTTGGCTATTAGCTCTAGTTCTCCTCCTTCTCCTCATCATCCACCACCATATCACCAGGGTGACCGTGGTCCATGATGCAACACCCATATATTTTTAAATGGTGTTTATGATGCCCGTAACCCAAAGAAAAGTTAGATAGTATATTCATGTATACACCCAGGGGTAAATGTTTCAGTCCATACGTAGCGCATGGGCATTACAAGTATAGGAGACCCAATCCTTTGTAATGGGATCGTTGTTTTTATGAGGCCCTCCTCCACATCTCTTAAAAGGGGCATCGGTGTGCCTCCCAATTTTTGTCAGTCTGCATAGGGCAACACTATGGAAGACCCACTTCCTAATAATGCGGACATTTTTTAATGAGGCCCTGCTCCACGTCTTTTAAAAGGGACTTAGCCTCTTTCTTCAAATGAAAGATTGACTAAATCAGAGAAAGCTTTGAACCACTGTCCCCTCTGCCCTTTTCCATTACCATCCAGCCCTCTTCGTCCAAAGGAAGCTTTTTCACCATGACAGATCAACTCTCTGCCCTTCTGTTACGATCACACCTTACCACCTGCATCCTCGACCCACTCCCCTCCTACCTCATCCCGGACCTCACCAATGTCCTCTTCTTTTACCTACCCATCTATTCATCTTATCTAGAGGGTTGAGAATGCGCACATAGGGTCTTATCCTTTATAGACAGGTAAAATGTAGAAAAAATCGGATTTGCTCACCTGGTCGGGTTGTGTAGCACACAACCAGCGTAATCGCTCAAACAATGCAGCTGCTGCAGGGACTGTACTTCCATAGGGTGCGGTGCAGTGATCAGGCTTTTCAGACGAAGTACCTTATTGTCCGCGCTGCTGCCAGGGAGGTAAATACACCAACGACACTAGACGTCTGAGTGCTGCTGATATAGGTTTATTTCCAACGCGTTTCGGAGCCATGTGCCGAGCTCCTTCCTCAGGGAACAACAACCTTTGTTGTACAATTATACAAACTTGTAACTCTTTCAATTCCGCAGTCAATAAGGAAACTTTCCCTATTAGGTATAATATGGATTGTAATTCTACTCATGTTATTTATCTTCTAGAATGTCCATGCAACATCCAATATGTAGGCAGAACAACTTAACAGCTACACAGCCGCATGAACAAACACAGGTCAAATATAAAAATTGGTTTTAAAATGCATGGGTCTCAAACCATTTTGACACAGCACATCAGCGAGATTTCACAAAACTTAGATTGACGGCCATTGATCATGTTCCTGCATATGTACACAATAGACTCAATACCCTGAATAGGAAAAAAAAAGGTTGTTGTTCCCTGAGGAAGGAGCTCGGCACATGGCTCCGAAACGCGTTGGAAATAAACCTATATCAGCAGCACTCAGACGTCTAGTGTCATTGGTGTATTTACCTCCCTGGCAGCAGCGCGGACAATAAGGTACTTCGTCCGAAAAACCTGACCATCTATTCATCTTATCACTCTCTACCGGTGTCTTCCCCTCATCCTTCAAACATGCATTGATCACACCCATCCTTAAAAAACCTCCCTCGACCCATCATCTGTTTCTATCATCTCATATCTCTTCTTCCCTTCACAGCTAAACTACTAGAATAACATGTCCATCTTGAACTGTCCTCCCACCTCTCCTCCTGCTCCCTCTTTGACCACCTACAATCCGGCTTCCGATCCCATCACTCCACTGAAACAGCCCTAACCAAAGTCACCAACGTCCTGCTGACAGGCCAAAAGCAAGCGACACTACTCCATCCTCCTCCTCCTTGACCTTTCTGCCGCCTTCGGCACAGTCGACCATTCCCTCCTACTGCAGATTCTGAAGTCCCTTGGTATCACTGACCTAGCCTTCTCTTAGATCTCATATCTAATGGACTGGACATTCAGCGTCACCCACTCCCACCCCTCCTCTTCGCCCTATCTGTTGGTGTCCCCCAAGGGTCAGTTCTGGGCCCTTTACTTTTCTCCATCTATACCCTCGGTCTAGGGAAATTCATTGAGTCCCACGGCCTTCAATATCATCTCTACGCCAACGACACCCAGATCTATCTGTCTGGGCCTGACATCACCTCCCTACTATCCAAAATTCCATAATGCCTGTTCGCCATCTCTTCCTTCTTCTTTGCTCAAGTTCTAATACATGGACAAAACTGAGTTCTTGTCTTCCCCCCAAGTCACCCTCCCCCTCTACCAAACACATACATCAATGTCAATGACTGCTCACTCTACCCAGTCCCCCACTCCAAGTGCCTCGAGGTAATCCTTGACTCTTCCCTCTCCTTCAAGCCTAAAATCCAAGCCCTCACCACCTCCTGCCGACTCCAGCTCAAAAACATTTCCCGGATCCGTACTTTCCTTTGATTACTGCAACCTCCTGCTCACCGGTCTCCCCGCTGCCTCCCTTGCTCCTCTGCAATCTATCCTAAACTCCACTGCCCGACTAATCCACCTGTCTACCCGCCACTCACCAGTCTCTCCCCTCTGCTAAGCCCTTCACTGGCTTCCCCCTTCTCAAACGTTCCAGTTCAAAACCTTAACCATGACATACAAAGCCATCCACAACCTGTCCCCTCCATACATCCCTGACATGGTCTCCCGATACCTACGCTCACGCAACCTGCGATCCACTCAAGAGCTCCTCATTTACTCCCCTCTTATCTCCTTCTCACACAACCGCATACAAGGCTTCTGCCGTGCTTCCGCTATACTCTAGCACATCAGAGATTTGCTTACTCCAGGAACCTTCAAAAGAAACCTGAAGATTCACCTCTTCCGGCAAATCTACAACCTACAATGAGACCCGATCCACTGCACATCTAACGATCGGTACTACCCTCTCCTTCTGTATCCTCACCCATCCCTCGTAGACTGTGAGCCCTCGCGGAGATGGTCCTCTCCCTTCCTGTACCTATATAACTTGATTATGCATATACAGTTGTGGCCAAAAGTATTGACACCCATGCAATTCTGTCAGATAATACTCAGTTACTTCCTGAAAATGATAACAATCACAAATTCTTTGGTATTATTATCTTAATTTAATTTGTCTTCAATGAAAAAACACAAAAAGAATTGTCCTAAAGCCAAATTGTATATAATTCCACTCCAAACATAAAAAAGGGGGTGGACAAAAGTATTGGCACTGTTAGAAAAATCATGTGATGCTTCTCTAATTTGTGTAATTAGGAGCACCTGTAACTTACTTGTTGCACCTAACAGGTGTTGGCAATAACTAAATCACACTTGCAGCCAGTTGACATGGATTAAAGTTGACTCAACCTCTGTCCTGTGTCTTTGTGTGTACTACACTGAGCATGGAGAAAAGAAAGAAGACAAAAGAACTGTCTGAGAACTTGAGAAACCAAATTGTGAGAAAGCATGAGCAATCTCAAGGCTACAAGTACATCTCCAAAGACCTGAATGTTCCTGTGTCTACCGTTCGCAGTGTCATCAAGACGTTTAAAGCCCATGGCACTGTGGCTAACCTCCCTAGATGTGGACGGAAAAGAAAAATTGACAAGCGATTTCAATGCAAGATTGTGCGAATGGTGGATAAAGAACCTCGACTAACATCCAAACAAGTTCAAGCTGCCCTGCAGTCCGATGGTACAACAGTGTCAACCCGTACTATCTGTCGGCGTCTGAATAAAAGGGGCTGTATGGTAGGAGACCCAGGAAGACCCCACTTCTTACCCCGAGACTTAAAAAAGCCAGGCTGGAGTTTGCCAAAACTTACCTGAGAAAACCTAAAACGTTTTGGAAGAATGTTCTCTGGTCAGATGACACAAAAGTAGAGCTTTTTGGGCAAAGGCATCAACATAGAGTTCACAGGAGAAAAAAAGAGGCATTCAAAGAAAAGTACACGGTCCCTACAGTCAAACATGGTGAAGGTTCCCTGATGTTTTGGCATTGCTTTGCTGCCTCTGGCACTGGACTGCTTGACCGTGTGCATGGCATTATGAAGTCTGAAGACTACCAACACATTTTGCAGCATAACATATGGCCCAGTGTGAGAAAGATGGGTCTCCCTCAGAGGTCATGGGTCTTCCAGCAGGACAATGACCCAAAACACACTTCAAAAAGCACTAGAAAATGATTTGAGAGAAAGCATTGGAGACTTCTAAGGTGGCCAGAAATGAGTCCAGACCTGAATCCCATTGATCACCTGTGGAGAGATCTAAAAATGGCAGTTTGGAGAAGGCACCCTTCTAATATCAGGGACCTGGAGCAGTTTGCCAAAGAAGAATGGTCTAAAATTCCAGCAGAGCATTGTAAGAAACTAATTGATGGTTACCGGAAGCGGTTGATCGCAGTTATTTTGGCTAAAGGTTGTGCAACCAAGTATTAGGCTGAGGGTGCCAATACTTTTGTCTGGCCCATTTTTGGAGTTTTGTGTGAAATGATCAATGTTTTGCTTTTTGCTTCATTCTCTTTTGTGGTTTTTCATTTAAGACAAATTAAATGAAGATAATAATACCAAAGAATTTGTGATTGCAATCATTTTCAGGAAGAAACTGAGTATTATCTGACAGAATTGCAGGGGTGTCAATACTTTTGGCCACAACAGTATACTGTACTTGCCTTCGTCCGTCCCTTTCCATATGTAAAGCGCCATGGAATCCAATGGTCCTATATAAATATATAATAATAATAATATTTACTTTATTTCATCTCATTCCATACATGTAGAATACAGATTTTTGGTATGTGCACAAGTGTGCTATATGTATTCCTATTATTGAACTTGTCCTTGCATTGCTGCCCATTAGCCTTTATCAGCATTCCAGATGAATTGATGTTCAGCTGAATAAACCTATTTGTTTTCGTTATTTCTCCTCCAAATATGTCGACTTCAATAATCTCTCCACCCAACCAGAAGCTCAGGTTTTACCTGTGGTATGAGGAATGGGATTTGTAAGTCAGGTGCCTTCTGCAGCCCACCCAACTGAGAGGTTAATGAGGATCTAGCGAACAAGATTGTTCAAACAATAATATCCTGTAAGTGATTGTTTGAGTCCTGACACTGGAAGAGGTGGACCCCTAGGCAAACCAAATAGGCATCACCATGGGGCTAGACACCATCTTGGCAGAACAGGGAATACAGCGCTTGCTAACAAGTGCCTGCAGTATGCAGTTTGGCTATATGGATCCACCGCAAGATATGCTTGCTCTAAAGGATGTCATCTTCCTCACCACCCCAGAGGCAAAGTCTGCTTCAGCACCAAAATCTGGGGTTCCGGGACGCCACCCCAAAAGAAAAAGAGGACACGGGGATGTAGGGGCAATGGAAGAAACCACTCTGGAAGTAATACAGGAAGAATCAAACCTCCAAAAAAGAACAAAAGCAGTGGAACAGTAACTGTAAATAATGAACAATATGATGAGAATATGAGAGGCATCTTCAATTTGTCTAGTCATGTACTAAATAACGGAGAATTTTCACTTTTAAGAAAAGGACTTACCTTTTGACCGAATTCTAAACTGAATACGTTTGATCTCTATGTGGATCTGAACGAATTATTCAGAAAAATTACCATAAAGAGGCATTTTATAATAGAAGAAAAGAGTAGATGTTCAAGTAGAGAAAAAGAAAATGAAATTAAAAAGGGAGAACAATTAGGAGTTAATGACCCTATAGAGAAGAATTCCCATTATATCCATGTTCCAGTAAAGGGAGGACCTAACAATTTTTACCCACTACACCATAAAGGATCACACATTGAAACCTTTCAGCAATTAATTTTGAAAGAATTACGCTCATTTAGACAATATAGAAAAATAGATAATTTATCTAAGGAAGAAAGGAAGGCAATAATATCTCTTAAGAACAATAAAGAAATTATAATTAAGAATGCTGATAAAGGGGGAGGGGTAGTAGTTATGGATGGAATTTGGTATGTAAAAGAAGCTAATAGAATTCTAAATGATCAAGATTACTACCAAAAATTAGAGAGTGGTCCATCCATTTTAATATTTTTAAAATACAATGGGATGATAAAACAAGCATGGGAAAACGGAATTTTAAACAAAAATGAGAAGAAATTCTTGGATATGCCAAGGTATAAGGTTCCCTTTTTCTATTTTATTCCAAAATTACATAAAGATGAGAAAATTCCCCAGGACGCCCAATTTTATCCGGCATAGGGTCCATCACGGCCAATCTCTCAAATTATGTAGATTTACTTCTTCAGGATTATGTAATGAGGTTGGAATCCTATTTGAAAGATTCTTCAGAGGTAATTAGATTGTTGAAGGATTTACCCATATGTAACGGATGTATTTTGATGACATTAGATGTCACCTCTCTGCACAGTAACATTACTCATGAATTGGGCCTGAAGGCCATTGAGTCCACATTGAGTACGGATACTACAATGCCTAGTGAACAAAGAAATTTTATATTAACAGCAATTGAGTTTATATTGAATAATAACATATTCACTTTTGATGGATGTACATACAGACAGATAAGGGACTGTGCGATGGGGACAAGATTCGCTAACTTATACATGGGTGTTTTTGAGTCCGTCTTCATCGTACAGTCCCACCTGTCATCTAATCATATTAAATTTTATCGTCGTTACATAGATGATTTATTCATAATATGGGAAGGATCCGAAATAAGCGCTCTGAAATTTATTGAGGAATTGAATGAGAACCCTTGGGGCCTTAAATTTACAGCCGCTTTATCTAGTTCAAATATTCATTTTCTTGATCTGGAGATAAAAATGGATAAATCAGGTAAGCTGTCCACCTCAATACATTTTAAAAAGGTGGACATAAACAGTTACCTGAAATTCACCAGTGCACATCTCCTATCTTGGATTAAAAACATACCATATGGGCAATACTGGAGAATTAGGAAAAATTGTTCTTTAGATCAAGACTTTTATAAGGAATCACAACTTTTAAAACAAAGATTATTAAAAAAGGGATACCCAAAGAGATTACTAGGGTATGCGTACAAAAAAGTACGGGAATTATCCCAAGAGGCTTGTATCTCAAAAATTGGCTCTCATGATGAGGATACTAAAATAGAAAAGAATACTTGGGATTTTAGTCTTATAACTACTTATAACCAATCCCGTGTAGGAGTAGAAAGACTATTGGAGAAATATTGGTTCATCTTACAAGCCGACCCCATTCTGACTAAGTGTTTGCCAAAAAAACCAAAGGTGGTATATAGAAGAAGTAAAAACCTAAAAAATCTAATTGCACTGAGCAATACACAAGTAAAGGAGAAACATGAAGGCACATGTAATGAGGAACAAATAGGGGCTGTTTTAAATGTAATACACCTAGATGCCTCTGTTGTGGTATGATTACAAATGGTGCCGCATTGTTTCAGTCTAATACTACTGGGGAAAAATTCACCATTAAATGTAAAGAGGATTGTCAGTCCACTTATATTGTATACCTATTGGAATGTCCGTGTAATTTACAGTACGCGGGAAGGACAATCCAAATGGTACACAGAAGGATAAATAAACACCGCCAGAACATAAGAGATGGGTTGATGCAACACAGTGTATCTAAGCATTTTTGCTTAATACATCAAAAAGATCCGAAAGGGTTAAGATTAACAATTATAGACCAAATACCATCCACAGTACAAAATCAGTATGGTATGCTAATAAAAAGAGAAAGTTTCTGGATATTCAAATTGGGGACGTTGTACCCAGAGGGCTTGAACTTAACTATAGAAAACGTTGTTAAATAACTTGTGCATTAGTATGGCTGTTTATTGATTTTTAATACTGAATTTTAATGTTGAGTGTGGATTGCAATATTATGAGTATGAATTTTATTGATTTTCTAATAATTCAATTGGGCAGTTTTATAAGAATATATGTTTTTAATATGTGATTACTATTATTTATTTTTATTTATTGTAATTATTTTATTAGATATGAATATGCTTATAAATGGGGAAAGGAGGGCTGCCTTCGCATATGCATTCCCCTCCGGCGGCGTTCTGCGGGGGAAATCTGCGGTGTGGCCGCGGTGCCGCAGGCCCCTATCTTTGTGGTGGGGGCACGCGATGCTGCGCTTGTCTGCGCGTGGCCGTTCGCGCCCGTTTGCTGCCGTGTGTGGTCTGTGCGCGAGCGGCTGCCTGCGCGCGGGTCCCCCGGTCTCGTCCGCACCAGGGATGCAACATGTCGCGTTCGTGGTGTGGGCGGGACTGGGTGGTTTGTGCGCGGGCATCCGTTTGCGCGCGGATCTCATGTGGTGGTGGGTTTGTGCACACGGTCATGCGCTGTCGGGTGCCGCGTTGTGGGGTTGGGGCGCAGCCGGGAAGGGGGGGGTCGCGGCGCGGGTGTGAAGGTGGCCCAAGGGTAAGTTTTTATAATAATTTTAACTTTTATATATTTTTTTTTTATGTGGAGCTTTAACTCAAAATAATATTTAGAATGTGAAATAAGCGATGTTTTATGAGTAATTTTAAAATGATTTATGGTGTTTTTAGGGAAATTAGTGTCTCTATAGGAATCTAGAATCAATCCATTGTGCTGAGTTGTTGGAATAAGAGTATGTAGGGGTTAAATTAACCACATGTGTTTCTGCTTTGTAATTGGATGCTACCCCTTTAAATAGACCATTCCTCACAATTCCTGTAAACCCCTACCTGAGGAAGACAGCAGGCCGCTGTTGAAACGCGCGTAGTGGACAAACCAGAATAAACAGGTCTACTTTAATTATTGGTATCTGCTTCTCTTTACTGAGCACTCCTAAATTATACCAGAATTACTGCCTTTCATTACTATTATCCCTTACTAGCTGTGAGCCCGATGCAAATGCATCGGGATTCTAGAACGTGCATTAATTTGATTATAGTAGTTATAGCTGTTAGCCTGATGCAAATGCATCGGGTATCTAAAATATGTTTATTGTTTTTTTAAAGATTTTTAAATAATAATCGCATCATCAATAGCAATAATATAAGCCATAGCATTATTATTAGCAGTAATAGCAGTATTAATAGCATTATTAGCAGTATTATGAGCATTGATAACAGTATTAATAGCAATAATAGCATTATTATTAGCATTAATAGCATTATTAATAGCATTATTAGCATTAATAATAGCATTAATAACATTATTAATAGCATTAATAGCACTATTATTAGCATTAATAGCATTAATAATAGCATTATTAGCATTAATAATAGCATTAATAACATTATTAATAGCATTAATAGCATTATTATTAGCATTAATAGCATTAATAATAGCATTATTAGCATTAATAATAGCATTAATAACATTATTAATAGCATTAATAGCATTATTATTAGCATTAATAGCATTATTATTAGCATTAATAGGATAAATATTAGCATTAATAGCATTAATAGCATAATTAATAGCATTAATAGCATTATTAATAGCACTAATAGCATTATTATTAGCATTAATAGCATTAATAATAGCATTATTAGCATTAATAATAGCATTAATAACATTATTAATAGCATTAATAGCATTATTATTAGCATTAATAGCATTATTATTAGCATTAATAGCATTAACAATGCCATTAATAGGATAAATATTAGCATTAATAGCATTAATAGCATAATTAATAGCATTAATAGCATTATTAATAGCATTAATAGCATTAATAGGATAAATATTAGCATTAATAGCATTAATAGCATAATTAATAGCATTAATAGCATTATTAATAGCATTAATCACATTATTATTACCATTAAATAGCATTAAATAATAGCAATTATTAGCATTAATAATAGCATTAATAACATTATTAATAGCATTAATAGCATATATATATTAGCATTAATAGCATTATTATTAGCATTAATAGCATTAATAATACCATGAATAGGATTATAATTAGCATTAATAGCATTAATAGCATAATTAATAGCATTAATAGCATTATTAATAGCATTAATAGCATTATTATTAGCATTAATAGCATTAATAGGAGAAATATTAGCATTAATAGCATAATATAATAGCATTAATAGCATTATTAATAGCATTAATAGCATTATTATTAGCATTAATAGCATATATAGCATTAATAGCATTATTATTAGCATTAATAGCATTAATAGCATTATTATTAGCATTAATAGCATTAATAATACCATGAATAGATAAATATTAGCATTAATAGCATTAATAGCATAATTAATAGCATTAATAGCATTATTAATAGCATTAATAGCATTATTATTAGCATTAATAGCATTAATAGGAGAAATATTAGCTATTAATAGCATAATTAATAGCATTAATAGCATTATTAATAGCATTAATAGCATTATTATTAGCATTAATAGCATTAATAGCATTAATAGCATTATTAATAGCATTAATAGCATTAATAATACATGAATAGATAGCATTAATAATACCATGAATATTATAATAAATATTAGCATTAATAGCAATAATAGCATAATTAATAGCATTAATAATAGCATTAATAGCATTAATAGGATAAATATTAGCATTAATAGCATTATTAATAGTATTAATAGCATTAATAGGATAAATATTAGCATTAATAGCAGAATTAATAGCATTAATAGCATTATTAATAGCATTAAATAACATTATTATTAGCATTAATAGCATTAATAATAGCATTATTAGCATTAATAATAGCATTAATAACATTATTAATAGCATTAATAGCATTATTATTAGCATTAATAGCATTAATAGCATTATTATTAGCATTAATAGCATTAATAATACCATGAATTGAAAATATTAGCATTAATAGCATTAATAGCATAATTAATAGCATTAATAGCATATTAATAGCATTAATAGCATTATTATTAGCATTAATAGCATTAATAGGATAAATATTAGCATTAATAGCATTATTAATAGTATTAATAGCATTAATAGGATAAATATTATCATTAATAGCAGAATTAATAGCATTAATAGCATTATTAATAGCATTAATAGCATTATTATTAGCATTAATAGCATTAATAATAGCATTATTAGCATTAATAATAGCATTATTAGCATTAATAATACATTATTAACATTATTAATAGCATTAATAGCATTATTATTAGCATTAATAGCATTAATATACATAATAGATAAATATTAGCATTAATAGCATTAATAGCATTAATAGCATTATTAATAGCATTAATAGCATTATTATTAGCATTAATAGCATTAATAGGAGAAATATTAGGATTAATAGCATAATTAATAGCATTAATAGCATTATTAATAGCATTAATAGCATTATTATTAGCATTAATAGCATTAATAATAGCATTATTAGCATTAATAATAGCATTAATAACATTATTAATAGCATTAATAGCATTATTATTAGCATTAATAGCATTAATAATACCATGAATAGGATACATATTTAATTTTTTTATTATTATTTTTATCGAATTATTTATTATTTTTAATTTATTTTTTTATTATTTTTTAATTATTTTTTAATTATTTTTTTTATTATTAAATTTATTATTTAGGCTGAGACCCAGTTCTCTTTCAGGTCCGCTGAAAGGGCTGATATTATTAGCATATATTTAATTTTTTTATTATTATTTTTATTGAATTATTTATTATTTTTTATTTATTTTTTATTATTTTTTAATTATTTTTTAATTATTTTTTTTATTATTAAATTTATTATTTAGGCTGAGACCCAGTTCTCTTTCAGGTCCGCTGAAAGGGCTGATATAATTAGCATATATGTATTTTTTTTATTATTATTTTTATTGAATTATTTATTATTTTTTATTTATTTTTTTATTATTTTTTAATTATTTTTTAATTATTTTTTTTATTATTAAATTTATTATTTAGGCTGAGACCCAGTTCTCTTTCAGGTCCGCTGAAAGGGCTGATATAATTAGCATATATTTAATTTTTTTATTATTATTTTTATTGAATTATTTATTATTTTTTATTTCTTTTTTTATTATTTTTTAATTATTTTTTAATTATTTTTTTTATTATTAAATTTATTATTTAGGCTGAGACCCAGTTCTCTTTCAGGTCCGCAATTTGTTCCCATTGAAATACATTAGCGGTGTGTCGGCGATTTTATGGCCGCCCACCTGGTTCTATTTGTCGGCCCTAAAATCGCGGACACACCGCTAATGCATGTCTATGGGCAGTCCGCCCGATTTCGGATTGGAAGCAGACCAATCAGAATTCGAGCTCACTGCCCATATTCTGATTGGTCGCTGTCTACTTCCCTCAGCCAATCAGAAGAGCCCCTCACATCTCATTGACATAGAATGGTGGATTTGTCGTCCATTCTATGTTAATGATAAGTGAAGAGGACGTCGGAGCTGGAAGTTGGCGGAAAGAAGACAGAAGATCCCCGGGGCCGGACGAAGAGGCGGAGATGGCGGAAAGAAGAGAGAAGACCCCCGGGGCCGGAGGAAGAGGACGCCTGGCCGGACGGAGGACTTGTGGATCGTACGGACGATCAGATGACTAAGAAGGCATGTAAGTGATCGACGGGGACGTTAGGGTAGGGGACGGCGGGGGCTTCGGGTGTAGGGCTTTAGGTGTTAGCGACAGCGGCGGGGGAAAGCGGCGGGAGCTTAGGAGGCGGCGGGCTTAGGGGGTAGGGGGTTAGGTGCGGCGGGGCTTAGGGGGTAGGGGCATAGGTGCGGCGGGTCGGGGCTTAGGGTGTAGGGGTGCGGCGGACTTAGGGGGTAGGTGCTTAGGTGCGGTGGGTGGGGGCTTTTAGGTGCGGCGGGGCTTAGGGGGTAGGGGCTTAGGTGCGGCGGGGCTTAGGGGGTAGGGGGTTAGGTGTGGCGGTACTTATGGGGTAGGGGCTTAGGTGTCGCGGGGCTTTTAGTTGCGGCGGGGCTTAGGGGGTAGGGGATTAGGTGCGTCTGGTCGGGGGTTAGGTGCGGCGGGGCTTAGGGTGTAGGGGCTTAGGTGCGGCGGTGCTTAGGGGGTAGGGGCTTAGGTGGGGCGGGTCGGGGCTTAGGATGTGGCGGAGCTTAGAGGGTAGGGACTTAGGAGCGGCGGAGTTAGGGGGTAGGAGCTTAGGTGCAGGGTGGGTGTGCAGACATGGGGTGGCTGTGCGGACATGGGGGGGCTGTGTGTACGACATGGGGGTGGCTGTGCGGACATGGGGGGGCTGTGTGTACGACATGGGGGTGGCTGTGCGGAC
Source organism: Allobates femoralis (assembly GCA_033576535.1). Classification (NCBI taxonomy): domain Eukaryota; kingdom Metazoa; phylum Chordata; class Amphibia; order Anura; family Aromobatidae; genus Allobates; species Allobates femoralis. The sequence continues at coordinate 363,090,491 of JARQOC010000001.1, forward strand.
ATGGGTGGGGCTGTGCGGACATGGGGGGGGCTGTGTGGACATGGGAGGGGCTGTGCGGACATGGGGAGGGGCTGTGCGGACATGGGGGGGGTCTGTGCGGACATGGGGGGGGGTCTGTGCGGACATGGGGGGGGCTGTGCGGACATGGGGGGGGGCGAATTGTGGGTAGCGGGTGGCACTGGGGCACAGAGGCACAGGGGCACAGGCTCCGGAGCACTGTGTCAGCATGTGCTGACAGCAGCTGCTCCGGAGCGGGCACAGGGGCACAGGGGCACAGGCTCCGGAGCACTGTGTCAGCATGTGCTGACAGCAGCTGCTCCGGAGCGGGATGACAGCGGCGAGGGGTCGCAATGCCCGCTACGCGGGCAATGCCTCGCACGACGTGGTGACGTCACATAGTGACAAAGCCACGGCGTGCCGGGGTCCGACACAAACGTGCCTACGGCAATTATATAGTAGATAGGATCTGGCTGGAGCTGCACAGTAGTGAGGAAGCTTAGTTAGAGAATTAAAGAACCTGCTCTGATGTCAGAGAAATTCCTGGTTAGAAGACCTAGGCGGAACACGTGACCTGAGGAGGCGGCTGGGAGCGGTGACACTTGGAGCGATACATAGGAATCAGCATCTACACGCTGACATCGTGGTTGTGCACAGACAGCACAACCAGTCCAGGTGAGTGGTGATTACCGCCACTAACAATATATTCCCATTAGACCACCGGGTATTATTCAAGATTGCGCCTCTCATTTTTATAATTTCATGTCAGCACTAGAATCGGAGCGGCCTGCACAGCACACATGTCACCTTGAGTTCCACCACGCTACTCACGTATACAGAGAAGTCAGGATCCAGCACTGGTCTCTCTTGCTAGAGGAGAACCTGAGGTGGTCAATAAGGAGATGAGCCATTCCCCATGCCAGTTGGAAGCACCAGATATCACACTCTGGAGGATCTTGCAGTATGCGTGACTTTATTACACATGCAGCAAGATGCTGCAGCTGCTGGATCGGCAAATCCAGGACAATGAGCATGATGAGAATGATGAGGTAGTAGAGGCAGAATGCCTATTACCTAGCTATGTATATCAACTTCATCAGAGGCCTTCAACTGGAAGAATGCAATGTGGGGCCCCCTACCCTCTCCAAGCAACTATGTGATACAGCATGAAGCACCACATCCTGACTCCTTTATTAAAGAGATTTGTTTTGTGAATGCTATCCCCCATAGAGTGGTTGCATGGGTCTAAGACCAATCACTTTGATGACGAATGTATGAGATGCAAGGAGATGACATTCTTCAAGCATAGGCGGCTTGGCTTCTTAGATGAACAAGATACTTGGCATCTATGCTACGTCAATCGGTCCACCCTGCTGCGTGACAATTGACACGCCCCAGGGTTATGTGGACTCGGGTATCTGGGCCCTCAGCTGCCGTTGGGTTGTCACTGGTGGCTGGCTCAGACCCGTGGTCCTGGTGGTCAGCTTTAAAAAAGGGGGAAAGTTGAAAGGGAGTAGTTAGCTGTGACGCCACCTGTGGTTTCTGGTGACTGCACAAGCGCTGCGTGGGGTATCCAGGGATGGTGGATGGGCCACTAGGTGTTGAAGCTCCCTACAGGCAAAGCTCGATCCCTGGGGAGTGTGATATTGATGACGAGGGATGGAGCATGGATTTGGCCGGGCTGTTAGATAACGGGACAGTCTCTGTGGATGGCACGGGCAAAGGTTGAGGAATTGACACACGCACCATAAGTTGTTTCTTTACCTTTACTGATGGTTCTGTCAGGTGGTCACAAAGCACTTCAGGATCTCCACAGTGAGTGGGTATAAGGCTTCCTTGTCTCTTTTTCCATGTGTGTGAAGCCCCTGCCCCGTGTTAAACTTGGCTGGCCTCCTCTTCTCTCCTATCACCTGTGCTGTTGTTAGGAAACCCAAAATGAACTGCCGCTGTTCCTCTCTCTGCGGTGCCTGGCTCCCTTGTTGGTGGCTGCACAGATGCCCGGGAGACTGAAGTCTCCATGGTAAACCAGTATTCTCTGCTGGGCTAGGTGCTCTCCGGCTTACTCGTACTCCGGTGTCCGGGATGTTTCTGTAGGTAATCCAAGATGGCTCCTCTGTCCCCAATTTGATCTCTCTCCGTTCTCTCCTTGCCTTCCGATCCCATTCTTGGGCCCTGCATGACTACTCTGAAGGCTGTTCAGGGTCACTGGCTCAGGCCTAGTGAGCACCGACCACCAGAACATCTTCACAGCTCTTCTAACTTCTGCATACTCTAACTAACTCCGCCCAACAGCACCAGTATTTATAGGGGATATTGCCTAAGAGCAGCAAGTTTAGCTCGCCCTACTGTGCTGGGGTGGAAGGTGTTGTTTGTGTCTGTGTACCCACTGTGGAAATCCATCCGTGCTGTGGGTGAGTCTGTGGTTACCTGTAGCAACAGGGTGCCACATTCCGCCCTAGTTAAGATCAGTACTCCTGCACTGAGAAACATTTTGGTTAACGCACATAATAACATTTTCAACACAATAATAATGGTAATATATTTACAGAGTCTCAAAAATTAAAAATTTACAAAAACCACTAAGGAAATGGTAAAACCGGTACAGTTCATACGGTGCTCGTCCATCCACCGCAGGCTGGAAACAAATTGGTTGTCACAGCAGTCCTGTGACTATGGTCCTTTTAAGACTGTAAAACGGGGAAAAGTTCGGGGAAAAGTTCAGGGAAACCTGTTTGTTAAGAGTCTATACAGTAAAGTCTCTGTTCGCTCCGGGTGAAAAGGGGTAAAGTCGTTCAAAAAGTTCAACAAAGTTCAATAAAGTCCTTACAGGTAAAGGCTCTGTAGGCTTAAAAGTTCAAAATACACAACACTTACTATGGGTGCCTCGGCATAGGAGTCCTAGGTACTGAAGGGGCCTCTACCGGTCATAAGCGCTGTAGGCCTCCTGGCCCTGGAGTCACCTATTGGCCAAGATTTCGCTCTCCCTAGATAGCTCCTTACGCCAACTCCACTTACCCCTTTTTCTGATGTTGTGTACCTGGTGTAACCTGTTTTAGCCTACTTTCACCCTTCTGTACAATACTATTTACATTTTCATTTTTACAAGTACTGCTATTTACATGTTACTTTTCATAGTGCTTCTGCATTACAGTTATTGTGCCCAATCTCCATACCTGGACGAGGGTTGATCACGTGTGCTGCGACTAGATCTACGCACTACTGGTACGGATGTCTCAGGTGATATGTCTGGAGAATGCAATGTGGGTAAGTCAGGTAAGCATCTGCAAGGTCTTAATCTCACTACAGGACTAGCAGGTGCACCGATTGTAGGATCTTCTGGTTCTCTGACAACTGGTGTTTCTTACTGAATTCTAGGGATTGTTTCTGGAGATTGATAGAAGTTAAGTAATGGCACTATTACTGCTCCTTCATATTGGGGCCAATCTATTGGAAAGTCTCCAAGTATTGTTGATATGACTTCCTCTTTTGGTTCTTCATATTGAGTTAAGGGTGTATTGGTTTCTTTTTCTTCTGCTTCTGGAAGGTCTTGAAGGTCTTGGGACTTCCATGCTTCTGGGCTTTTCTTGAAATGATCTCTGGAGACTATTTGAGTTGTTTTTCCTCCATTTCTACTGATGAGACAGACATTGGTGTTGCCAAAGTTGGAGTTCAAAACAGCGTAGGGTTATCTTTCCCATTGGTCATTCAGTTTATGTCTTCTCCTTTTTATTTTGAGTACTTCCGGGTAGTAATGGTTCTGCCGGTGCACTTTTGTTGAAGTTTCTCTCTTGTCTTTGTCTGGATTCTTCAAGACTGTCTTCAACGCAAGCGTGAACTTGTCTGTATTGCTCTAGACGGTTAGTGTTCCAGTCAGAAGTGGAAGTATCCTCTTTTGGTTCAAGGAAGCCTAGTTCCAACATGTGCTCTCATGATATATGTGGGTGTACAGTTAGTAGAGCTCACTGGGATGTGATTGTACATGTCTACCAGATGAGGCAATTCTTCTGGCCATTGGTTCCTTTCTGCAAGAGGGAAAATCTTGAGCATGTCTATGACAATGCTATTCATCTTTTCAACAAACCCATTGGATTGAGGGTGATATGGCATAGTTCTGATCTTTTTAAAACCATAGAGGTGACAGAATTCTTGAAAGAGTTTGGCTTCAAATGCGGAACCTCTATCAGACCTTGCTTTGAGTAGCCTAGTGGCCTACAGAAGACATTTTGAAAGGTCCTTCCGGCTGTTGCAGCTGTGAGATCTTTTACAGGTGCTGCCATCATGAACCTTGAATAGTGATCCACTATTGTCAAAGCATAGGTGTAGCCTGTCCTACTTGGAGTCAACTGCACGTGGTCCAAGGCTACAATTTGGAGGGGTTGCGTGGTTACTATGGATTGGAGGGATGCTCTTTGACTCTCTTGGTCTTTTCTTCGTAGACTACATGGTCCACAGTATTTACTCCATCTTTCTATGGATCCTCTCATGCCAACCCAGTAGAATATGGCTTTAAGCAACATCTGCAGCTTTTTCCATCCAAAGTGTCCAGTTTGGTCATGATAGGGATTTAGTACCATTTGGATTTCTGTTCGGGGTACTACGATCTGCCAGACCATTTTATGGGTTCTGGGATTGATGTATCTTCTGCACAGTTTTCCTGGTAGATGAACAACTTGCTTCTTTCATTCCACAGGTGTTTAGCTTCTGGTAGAGGATTTGGAGGTAACTTCGCAGACTCCTGAGTTATCAGTCCTTTTACTAAACTGATAGCCGGCTCACTGTCTTGGGACTCCTTCCAACCAAAATGTGGTAACGGGTTCACTACTTTCTCAGGAAGTTCTGTGTGGGCTTGTTGACACTGGGACGTCCTCAACTGATGGAAGGCGAGTAGCTCTATCCTCATCTGCTCCCATATCTGCTAAGTGAGGCATCCTGGATAAGGCATCTGCTTTGCTGTTGTTATGACCAGCCCGGTACTTGATGGTAAACTGGTAATTGGATAATCTGGTCATCCTTTTTTCCATCTAAAAGCAATTCAAGAATGCGCACATAGGGTAATACCTTCTTTTATAAGGCTGAAATATGTGTAAAGAGGGAGCTGCTCACCTGATGCAGTTGTGAAAACCCACAACTGGTAATGATTGCTCATCTGTGAGTGGTTTGCTGCAGGACCGTACTTCCACAGTTCACCGTGGTCCAATCAGCTTATAGGACAAAGTACCGTGGGTCCGCGCTGCCACTTCAATTAATGGAGATAAAAAACCAGTCACACGGGAATGTCTGGATCAAACAGGATTCTTCTTTATTTGTCCAACATGTTTCGGAGTTATCTCCCAACTCCTTCCTCAGGGAATGTCAGGCTTACAATGACTTTCCACATATTTATAGTGAAAAAGTGCAAAGTCATTCAATTAGTGACATCACATAGTGGGAAGGTATTTCCTGTGATGTCACTATGTTGTGATAACAAAGAAACTACGTAGTAGTATTATGAATGAACAAATAAATCTTCAGATAATTATACAAAACCGAACAAATAGTCTCCCAGACCTTACTATGAAGGGATTGTTCCAAAAAGTGCTTTATTATTAGAGAACAGAAAGATTTTGTAGACAAGAGAAAAAGGGGAAAAAAGTGAAGAAGAAAAAAAAAAAAAAAGTTGAGCCAGGAAATGAACTCAAAAATTTTGAAAATTTGTGACAGGGAGGTGTTCAAACACCTATGTTATTATCCTAGTGTGATATATAGATTGTTGAGAATTATTGTGGTGAGATGTCTAATTGTGTGTAGATTATTTGAGATCAGTGAGAAGAAGAGGGAGAGGGAGAAGAAAAGTGTATTATAAGTGGTACTATTGGAGAAATGTTATGGAGTTTATTAGAATTCGTATTCCATTTTATTAATCATCCTTTTTATTTTTTAGGAAGAAATATCAGAAAAGTTATCGGAAAAAATTACTGTCTCCATAAGGTTGATAGCAAGTTCCCAGACGGAAAAAATTACATATTTTTGTTAAAAAATATATTTTATTAATGATAGTAAAAAATTGTTATAAACCTATCCAATCATGTCTTTTCACACAATGAACTAAAATTGCTCAACAAAGGGCTCTCATTTTGCCCTTCTTATGAATCAGACGATCTAGACTTATTCGTTGACCTTCACAAATATATAAGAAAGCTGACATTAAGAAGGCATTTTGAAATCAATACTATGAATTCTAATGTGCCTAATACCGACAAATTGTTTCACCCAAATATAAACCAATCTAGTAATTTTTACCCTCTTGATAGTAAGGGCCATGTACTGGAAACATTTCACAGTTTGGTACAGAAAGACTTCAATTTGTTAAAAGACAATAATCCTGATAATAAGAACAATTTATCATCTGAGTAGAGAGAAGCCTTAAAAAATCTACAAAAGAACAAAAATATTGTGATCAAAAACGCTGACAAAGGAGGAGGAATTGTAGCACAGGATTACAATGACTATGTGAGTGAAGCGTTGAGATTGTTATCAGACACAATATATTATGAAAAAATTGATTTTGATCCATTTCCAGAACTAACACTCCGATACAATTCTTTCATTAAAACAGCATATGATAACAATAAAATGAATAAAATAAAAAAAAAGTTCCTTTATAGCAGACATCCAAAAACCCCATTTTTGTATCACCTCCCCAAAATTCATAAAGACATAAAAAAACCTCCAGGCAGACCGATTATCTCAGGAATCGATTCCCTGACTTCCAATTTAGCCCACTATATTGATATAATACTGCAGCACCATGTAGTTTCCCTGAACAGTTTCTTGAGAGATTCTACAGAATTAATTAATATTTTAAAGGACACCAAATTTTTGAGTTCAATTCCTGGCTCAACTTTTTTTTTTTTTTTTTCACTTTTTTCCCCTTTTTCTCTTGTCTACAAAATCTTTCTGTTCTCTAATAATAAAGCACTTTTTGGAACAATCTCTTCATAGTAAGGTCTGGGAGACTATTTGTTCGGTTTTGTATAATTATCTGAAGATTTATTTGTTCATTCATAATACTACTACGTAGTTTCTTTGTTATCACAACATAGTGACATCACAGGAAATACCTTCCCACTATGTGATGTCACTAATTGAATGACTTTGCACTTTTTCACTATAAATATGTGGAAAGTCATTGTAAGCCTGACATTCCCTGAGGAAGGAGTTGGGAGATAACTCCGAAACATGTTGGACAAATAAAGAAGAATCCTGTTTGATCCAGACATTCCCGTGTGGCTGGTTTCTTATCTCCATTAATTGAAGTGGCAGCGCGGACCCACGGTACTTTATCCTTTTTTCCATGGTACCCAATTTTGCAATTTCCAGATGGGTCAAGGGATTGTTATTCTTGAAGGTAGTAAACTTGTTAGATGCCAGGTAGTGTTTGAATCTTTCGGTAATGGCCCAGACTAAGGCCAGGAACTGCAATTTGAATGAGCTGTAGTTGTCAGGGTTCCTTTCTGTAGGGCGAAGCTTCCTACTAGCATAGGCAATCACTTTTTCTTTGCTTTCTTGCTTCTGGGAGAGTACAGCTCCTAACCACATGTTGCTGGCATCAGTATACAACAGGAATGGTAGATTGTAGTCGGGGTAAGCCAGGATCTTTTCACCTGTTAGGGCTTCATTCATCTGCTGGAACGACTCTTCCTGTTCCTTTCCCCACTCGAAGGGAGGATCTCTGGACTTGCCTTTCTTGGATTGGCCTACTTGGAGGTTTTGCAGTATAGCAACCTTTGTGTACTCCTTGATTAATCTCCTGTAGTATCCCATCAATTACAGGAACTGACGTACTTCTTTGAGGTACCTTATCAAGGCCAAAATCCAATTTGGAATAAAAGCTGAGTGTAATTAATAACCCCCTGGGTCCTACTGTATGAGCGCTCCTTGAAACAAAAAATGTTTTCTGCACATATATGTACTTCTTTGAGGGTCTTTGGTTTTGGCCATTCCCTGATGACAGTGACCTTGTCTGGATCTGGGGCCACTCCTTCTGAACTGACTATGAGTCCCAGGTACTGGACCTTCGGTTTAAACATATGGCATTTTGATGGTTTTAGCTTCATCCTGTACTTGGACAAGGCTTCAAATACCTCGGCTAGATGGCTTAGGTGTTCTTCATAGGATTTAGAATACACTATGACGTTATCCAGGTAAAGTAGTACTGTTTCAAAGTTCTTATGCCCCAGATAACACTCCATCAGCCTCTGGAACGTTTTGGGTACATTACATAGTCCGAAGGGCATGCTGTTGAACTGACATAGGTCCATGGGCTTGGTAAATGCCGTCTTCTCACGGTCTTCTTCTGCAACGGAGATATTCCAATACCCACTAGTGAGATTTAGGGTTGAAAAGTAATTAGCAGATTTCAATGCAGCTAATGATTCCCCAATGCATGGCAACTGGTAAGCATCTTTGTGTGTTATGCAATTTATTTGCCTGTAATCTACACACATTCTCATGCTGCCATCTTTCTTTCTGACTAGGACTAGTGGAGCTGCCCAGGGACTACAACTGTCTCTTGTGACCCCTGCGTCCTTCATGTCCTGTAACATCTCTTTGGCTTTTTGATAGTGTGCAGGTGGAATAGGTCTGTATCACTCTTTGATTGGTGGATGTATACCTGTGGGGATATGATGGTGTACCCCTTTAATCCTACCAAAGTCAAGTGGATTCTTACTGAATACCTGTTCAAATTTTTGACTACCCGGTAGACACCTTGCTTTTTATGCATGGGAGTGGAATCAGTTCCTACATGGACACCAGTCCTCTAGCTGCCCCTTAACGTTGTTGTCCTCTGCCTCTTTGGGTGGAGATAAGGGTCCCACTGCTTGTATCTCATTGTTATGCACAGTGTACAGCTTAGCAACAGTGGAATACCTGGGTAGTTTGACCTCCTCACTCCTACACTTCAAGATGCGGTCTGGTACTCTTCCCTTGTGTACATCAACTACCCCCTGGCTGCCAAGAGTGTAGGCCTGTGTTCTGAGCTGATGGGCTCCACTACTGCCTGATAGTACTGCCCCTTTAGACCTATAGCTGCTCGACACCAAATCATAATTTCACTCATTGGAGGTATTACAATAGGAAGTGGGTCTGTTACCCGTGCAGTACCAATTTCACCACATGTTGATTTTACCTGTTATTGATGTTGCAGGGCTCTGATCTCTCTCTGAAGAACCTTCTTCTGCCTGGGTTTGGCAGTGTCCGCAATCTGTTGAAGCAAGAACAACACTTCACCCATGCAATTGCTAACAACATTGGTACCAAGAATAATGTAAGGGTCTCAGTGGTTATTCTTTTCTGCTACCACAATAATCCTCTGGTCTGGTAATTCTACCCTCCTCACCTTTATTGGTACTTCTCTAACCTCCACTATAGTAAGTGATTCACCATTAGCAGAATAGATGGTAAGGCCTAAGGCGAGTGGATTCAGTTCATCACATGACCAGAATTGCTTATAAAGGATATAGGGGATGGTGGTAACTTGTGACCCAGTGTCCAGCAAAGTAATGTAGGCATCATACCAGTCGGCTGAGCTCTGTTGAGCTACTCCTGAGGTTTGGCCCGGCCCCCAGGGTCTGCTCGCTTAAAGGACAGTATCGTGCAATGTGGCCAGTCTTGTTGCAGTGATGACAGATGGGTTCTCCTGTGGAGCAGTAGCGGTCAGTGGTTCTCCCTCTGGGCGATGTGGTTTTCCTTCCTCTCATCCATGGGACGTCCTCTGTGCTGTCAGCAAGCTGGATCAAAGGTTGGAGTTCAGGCTGTGGCTTTGGCCCCTGCTGCAGCTGTAACTGTGGTCAGGTTTTTACTTATCTAGAGCATCTCCAAGCACAAAGAGTCAATTCTGTCAAAGTTGGTAGACTGACCACTGCTTTCAGCTGCAGGCATGGGTATGGGTGTTGTTGTAGCCGGAGCCTTGCCACTGCGCCACCGCCGGATGGCAGCTTCAGGAGTCTCCACTGGCTGTAACCCCTTTATGGCCATGTCTTTTAAAGTATTTAAATCAGTGTCTGAGTTGCTTAGGGACCACCAGTGCAGGGTCTTGTTGTCCTCTGGTGATAATAGCCCCCGGGTAAACTGCTCAATCAATAGTTTATTCTCATTAGGTACACTAGCAGGGCTGACTTGCTTCAGGGCTCGCAGAGCCTTCTGTAGATGCCAGGCATAGATCCGAATATCATCCTCCGGCTTTTGATAACAATGATAGATGTCAGCTTCATTACAGTCCTCAAAAGCAACTTTTAGCTTGTTAAAAATGACAGCTACTGATCCTCGTTCATCAGTGGACCAGGATTCAATCTCTCTTTCTGCTGCACCAGTTAACTATCGCAATACAACAGCGGCGTGCTGCTTGCCAGTCATTGCATGCATGTCCAACATACTGCAGATCTTCCTTTTAAAGGTCGAAAAGGTATCAGGGCGATCGTCACACTGGGGCAACCACTTGGCACCCGGGATATACAGTAGTGAGATCGGCATGATCGGGGCTACGGCGCCCAGTGGGTCGGCGGCTCTACTGGTTGCAGCCATGGTCGCTTCGGGGTGATTCTCAGAGTCAGCAAATGTGCTGTCGTCGTCGCAGAATGTGGCGGACATTTTTGGGGCTCCCCCCTAGTGAATCACAACCAGTCTTTAAACAGTTAAACAGTTTTTGAACCCTGTAGGCAGGGGGTTAGGCATTCAGGAATTTCCGGATTAGGTCGCTGCACTTCGGAAGTATTCGGCAGAGCGAGGGGCGGGTTCTAGTTTTGCGCTCTGCAAGCCATCACGCCCCCTTTCTTCCCGCTCCGCGGCACAGTAATGGCGCCTCAGTTTAACAGTCACAAATCACAGTTTTCAAAACACGGCACACAGTACCTGGTAGCATCGGGCACGCAATCCTGTTTGTGACACCAGGAAAGCTATGACGCACCCCAGGGTTATGTGGACTCGGGTATGTGGGCCCTCAGCTGTGGTTGGGATGTCACTGGTGGCCGGCCCACACCCGTGGCCCTGGTGGTCAGCTTTAAAAAAAGGGGAAAATTAAATGGGAATTGTTTGTCATGACGCCACCTGTGGTTTCTGGTGACTGCACCAACACTGCGTGGGGCCTCCAGGGATGATGGATGGGCAGCTAGGTGTTGAAGCTCCCCACAGACAGAGCTCGATCCCTGGGAAGTTTGATAATCATGACAAGGGATGGAGCAGGGATTTGGCTGGACTGTTAGATAACGGGACAGTCTCTGTGTATGGCAGGGGCAAAGGTTGAGGAATTGACATACACACCGTAAGTTGTTTCTTTACCTTTACTGATGGTATCGCAGGTAAGAGTCCGGTGTACTATCGGGTGGTCAAGAAGCACTTCAGGATCTCCACAGTGAGTGGCTATAAGGCTTCCTTGTCTCTTTTCCTGTGTATGTGAAGCCCCTGCCCCATGTGAAACTTAGCTGGCCTCCTCTGCTCTCCTATCACCTGAGCTGTTGTTGGGAAACCCACAATGGACTGCCGCTGTTCCTCTTTCTGCAGTGCCTGGCTCTCTTGTTGGTGGCTACACAGATGCCGGAGATACTGAAGTCTCCACAGTAAACCGGTATTCTCTGCTGGGCTAGGTGTTCTCCAACAGTCTCGGACTCCGGTGTCCAGGATGCTTTCTGTAGGGAACCCAAGATGGCTCCTCAGTCCCCAACTTGCTCTTTCTCCGTTCTCTCCTTGCCTTCTGACCCCACTCTTAGGCCCTGCCTAGCGCTGCATTGACCACCAGAACGTCTTCACAGCTCTTCTAGCGTCTGCACACTCTAACTCAGCCCCCAGCACCAGTATTTATAGGGGATCTTGCCTAAGAGCAGCAAGTTTAGCTCCCCCTACTGTGCTGGGGTGGAAGGTGTTGTTTGTGTCTGTGTACCCACTGTGGAAATCCATCCGTGCTGTAGGTGAGTCTGTGGTTACCTGTAGCAACAGGGTGCCACAAGAATCTTCTCAAAAGACTCTGAACAATCTATGTTGGTCAGGAATTCAACTTCAAGAAGTTGATGGGCAGCAAGAGGTTGTTGACAATTGGCATGAGTTGAGTTGCCACTGCCAACGACTTTGAGAAGTGGCAGCAGGAGGCTGACTGGGATAGAATGTGGCATTGGGTGGATGTTAGGTCTCTGTTGGTTAGCCAGCTGCACCCAAACCCACAGGGCCATCTCCCCTGGAGGAGGTGGTCATCTCCTAATTCCCCATTTGTGTTCTCCAGCAGTGGCCATGATGGTGTGTGCTGGGGTTCTGGTGGTGGTGGAGATTGCTGCCGGACAGTCTCCGGGGTTGCAGGGTTTCCTCCTCCAGGAGTAGAGTACCATGAGCAACATTGACCTCCATTCCAGGCAGCGATAAAAAGGTTGCGGGAGAGTTATTACACAAATTAAAGTGGACTTTCCTAATAAAGGTCAAAAAAGGGAGGAAAAAGTTTCTGATAATTTGATGTGCGCAACCACAATCAGAATAATACAAAATTAAAGTAAAGCCAGCTCACCCAGTTAGATGTCTTCAATGGATCCTGCATTCTGCCGGGAATCCCATGGAACAAGGTAGGCAATTTTCGTGCAGTAGCCACAATGGAAAAGCAAATAACTCCAGTGGTATTATCCCTTTTGGCAGTGTTTAAAAGTTCATTTTACTCTCTCATGATTAAAAAATGTTCCAAAGCAGGGTTTCCATATGATATTATAGTGGGCACTAGGCACAGTGAAACACAGTGTGTCTGTTCTGACCAAGTTGAAGACTGAACAGACGAAACGCGTAGTCTACAAACAGACAGACTGTGTTTTACTGTGCCTAGTGCCCACTATAACAACATATGGAAACCCTGTTTTGGAACATTTTTTTAATCATGAAAGAATAAAATGAACTTTTAAACACTGCCAAAAGGGAGTCTACCGCTGGAGTTATTTGCTCTTCCACAATCAGAAAAAGTAGCAAAAAATAATAATCTTTATGAGTGACAAAAAAACAACACTGCAGCCTAAAATAAAAGAATTTCACAACAATTCTATATTTAAGGGAAAGTTCTCACAACACAAGTGCATTGAAAGTACATCACACAAAGGGTACATGCATCAATACTCACAACAATCATAAAATAACAATATAATGACACAGAATTATTTGATTAAAGTGTTAGGTTTGTCGTGCTCCCAAGGCACTGTACATCAACAGATGAGGGAATTACAAGATTGACATGGGAACACTCCAATGCCAAGCTGTCCCTATAGAGGACTGTTATAGTACCAATATCTGTAAAGTGCAGAGTTCTAGCAGCTTGATTTTATTGATAAAGGACAACTGTCTCAGTAACCAATAACACCCCTAATAGGTTTTGCTTTACGTTATTGATTTAAGAGTTAGGTCGGGGTATTCTCAAAGCACTATTCATCAACAAGTGAAGAAAGTACAGGAATGATATAGATGAGCACTCCAATGCCAAGCTGTCCCTGGATCAACACTATAGAAGACTCTTATAGTCGCTGTATGTATAAACTGTAGTCCTTTATGGCCTATTAGCAATTAGGACTTTAACTTTGATATAGAAGTTCTGACCCTTGTGGTCTCTGGGGGTAGCCAAACATATTGGGGGTGATATTGGTTACTGAGAAAATTGTCCTTTGTCACTTAAATGAAGCTGCTAGCACTCTGCACTTTATAGTTACAGGGACTATAGGAATCTTCTATTGTGTTGATCCAGTAACAGCTTGGCATTGGATTGCTCACCTATATCATTCTTGTACTTTCTTCACTTGTTGATGCACAGTGCTTTGGGAACACCTTGATATAACTCTTAATTCAATAACTTATCACCCCTAATAGGTTTGGTTATATTGATTACTGATGACATCAGGTACCACATGGCCTTTTTTCTAAAGTTGCTATAATAATGTTTTTTTTGTTCACACCTTGTTTGCTGGACATTTTCTGTAAGCAAGTACTTTGATGCTATCCTACAGAGACTGGCAAATAAGCCACAGGCCTCTGGCCTGACCATCTGAGGTATGGAAATGCAATACATCACACACTCTCCTGTGAAACAAGGCTTACCAAGCGCAGTTCTCAAGGGCTGCAAACAGGGCATGTTTTCAGGATTTCCCCAGCATTGCACAAGGTGATAGCTAATTTCATCACCTGCAGAGATGATGATTCTAAGGAAACTCTGAAAACTTGCACAGTTTTCAGAACTGTAGTTGGCCACCCCTATCCTAGATGTCTCTGTGGAAATAGACAGTGGGCAAGAGGAATCTTCTAGCCCTTTCACCACAACTACAGCTCTCCCTGGACCCTCTTAGGCCCTGTGCACATGGTGTATTTTTTTATGCTATTTCTATGCAGATTTTGAGAATGTTAATCAAAATCTGCATGTCTATCCTGAGGGCAGCAAAGTCTTTGATCGGTCAGAAGTGCTTTGCCCACGTTGCTTTTTTTGCCCAAAAATCTGCACCAAATCTGCAAGGAAAAATATACATTGGCACAGCACTTCTGAACTCTCGTAGACTTTGATGGCTTCAGTATAGACATGCAAATTGTGATGCAGTTTCTCAAAATCTGCTTCAAAAGAAGCATCAAAAAACAAACCATGGGCACAGGGCCTTAGAAGAATATTGTGGGGTCACATTCACAGAAGGCATCCTCCATATACTGCGAGAGCAGGCACAGAGGCACTCGTGAGAGTCTGCAAGCGCTTCCATCACAAACATTACTGCAAATCAAACTTGAGTGCTCACACAAGATCTATCCTGCTAGTTTGAATTTTTTTGCACTACCTGACATCACTGCTCCTCACACACGCTGCGTCAGGATACCGGCGAGATATACTTGCTATGTCTTGCGCGATATCGTGGCTCTCACAAGACAGCTAATGTTACGAATGCTGACATCACTGAGGTTACCTCAGGTCACACAGCGGGATTCCCAGCTGCATGATACCCGCTGTGTAACTTGAGTCAACCTCAGGGAAGTCATGAGGATGTCTGAAATTTATGAGTGGATCCGGAAGCATGGTAACAGCAGAGCTGAAACTTGCTAAGTAAACGCGTAGGAAGATAATGTCTGTGCCAAAACAGCAGTGCTCCACTGGAAAATGGTTTGAGCTGAGTTTCGGCACCTTTTGTGCTCTTTTGAAGGTGTTTTCTAAACCCTTGATTTTGACTCCCATTGATTTGAATGGGGTTCGGAAGTTTGAATTACTGTTTGAAGATCTATTCGGCAAACATATGCTCATTCAATGAACTGTGCCAAACCCGAACTTCAAAAGGTTCTCTCATCTCTAGTTATGAGCAGAAGAAAATGTGTTGGGCCATGCAAATCAGGTCAGAAGAAATATATAGCCCTGTATTTATGTAAAATTTGTTTTTTCCTAGTTGCTCGACAGTCTAGCTCACAGATGCACAGTCATAGCAGAACTGTTCTAAAAATAAAGAAATATTTCTCCCAGAAAATTAATACATTTACACAAGTTTTGTTTTACACAAGTTTATTTCCTTTGTGTGTATTGGAGAACACTGAAGTAGCAGAGAAAAAAAGGCAAACAATATAAGTTCACAGGAAAGCCACAAAGTGGGCTGGACAAATTTGTTGACATCCTCAAATTAATTGCACACCCTTTGGCATAAATAACAGCAATCATTGCTTCTTAAAACCATCAACAAACTTCATACGTCTCTCATCTAGGGTCATACTGAGTGCTGCACCTGCGGCAGCCAGATTCCATTACAGCAGAGCAACCAGTACCGTCGGGAACTTCGGGCGAATGCTGCCTTTAGTTAACCGATGTGTACCATAGTTACTGGCTACACACAAAGCTGCCTGGACTGCGGTAATCCTGAGCGCAGAGAAAAACCGTGCAGGCAACGTTTTTTTCTGCACTCAGGATTACCGCAGTCCAGGCAGCTTTGTGTGTGGCCAGTAACTATGGTACACATCGGGTAACTTACGGCAGCGTTCGCCCGAAGTACCCGACGTTATCGCTGGCGGTTACAGCAGGCTGAGTTCTGCTGTAACGGAATCCATCTGCTGCAGGTGCAGCACTCAGTGTGACCCTAGCCTAAGTCAGAGAGATTCAGTCCTGCTGATGATGAGAGCAGGAGGTGTGGTGGGGATGTAGATGCTGGGGGCTATATACTCATCTTACATTTCTGCTCCCTCATACTCCTGTATGAACAGGGGGCATGGCCGCTGGCCCCATGGTCACACTACAATCCAGCCCCTGATATACAATCTATGTAAAGTAAGAACAGGGATGTTTTTTCTTCAAATAGCATTCATGTTACCAAGAAGATATAAATACATGCTGTGATCTATTGTACAACCTATGATACTACATAATGTGTGCTGCCATGTATCAGGCTAGGTGCAGAGGCAGGGCACTGCATTTGGTTGATTCAGCACTACCATGACTGGCGCTCCCCCATATTTATTTGGGGGATTATATTTGTTAAAGGTTTAAGAAAACTCATCAACAGCAATGTATTTTATCTATCTCCAGGCATAAGTAAATCTTATAGGATGTGAGTTAGTATTAGCAATTTAAGCTTTGGTGGGGAATTTGGGCCAAGGATAAACTTGTCCCACATCATATTTGGCAAGGACAAAGTTACTGCGATGTTAAAAAAAGCAGATCTATGGCTAGGGTCACACTTGCGTTTTTTTTTTGTTTTTTTTTAAATCCTGATCTGGTTTTGAGCTTTCAAAAAGCTCAAAATCGGAGCAGGAACTGCTCCTCATAGGAGCCCATTATGGTGACCGGATTGCTTTAGAAGCAATCTGGTTACCAGCTCCGTCTCTGCAGCCTGCCTGAGTTAAAAATCTATTTAAAAGATAAACTATTAATGATAATTGTGTGCAACATGTCTCTAGGGGGTGCCCACCCCCGCTAGAGACATGTTGCCCACTCAGGACGGCATGTCATGGGTTAATACATCATGTACAGTAAGCCGGCTATAGTCGCTCTGTACATTTTTCTTAATGAAGCCGCGGCTCCCCTGTCAGCTGCGCACATATTATACGTAATGTACGTATATTATGTGCCGCTCTCCAGGGTCCTGTAGGCATTTACAGTAGATCTATGGGCAGCGCGCCGCCATAGATCTACTGTAAATGCCTACAGGACCCTGGAGAGCGGCACATACTATACGTACATTATGTATAGTATGTGCATAGCTGGCAAGGGAGCTGCGGCTTCATTAAGAAAAATGTACAGAGCCGACAATAGCCGGCTTACTGTATGTATATTAACCCATGACATGCCGTCCTGAGTGGGCAGCATGTCTCTAGGGGGGTGGGCACCCCCTAGAGACATGTTGCCCACAATTATTATTAATACTTAATCTTTTTTTACAGATTTAACAGTTTGCTTATTTCTGCGGCAGCAGGGATGAGCAAACTGTACGGTAACCGCATTGCTCCGGATTACACATCCAGAGCAATCCGGTTACCGGATTGCGGTTGCCTGCACACATTTTCCATTAAAAATGTGTGTGAAGGCAATTGTGTTCACTGCATCCGGATATGGATGCGGTGAATGCAATTACCCTAACAAATGTGACCCTAGCCTATGTCATAAAAAAGGTATATGGATTACCAGTGCATTCCTGAGCCTTCATATCAATGAAGATTCTGTAGTGTTCATTGAAGAACTAAGCTACAAATGTTTAGACAATTAATTTATCAAAGGTGCATTTGCATCATATCCCACAGTGACTGTCATTTACACATTTTATGTAATTGTGTGGGAAACTAAGATAAACTGTATTTAGATGTGAATAACGTACAGCAGTTATACCTTCAAATGTGATGTGCCTGTGTGGCACCCTGGCACCTGATGGGCACCACAGAAATCCTTAGGGCATGAATGGAGTTAACAGCAAAGCAAAACTCACAAAACACCAAACAACACAACAACACCTTAGAACACCTGGTTTCACCCCGAGTCTCTAGGGGGAGCTCCACTGGTCACTTTGAGCCAGTTCCCCCTATAAATAGAGTCTTGGAGGGAGAAACTTCAGAGTGTGGCAGACACTACAAGAGCTGCCAGGCACAGAGTGTGGCAGTCGCTACAAGAGCTGCCAGCCTGTGTGAAACCTCCATCCTATGAGGGACACACTAGGCCCCACCAGCCAGCTAGCCAGTGAGGAAATCCCTGCAACTGGGATAAGAGGAAGAAGGAGAACACCTCTCAAGGAACACAGAGTTACTCTGACTCTTTCCTTAATAACCGGTTACTGGAACCGAAGCTGTGAGAGCTACCAGCCATCACAGAGAACCAGCTTACCACCACAGGGAGTCTAGCCCCCTGTTCCACCTGTCGCACCTACCAACGAGAGCCCAGGGAAGAAGGTAGAATTATCATCACCCTTTTACAGTGCCCTCAGTGCTGACAACCAGGTGAAATCCGTTCTATTGAACACACTGCCCGGTCCGGCTGGATTCCACATCCACCCGACCTTAGCACCAGAAGTATAGAGAGAAGGAAGCCTACACAACTGCTTGCTGTGAATCTCCAGGATTGCTAAACTTCACGAACCCGGTCTGGCGTACCTGAAAATCACCAGTAAAGGTACTAAAAAGACTTTGGCGTGTCTGTGTTTGACTCCTGGGCCTAACCGCAGCATCACTGCAGCTGCCTCACAACATCTTGCGCAGCTCCCGGCTCCGGGGACTCCCGCTCATTCTGTGGGGAGCGTCCCATCTAGCTGCTTAACATCCCCCGGAGAACCGGCAGCGGTGGTAAAGTTACCAGAACACCCGCAGGTGGCGTCATGAAGACAAATCACCCCTACTGTTCCGCCATTTCCCCTTTTGATCTAGACCATCGGGCCTACACCATCACAGGCGCGGTTCCGTGACTGGAGGAGAAGCAACGCCCGCTCCATGTACCCCCCGGCTACAGTGAGTCACCTGCTGAATGAATTTAACACAAGAAAAAGAAATATGCTATAAACCAGCAATCACCTCTAAGTTATGAAAATCAGTTTTTATTAGTGGAAAAGCACTGCATCATTAGACAAGACATGATAAAAACATTTAAAAAGGCTGAGAGCCTGTATACAAAGGGGACAAGTTGTCCCCCGCTGCATAAACCACAACGTTACTGTCAATCATGCGTATGAGTGGAGTGAGCCAACTTATCAATAAGCAAATACTATAAAAATGTAACCTGGTATAAAGCGGATAACAAATTAACTTGAATAAAGAATCACAGGCTGTTTAATGTAATTATGTGCAACTCATGCAAGAAAGTGCTGCTAAGGTTAGGCAGACACTCCACAGGGATGCAGGCCAGTGTATCTGTTCCCTGTATACTTTAAATCAGCAACAAACCAGTATATTCCAGTAGTAAGTACATTTAGAATAAAACAGTTTTGGTTTGTGATCAAGCTCACTCAAGGACAGCGAAACATTACCTATAACCAGTGGTTTCACACAGCAGAGGATCCCCCGGTGCCCCATGCACCACGTCACAGCAATGACTTCATGAAGGCATCCTTGCTGAATGTAACTCCAGAGGTGTAACTTGAAGCTCATGAGCCCTGATGCGAAAGCTCCATCAGGGACACCAAATATTGAAAATCCTTAATAGAAGTAGGCCTAGTTCACATCTAATGCAGGTCTGCATTTTGCTGCATTTTCATTTCTATGCATTTTTACCGCTAAAAACGCATCCAAATGCCTGCGTTTTTTGGCCCCATTGATTTCAATGGAAAACGCATAGAAAACGCATGCAAAAACGCATGTACGTTTACAAAAATGCAAAACTCATGCGTTTTTGCAAACGTAGGTAAAAACGTTGGGTTGTTACGTCTAGGGCTGCATTTGCAAAAATGCATGCGTTTTGTGTTTTTGCAAACACACATGCATTTTTGCATACGTTTTCTATGCGTTTTTCCATTTAAATCAATGGGGCCAAAAAGGCATGCATTTGGATGTGTTTTTTAGTGGTAAAAATGCGTAGACTGGGGTCACACATGCCCATCTGCTTTTTTAAACCCTTAGAAAAACGAATCAGTTTTTCTGAGGGTGCCGATAGTGCCCCCTGAGGTCCTGGACGTTTTTTTGGAATTTTTTCTCAAAAAACGCATGCAAAAACGCATGATGCCTATATGTATCATGCGTTAGCGCATGCGTCTCCCATAGGGCCCCATGTTAAAAAAATGCATGTGTTTTTTTAATGCACCCAAAAACGCTGCTGGCAGCGTTTTATGGTATGCTGCACAAAAAGGCACACACACATGCGTTAACGCATATGCGTTTTTGGACTTTTGAAAAAAAATGAGAAAAATGCCAAAAATGGATTTAAGGTAAAAACGGATGGTATGTGTGACCCTGCCCAAAACGCAGACCTGCATTAGATGTGAAAAGGGCCATTTTCTTTTTGTATAGGCCAAAGCGACTTTTGGGACCCTCTAAGCTCTAGGGCCCGAGTGCGATTGCAACCCCTGGTAATTTTGCTGTTGAAATACCCAAATTCATCTAATATATAAAGCTGAATGTGTGTGTGTGTGTATGTGTGTTTTCCAGGATTGGCATCTACACCGTCGCAACTACAGCCACAAAATTTTGCACAGTCACAACGTCTGGTCCCCGAGAGCGTCATAGGCTATATTGTGAGGCGAAATTTTAACCCTGAGCGTTCCAGTTCACCAAAACAATTTTGCCCCTATCTACATAATGGGGAAAAAGTGAATGGAAAAGTGTTGGAGGAAAATCGACAGCTGTCAGCTATAGCCACAAAATTTTGCACAATCACACGTCTGGACCCCGGGAGCATCATAGGCTATGTTGTGAGGCAAAATTTTAACCCCGCGCATTCCAATTCCACCAAACAATTTTGCCCCTATCTACATAATGGGGAAAAATTGACAGTTAGCAGTTGACAGTTGTGAATGAGAGGGGCTTAATGATAGCGCCAAAGACTAACAGCACATACCAGCATATAGTCACTAAGGTGGGGCCCCAACATGAGATATTCACCACGCACAGGGACATGTATACACACCACACGCACACAAAGAGTAACAGCAAGTGTATAGTCGCTAAGGTGCAGCCCCAATATTGGATACTCACCACGCACCTGAACAAACACACACACACCACAAAGAGACACATACAACACAGAGACACACACACCCCCAAGGGGACACACACACACCCTATAGCGACACATGCACTCACCCCACAGGGACACACACACACCACAAAGAGACACACACAACACAGACACACACACCACACAGACCCCCCCCACAAGGACACATACACATAGCCACCTTATAGGGACACATGCACTCACCCCACAAACACACACACACCACAAAGAGACACACACACACACCACACAGACCCCCCACAGGGACACACACACATACACACCCTATAGGGACACATGCACTTACTGCACAGGGACACACACACCACAAAGAGACACACACAACACAGAGACACACACACCCCACACAGACACCCCCCCACAGGGACACACACACATACACACCCTATAGGGACACATGTACTCACCCCACAGGGACACACACACACACACACACACCACAAAGAAACACACAGAACAGAGACACAAACCACACAGACCCCCCCCCACAGGGAAACACACACATACACACCCTATAGGGACACATGCACTCACCGCACAGGGATACACACTTACACACACCCTAGGGACACACACACCACACAGACAGACACAGATGTGCACAAATCACCTCACACAACTCGCCTCATACGTGTGCTATCTTTCATTTCCAAACATAAACATCTGATTAAAAACAGCCAATGTGCAACACATGTGCCATATAGGGAATTAAGGCAGATGTCCGTCACATGAGCTGTCTATTATGTGTATGTGTTAGGTAACATATACTGCCCGGCCAGGGGGGAGGGTTTACTATTGGCTGGAGATTTATTAGGCTGCCTATAGCAATCAATCACAGCTCAGCTTCTATTTTCATACAGGTCATTAATATGACATATTCAAATTCTATTTTGTTATAGCTAACATCAGGTATTTATTAACCCGGGCGTAGCCGGGTACTACAGCTAGTACAGTTATAAAACTGATACATTAGTTAGATTACTGGAAAAAAGAATATTTTTTTCTAGTAATATATAAAATTTGCTTCATGGTAAAAACATTGATCCAGCATGCACATTTTAAGAGTTATCCTGGTTTGGCATAAAGGTCTGTAGTCACTCATGTGACAGCAGAATTGTGACTCCTTAAATCACACATGGCGGGACTTAGCAGTCATGTGACCACAATTATGAGAAATACATACTCCCACCCACTTACTGATTAGACTCGTATATATCTGTATTGATTGAGGTTGTGTATAGTCAAGTAATTGCCCACTCACTGACAACATGTGCTGTACAACTTTGAAAACCCTTTTAATCAATTGTACGTATGCAATTATCCATTAAATCAGATATTGGGAAGATTACCGTACATAGTAAACCAAGTTATCCATTAAGTATAAACATTGGCAAGAAATGAACACTGTCATTATGATAACCCAAAACACTTTACATACTGCTTTAAACCCCAATCAATTGTTGGTGGTCCATCAGTAGAGACATTTTCTGATGTCACTTACAGCAAATCGTACCCATGAGAAACATCTGGAAATCTGTGTTCACATGGGGAAGCCTAATCACAGGAGCAAGTTTATTTAAACATATTGCCTTGTAATTCTTAGGAAATCACTGCTTCTCCATATGTTATAACTAGAGCTGAAAATAAACTAAATTGTCTGGAGTTAGCGGATGGGAGCTATGCAAAGCTTTTGTTAATTTGACAAGATAACTTTCCACATTAGAAAGCAAAATGTTTATGTTTGTTTCTTGTAACAAATTTTTCTGTGCTGCGCTTTCACATATTGTAATTGCCAACAAGATCTCAAAATCCTCAGTCAATTGCTTAGCCTTAGGGTATGTCATACAAATAGACAAATGTATTAAACTGCAAACAAACAACTGGAACAAAATTACTTGCCAGGATTCAGTCTAATAAGGATTGATGGAGAAATTGGTATTCTTACAACTCTGTGACTCGCCCCAGTGGGGACCGTGGGGTACTAGGAACTGGACCGACTCAATGTCGTCTGGGCTGCGAGATGTCACGGTGGTGTGACCCGGTCCGTGGTCCCCTCGTCGGGTGATCAGTAAAAAGGGGAAATTTGAAAAAGGGATGAAAAGAAAAATAAAGGTAAAATAAAAGCGTTTGTGTCATGATGCCATCTGTGGAAGGTGGCCGGTGGGGCCGCTGCAGTTGGGACCTCTGGGGATGATTGGGTAGCAGTTGAGATGCCTTGTCTCTCCACGGGAACAGTGGGTCCCATGGCAACCATATAGTCTATAGAGGTGATAGGAAGGCTCCTGGTGCCTTCTCGGCATTTCAGTCTTCCTCTACTCAGGCGCAGAATAAATAGTCTGACACAATGCTGAACTTCAACCTTGTCTACTTGGCTTTCATCATCATCTTCTCAAGTTACAAGCCAGTGCAGTGGCGGCTCCGGTAGTCTTTTAGCAGCCAGGATGGCTCGTCCAGTTCACCCCCTTTTGTGTTCCTTTCCATGGGCCTCTCTTCCTCACGCTTCTGCAAGCAAAGCTCCGATCCAGCGGCCACGGGCCTTTGTTAGGCGACCTGCCTGGTCCCATTGCCCTAGTATGGTGGCCTTTTCTTTGCTGCGCTGGGGGTTGGGTAACGGAGCATAAAGACCCTGCAACCAACTAGTTTCAAGGGTTGGAGCGTGGAGCATCCTTCCACTTCAGGGCCAGTACACTGGTTCCTGCCCCGTCCTTCAGCTTCCCAGCTAATTCGAGCGCACGAGTGGATTGCTCACTACCTGCGCCCCTAGGACTCCTTCGGTCGCTCTAGCCCGGGACCCAGAACAAGCCTCATGATGGTACAGGCTGCCAGGTCCATGTCCTCACAGTCTCGTTTTCTCCTCCATCTCCTTGCTTTTGGTGTTTCTCTGACTGGTTGTTGGACTCACTCCTCTTCTCCTGACACCAGGGCTAACTACTCCTTAACTGACTAACTCCTAACTGCCTAACTTCCTGTGGTGTTTTCTGATATTCTCCTCCTTCCTGACTGTTTCCTGTGCTAACTTCCCCACCCTCCACCTGTCTCCTCCCATCATCCCATAGCTGAGCCGGAGTGTGTTGGGTGTGTGTTTGGGTGACTGAACTTACCGATCCTGGTTGCTGCAACTTCTAGTGGCGATCGGACCGCATGGACGCCACATTTGTATTCAGGAAACAAAACTACACATCAACAAATGCATATACTACTGAGGCATGTACAGTACCTTGTCAAACTGTTTGGCCCCCTTAAACTTTTCAAACTTTTGCCACATTTCAGGCTTCAAACATAAAGATATAAATTCCAATTTTTTTGTGGACACAATCGTGAAGTGGAACGAAATTCATTGAATATTTTAAACTTTTTTAACAAATAAAAAACTGAAAAGTGGGTGTGCAATATTATTCAGCCCCTTTACTTCCAATGCAGCAAACTCAAGGGCCCATTACACACAACGATATCGTGAATGATAGTGTTGCAACGTCACTGGTTTGTTGACATTGCAGCGATGTTGAAACAACATTGTTGTGTGTGACATGTATCAACAATCAACGATAAGTCGTTGTCCGTTGAGCGTAGATTTATGGTCCTGTCCATAAATCTATCGTTGGTCTCCCGCTGGGCGCCCAGCATCGGCGCGTGTGACAGCGGGACACCAACGATGGACGAGCTCCCAGCGCCGCACAGCAAGCGCTGGGACCTTGTAACCATGGTAAACAGCGGGTATCGAGGCAGCGCCTAGTTACCCGATGTATACCCTGGTTACCAGCCTTCTCCGCTTACAGGCTGGTATCCAAGGTACACAGCGGGTAACTAGGGACAGCGCTGTCCCTAGTTACCCACTGTGTACCTTGGATACCAGCCAGTAAGCAGAGAAGGCTGGTAACCAGGATATAAATTGGGTAACTAGGCACTGGACACTGCCTAGATATCCGCTGTTTACCATGGTTACCAGCCTGCTCCCACTTACCACAGCCTGGCAGCAGGAGCTAGACATCATGGAAAGAATATGTATTCTTTTCCATAATGTTGCTGGTCCACTGGTCGCTGGTGAGTCTGCCTGTGTGACAGCTCACCAGCGATCAGTTCACGATGTGGCAGAGATCCACATCGTTGGTTGGATCGCTGGGTGTAACGTGGCCTTTACTTCAAAAGTTCAGTGAGGATCTCTGAATGATCCAATGTTGTCCTAAATGACTGGTAATTATAAATAGAATCCACCTGTGTGTAATCAAGTCTCTGTATAAATGCACCTGCTCTGTGATAGTCTCAGGGTTCTGTTTCAAGATCAGAGAGCATTATGAAGAATAAGAAATACACCAGGCAGGTCCAAATACTGTTGTGGCGTTGGATGCAAAAAGATTTCCCAATTTTAAACATCTCAAGGAGCACTGTGGAAGCGATCATATTGAAATGGAAGGACTATCAGACCACTGCAAATCTACCAAGCACTGGCTGTCCCTCTAAACTTTCATCTCGAGCAAGGTGAAGACTGATCAGAGATGCAGCCAAAAGGCCCATGATCACTCTGGATAAACTGCTACAGCTGAGGTGGGAGAGTCTGTCCATAGGACAACAATCAGTCATACACTGCACAAATTTGGCCATTATGGAAGAGTGGCAAGAAGAAAGCCAGTTCTCAAAGATATCCATAAAAAGTCTTGTTTGAAGGTTTCCACAAGCCACCTGGGAGACACAACAAACATGTGGAATAAGGTGCTCTGGTCAGATGAAGCCAAAATCGAACTTTTTGGGCAAAATGCAAAACGATGTTTGGTGTAAAAGCAACACAGCTCATCACCCTCAAAACCCCATCACCAATATTAAACATGGTGGTGACAGCATCCTGGTTTGGGCCTGTTTTTCTTCAGCAGGGACAGAGAAGTTTAAAATTGATGGGAAGATGGACGGAGACAAATACAGGACCATTCTGGAAGAAAACCTGTTGGAGTCTGCAAAATACCTGAGACTGGGATGGAGATTTATCTTCCAACAAGACAATGATCCCAAACATAAAGCAAAATCTACAATGAAATGGTTCAAAAATAAACATATCCAGGTGTTAGAATGGTCAAGTCAAAGTCCAGACTTGAAGATTAGGATGGGGTCAGCACCACCTTGCAGCGTCTCCCATACAGCCTGGGGAGATTTCACCGCCGCCTGCAAGCTTTCCGCCCTTGGCTATGGAGGCTGATGAGGAGGGTCCTCCCTGCTGCACCGCTCTGCACGCTCTGGTGCTCACTCCCAAAAGTCCGATACGTCACATCCAGTTTTGTATTATAGGAGAAGAAAAAGAAGTCGCACTCAGAGCTTCTATAAACAGCGCTTCTTTATTGTGCTTCAGTGCACACAGCAGGTGGTGGCATGCGGGTGGGAGGACGGGGGGCACAAACAGCGGTTCTTTATTGTGCTTCAGTGCACACAGCAGGTGGTGGCATGCGGGTGGGAGGACGGGGGGCACGACGTTTCGCGCCGTATAAGGCGCTTCAGCAGGTTAGTCCTCAGAGTGTATTGTTGCACTAGGCAACTTATACACCCCCACTAATGACGTCACAAACTTAATTAGTGAACATGTGTGAAGTTAAGATTATGGAGCTGAAACCAAAACAGCTCTTAAAGTGACAGTGCAATTAAGTGTTCAAAGTTCATTACATACATACAGTACAGTACTATGTGCTTACAATATATACAATAAAAACATTTTTACTCACAACCACAGGTTAAAAATATTTTTTCCAGTCATAGGCCAGTACACTACTCGACTTACCCTCTTCTCTTTCCTGATAATAAGTTTAATACCTATTTATCGGGATCACAATACTGATACCTTCGGGCTAGCTTAGGGGATCCTCTTATATTTACATTTCCCCATTTTTAACCAGGGGTGAACCTGTTAAGTTCTCATCAAACATAGGGGACTGAGCACAAGACCTTCACAGTTATCCAAACATAGAGAGTTCTCATCAAACATAAGGGTCTGAGCACAAGACCTTCACAGCTATCCAAACCTAGAGAACCATGAATTACTTATCAGACCAGTATACAGAGTTGTGCCCCTTGCAGATTCAAGTATTCACTAACCTAAATCCACAGTACCTCATTACCCAAATCCAATTTACCCATAACTGAACCTTACAAAAATACAGCAAGATCGTTCTTATCATTAAGTCCAGCCTGACTCTGCGCCCTCAATTTTATTATCCACGCTGCCTCATTCTGCAACAACATTTTATGTAGGTTACCCCCAGATGGTGGTAACATTACCCTTTCCAAGCCGAAGAATCTTAATACAGAGGAATCCCCTCCATGCTCAGCCCTGACATGCTCTATCAACCGGGGGAACCAACTCCTGTAGTTATTGACCTAACGTGCTCTTTAAAGCGTATGTAAAGGCAACATATCGTTTTTCCAACATAGAAGCGACCACAATCACAGACATACGGCATACACCACAAATTTGGTTTTGCAAGAAATAAATTCTTTCACATTATGCATAATATGCCCTATCTGCACCGGATTGGTTGTAACATGTTTGTCGCAAACGGAGCAATTCCCACATTTAAAATTTCCTACTGGACAGCCTCTCTCTAATCAAGTTTTTTTCTGCAGTAAACCGTCTCCGTACTATCATATCATCAATATTTCTGCATCGTCTATGCATAACCAGGGGTTTTCTCAAAGCGACCTCCTTAAGATGTTTATCGCTTTCTATCATGTACCAGTTTCTGGATATGGCCGTTTTTATAGCCCTATCCATAGGTCCAAATTTGAAGTTGAATATGAACCTCTTCTCCTTTTTTCCCTCTTTTTTACTCCTTACTGTCTTTTTCCAACCCTCCTTCCAGATATCATCAACTTTTACCACGGCCTTCTCTACCAAATCATCAGGGTACGCTCTCTCTCTAAGCCGTTTCTTTTAACTCCTGGACCTGTTCTCTATATCTATCATCTTCGTTATTATTTCTTCTCAAACGCATTACCTGATTGAATGGCAAAGCTTTTTTAATGTGAAAGGGTGATTACTCTCATAATGGAGTACGGAGTTGGCAGCCGTTTTTTTTCGAAAATTTTCAGTGATGATCCTTCCATCTCTGATCGTAACTTTCATGTCCAGAAACTCCAGAACATCTCCGCCTAGCACTGAGGAGAATTTCATGTTCATCTCATTTTCACTGTTCAAGTAGTTAACAAACTCCAAGAATACCTCTTCTCCGCCATCCCACACCAAGAAACCATCATCCACGTACCGATAATAGGTTTTAGTAAATTTTAGGTACGGATTTTGTGATGAATAGATATATTTATTTTCATAAAAGCCCAGAAAAATATTTGCCAGGGTGTAGGCCACTGGTGTACCCATCGCGGTCCCAACGCGCTGGGTAAACCACTGGTTCCCAAACTTGAAAGAGTTGTTAGTTAATACAAACTCCAGGGCTTCCAGAATGAAGTCCTGCAATTCCTTGGGTTTATCAGTAGCCTTCAAAGTTTCCCTTACTGCATCAATGGCGAGTTTCTGTGGAATCCTGGTACATAGATTATCCACGTCGATTGACGCCAATTTGAATCCAACCTGCCAATCCATACCTCCCAGTAGCTCTATAAAAGCGCTAGTGTCTCTTAAATAAGGGGATTTCCTTCATCAGAGGACGCAACTGCCAGTCGAGCCACCGTGAGAGTGGTTCAGTAATTGTGCCCCCCGTCCTCCCACCCGCATGCCACCACCTGCTGTGTGCACTGTAGCACAATAAAGAACCGCTGTTTATAGAAGCTCTGAGTGCGACTTCTTTTTCTTCTCCTATAATACAAAAGTCCAGACTTGAATCCAATCGAGAATCTGTGGATAGAGCTGAAAACTGCTGATCACAAACGCTCTCCATCCAACCTCATTGAGCTCGAGCTGTTTTGCACGGAAGAATGGGCAAGAATTTCAGTCTCTCGATGTGCAAAACTGATAGAGACATACCCCAAACAACTTGCAGCTGTAATCCTAGCAAAAGGTGGTGCTACAAAGTATTAACTCAAGGGTGCCAAATAATATTGTACGCCCCACTTTTTAGGGGGGTTTTTTGTTAAAAAAGTTGAAAATATCCATTCGTTCCACTTCACGATTGTGTCCCACTTGTTGTTGATTCTTCACAAAAAAAATTATTTCTTACAGTTGTGGCCAAAAGTATTGACACCCCTGCAATTCTGTCAGATACTTAGTTTCTTCCTGGAAATGATTGAAATCACAAATTCTTTGGTATTATTATCTTCATTTAATTTGTCTTAAATGAAAAAACACAAAAAGAATTGTCCTAAAGCCAAATTGGAACTAATTCCACACGAAACATAAAAAAGGGAGTGGACAAAAGTATTGGGACTGTTAGAAAAATCATGTGATACTTCTATAATTTGTGTAATTAACAACACCTGTAACTTACCTGTGCCACCTAACAGGTGTTGGCATTGACTAAATTACACTTGCAGCCAGTTGACATGGATTAAAGTTGATTCAACCTCTGTCCTGTGTCCTTGTGTGTACCACATTGAGCATGGAGAAAAGAAAGAAGACCAAAAAACTGTCTAAAGACTTGAGAAACCAAATTGTGAGAAAGCATGAGCAATCTCAAGGCTACAAGTCCATCTCCAAAGACATGAATGTTCCTGTGTCTACCGTGCGCAGTGTCATCAAGAAGTTTAAAGCCCATGGCACTGTGGCTAACCTCCCTAGATGTGGACGGAAAAGAAAAATTGACAAGAGATTTCAACGCAAGATTGTGCGGATGGTGGATAAAGAACCTCGACTAACATCCAAACAAGTTCAAGCTGCCCTGCAGTCTGAGGGTACAACAGTTTCAACCCATACTATCCCTCGGTATCTGAATGAAAAGGGACTGTATGGTAGGATACCCAGGAAGACCCCACTTCTTACCCCGAGACATAAAAAAGCCAGGCTGGAATTTGCCAAAACTTACCTGAGAAAGCCTACAACGTTTTGGAAGAATGTTCTCTAGTCAGATGAGACAAAAGTAGAGCTTTTTGGGCAAAGGCATCAACATAGATTTTACAGGAGAAAAAAAGAAGCATTCAAAGAAAAGAACACGGTCCCTACAGTCAAACATGGCGGAGGTTCCCTGATGTTTTGGGGTTGCTTTGCTGCCTCTGGCACTGGACTGCTTGACCTTGTGCATGGCATTATGAAGTCTGAAGACTACCAACAAATTTTTCAGCATAATGTAGAGCCTAGTGTGAGAAAGCTGGGTCTCCCTCAGAGGTCATGGGTCTTCCAGCAGGACAATGACCCAAAACACACTATAAAAAGCACTAGAAAATGGTTTGAGAGAAAGCACTGGTGACTTCTAAGGTGGCCAGCAATGAGTCCAGACCTGAATCCCATAGAACACCTGTGGAGAGATCTAAAAATGGCAGATTGGAGAAGGCACCCTTCAAATATCAGGGACCTGGAGCAGTTTACCAAAGAAGAATGGTCTAAAATTCCAGCAGAGCATTGTAAAAAACTCATTGATGGTTACCGAAAGCGGTTGATCGCAGTTATTTTGTCTCAAGGCTGTACAATCAAGTATTAGGCTGAGGGTGCCAATACTTTTGTTTGACCCATTTTTGGAGTTTTGTGTGAAATGATCAATGTTTTGCTTTTTCATTGAAGACAAATGAAATGAAGATGATAATACCAAAGAATATGTGATTGCAATCATTTTCAGGAAGAAAACTGAGTATTATCTAATAATAATAATTTATTCATTTATATAGCGCTATTAATTCCATAGCACTTTACATACATGAGTAATGCTGTCTCTCTTGGAGCTCACAATCTAAACATCCTATCAGTATGTCTTTACAATTACAATGTGGGAGGAAACCGGAGTGCCCAGAGGAAACCCACGCAAACACAGGGAGAACATACAAACTCCTTGCAGATGTTGTCCTTAGTGTCCTTGGTGGGAATTGAACCCAGGACTTCAAGACCCCAGTGCTGCAAAGGCTACAGTGCTAACCACTTGAGCCACCGTGACAGAATTGCAGGGGTGTCAATACTTTTGGCCACAACTGTAGTTTGAAGCCTGAAATATGGAAAAAGGTTAAAAAGTTCAAGGGGCCAAATACTTTCTCAAGACACTGTATATCCAGTGCCACAATGTATATAAGAGACTGCAGAGTCTTAGTAATTGAGGGCATAATTAAAATACAATGAAGGAAATATTTATTTGATCCCTTGCTGATTTTGTACGTTTTCCCACTGACAAAGACATGAACAGTCTATACATTTAAGGGTAGGTTAATTTTAACAGTGAAAGATAGAATACCAAAAGTGAAATCCAGAAAATTACATTGTCTAAATTATATAAATGTATTTGTATTTTGAAGAGAAAAATAAGTATTTGATCCCTCTGGCAAACAAGACTTAATACTTGGCAGAAAACACTTGTTGGCAAGCACAGCAGTCAGACGTTTTTTTGAGTTGATGATGAAGTTTACACACATGCCAAGGGGAATTTTGGTCCACTCCTCTTTGTAGATTATCTCTAAATCATTAAGATTTTGAGGCTGTCACTTGTCAACTCGGAGCTTCAGATCCCTCCATAAGTTTTATATGCGATTAAGCTCTGGAGACTGCCTAGGCCACTCCATGACCTTAATGTGCTTCTTTTTGAGCCACTACTTTGTTGCCTAGGCTGTATGTTGTGGGTAACTGTCATGCTGAACGACCCAAGCCACAGCCTATTTTTAATGTCTTGGCGGAGGGTTGGAGGTTGTCAATCTGGTACATGGCTCCAGCCATTGTCCCATTGATGCGGTGAAGTAGTCCTGTGCCCTTAGCAAAGAAACACCTCCAAAACATAGTGTTTTCACTGCCATGCTTTACAGTAGAGATGGTGTTCTTTGAGTCATAGGCAGCATTTAACTTCCTCCAAACATAGTGTGCTAAGTTAATGCCAAAGAGCTCAATTTTGTCTCATCTAACCACAGCAAAGCCTTCTTCTATAGTGGGACTTTGCGGGCACTGCAGAATTTTAATCCATTGCGGCATAATGTGTTACCATTGGTTTTCTTGGTGACAGAGGTGCTAGCTGCCTTGATATACAGTGCCTTGTGAAAGTATTTGGCTCCCTTGAACTTTTCAACCTTTTGCCACATTTCAGGCTTCAAACATAAAGATATAAATTCTAATTTTTTTGTGAAGAATCAACAACAAGTGGAACAAAATTTATTGGATATTTTAAACTTTTTTAACAAATAAAAAAACTGAAAAGTGAGGCCCACCCTTGAGTTAATACTTTGTAACGCCACCTTTTGCTGCAATTACAGCTGCAAATCACTTGGGGTATGTCTCTATCAGTTTTGCACATCGAGAGACTGAAATTCTTGCCCATTCTTCCTTGCAAAACAGCTCGAGCTCAGTGAGGTTGATGGGAGAGCGTTTGTGAACAGCAGTTTTCACTCTTTCCACAGAGAAAAAATAAAATAAAAACAATGGCACCAATTCATCGAGGTCAATGTGAATGACTTTGGTCCTGGTAAAGGGGCATATTGGAGACAGATGCTTCTTATTCCATTAAGAGATGTATGCCTTGTAATGAATCTGGTGTATTTAGAAAGTAGCATGCGCCTTCATTCCCCTCTACAAATTTTACTCCAGTTATGAAAGTAAGATTTCTGGCATGAGGTACACCACAAGAAGTCATGAATTAGACAATATCTGGTGTCATGCCCCTATCCTGCCCCAGCTCCAGCCATTTTGGTAGGGCTGGGAGAAAACAAAAGTCATTACATTTTGCACAATCTTGGGTTGTTTAGGAATGTTCCAACATATCAAAAGTGTTTTACTCAAGATTTCTGGTGAAAATGATGTGATGAATTAAGCCAATAGATGCAGAAAAAGGGGACATGTACCAACTAAGCAAATGGGAATCATTGGAAAATGAAGAAACATGTATCCAACTCCCATGATCCAAACAAAATAACAGCTGGTTTTACTGAATACTCTATTAAAAAGACACAGAATGCAGATATGCTATGCATTCATGCCATGAATCCTGGAATCCTTCTTCATTAGTCAAGAGGTTTTTCCGATTGAAATGCCTGGAACTTCCAGAAGTATTACTTCTTCAAGTATTTCCTTCTCCATGGCATGCTGATGAGCAAATTGATTCAAAGTGAATTAAATTTACATCAAATTTTTAAACATGCAAACCCAGCAAATTCAGAAGGGTCCCTGTGATATTAAACATGACTAGGTAGTCTTCTACATAATGCATTGCAGCCATCTTAACCCAAAGAATAAAACAACCAATCTGGAGTAGCTATTATTTCCTTAATAAAAGCAGAAGCAAGGAATACTGCAACCATTTTGTGGAGAATCAGGATCGTGAGAGGATGTCACACTTCAATGCTTAGCCTTAGAGAAAAAGAGAGAAAGCTAAAAAAACACTGAAGAAAATAGTGGGTGCTACCTGTTATGCGCAGGAGGAGATAAGCCTTATTAAGACTCAGCAATAGCACCATCGAAGACACACTTGGTGCAAGCAACCATTGCTGGGCAAGTCCATTAAGGGCCGGGATAATCCTTACTTGCTTCCAAAAGGGAGTGGGGCTTTGACAGAGCCCTTCCTAGACTGTTGTCACTGAATAGCTGACTTCTGGTGATGTGGACAATGTCAGGGTTAATTAGCAAGAGTTAAACAGAAACTAGCAATGCAGTACAGTAGAGAATAACAAAGGGACATTCAGGAACTATAGACAGGAATATAGACCAGGAATAATCATTGGCAAATGCTACAAAAACAACCAGAAGCTTGCCACACCACTGTGAAGGGAACTGAATAAACAGCATTGGACTGGGTTAGGAGAAGGGTTTAAAATAGCCAGCCAAGTGCTAAGAATTAAACTCAGGCAATGCACCCCTCCCAATAAAGTCCAGAAAGCCACTCCCTGTTCACCTGTATAGCAGGGCGCACACACTACCTGCATTGACTAGCAGCAGCCAAGGCAGCATCCTGAGTTTAATGGCAACTGGGAGACACAGCATCTCATGACTCCTGGCCATGAAACAAGTGGGGGGTGCATAGTCCTGCATCCCCACATCACACACCTCTTCCGCACATGATGCACCACCATGTATCGTCATGCAATCAGAGTGCACGACAGCCCCACCTCCAGAGCGGAGAAATTGGCAGGGAAATCTGGCAAACAGAGAACAATTGCAACCACAGCAGGTAATCCCATCACCAGAACAGCAGTTAAAAAGATTATCGTGTCAGGAAAAATCAGTAGTGTCATATATCATTGTGTAATAAGTATTGAACACATGATTCAAAGAAGAATAATAGCGGATGATCTCCAAAGCTAGCAAACAAATATTTTACTGACTAATCCAATTGGAATAATATTTTAAAATGTAACCTTTATGATAACTAACTCATTCAAAAGAAGGGAAACAGCACTCACCGGTACTTCTGTGCTCACTTGATTGATGCAGAACGGGGTTACATAGGTGCAGGGAGGGGTGCTACAGAGCCGGATTATGGCTTGCCATTTAGTTCAAATTGAACTTCCACAGGTTCTGGAACTGAAGTTCAATTTGAACGAAATGGCAAGCCGTGGTCAAGCTGTGTAGCACCTCCTCCCTGTGTGGCGACCTGTGTTACAGGTAGCCACAGAAAAACATCTGTCGCATGGAGGGATTTCCACATCTGGCATACTTCACACACAACATCTTCCATCCCAGGCTTGTAGGGGAGCTCTAACCACTTATGTCAGGTTAGCTACTGATGTCAGTTGAGGTTCCATATAAATACAGGTGCAGGGGGCGGACCTAGTCAGTCCGTGCAGTGCGGAGCAGCACTGTGATGAGGTCCTGAGAGATAGAGATTGCGGCGTTAAGCTCTCCTCAGAGACTAATCCAGTGTGAAGATCCCAGAGTGAGGGATGCAGGCAAGGAGAATAGGAAGAGAGCAACGGGGGTAGAGGAGCAATTCCGGCTAACCCTAGAGAACAACCCGGACACCGGAGTCCGAGTCTGCTTAGGACAGTTCAGCTCAGCAGGAAAGTATCGATTACTGAGGAGACTTCAATCTCCAAGACACCCGCAGCACTCCAAAAACACGTGAGCCAGGAACTGCTAGTGGCAATCACCAGACAACCGCAGGTGGCATCACGACAATAACTTTAACCCTTGTAAATAACCCCTTTAAGCTAACCACTAGGGCATGGATCTGGGCACCGACCACCTCCAGTGACAGAGAGCCCATACAGATCCCGAGTACCTCTGCCCTGAGTGAGTTACCTGCACCTATGTAATCCCGTTCTGCATCAATAAAGTGAGCACAGAAGTACCAGTGAATGGTGTTTCACTTCTTTTGAATTAATTGCTGGACTTTTTTCTACTGAGATCCACCCTGGTAAAACTGGCAGCCTCTAGGGAGTATCTATGCAGCCATAAGTGGGCCCTCGTGGTTTGCTGAGTGGCGCACGGCTACCTTTTTATATTTATGATAACTAATAAAAACAATACTATTCCTTGAGGAAGAAGTTGGGACTAACTGCGAAACGCATCAGAAATAAACCCTACAATGATGAATACCATCTGATCTTTCTGGTCTATGCAGCGCAGGTCCGTCCGTATACACCGTCCACCCTCTGCATTTTGAACTACATTCTTGTACACAAACA
Organism: Allobates femoralis; assembly: GCA_033576535.1. Taxonomy (NCBI): domain Eukaryota; kingdom Metazoa; phylum Chordata; class Amphibia; order Anura; family Aromobatidae; genus Allobates; species Allobates femoralis. The sequence continues at coordinate 363,126,297 of JARQOC010000001.1, forward strand.
ATCTTGAAATCATGAAGGTTCTGTGGGCTCCTTCTGTGAGCTCGTAGCTTTAGTATCTTACATATATTTTTCATTGAATTCTGGTCGGGTGATTGGCTGGGTCGTTCTAACAGCTTTGTTTTCTTTCTCTAAAACCAATTGAGTTTCTTTGACTGTGTGTTTTGGATCATTGTCTTTCTGAAATATCCACAGCCATTTCATGTTCATGATCCTGGTTGATTGTAGCGGAGATTATTAAAAAGAATGACTTGTTACTAGGGATGAGCGAGTAGAATTGTTACTATTCGGTACTCGCCGAATAGTAACTATATTCGGGCTACTTGCTACTCCCCGAGTTTCTTGTGATTACTCGGGAGTAGCGAGTAGTCCTTTCACTTTCGCAGTGTATCTATATATACACAGTGAAAGTGCACTAAAAGTGAATAAAAGTTGTTAAAAAATAAAAAAAATATCATACTCACCTATCCGATGGCTGCATCGGGACTGGCAAAGAAGACATCCGATCAACGGCAAGGACCTGTGAGTCTGACAGCCAATCAAATGGCTGGTAGCGATCTGGCCAATAAGATGGCCAGACATCACAAATCATGTGATCGCTACCAGCCACCTGATTGGCCAGATTGCCAGGTCTTGAACGTGCATCAATGACCTGGCAATCTGGCCAATCAGGTGGCTGGTAACGATCCCGTGGTTTGTGACATCTGGCCATCTGATTGGCCAAATCGCTACCAGCCATCTGATTGGCTGACAAGCTCACAAGTCCTTCTCGTTGATTGGATGTCTTCTTTGCCGGACCCGGCGCAGCCATCGGATAGGTGAGTATGATTTATTTATTTTTTTTAATAACTTTTATTCACTTTTAGTGCACTTTTGCAGTGTATATATAAATACACTGCGAAAGTACTCGCCCACCCATTCACTTCCATTGGACTCGCTATAATCGCAAAGAGTACCGAGTACCGGGACCTACTCGTTGCCAGTATAGCGAGTCTGATTATTGCAGTACTCGCTCATCCCTACTTGTTACCCACTCCTACAGGCACTGTTAAATATACAGTTGTGGCCAAAAGTATTGACACCCCTGCAATTCTGTCAGATAATACTCAGTTTCTTCCTGAAAATGATTGCAATCACAAATTCTTTGGTATTATTATCTTCATTTAATTTGTCTTCAATGAAAAAACACAAAAGAGAACAAAGCAAAAAGCAAATAGCAAAAAGCAAAGTATTGGCACTCTCAGCCTAATACTTGGTTGCATAACCTTTACCCACAATAACTGCGATCAACCGCTTCCGTTAACCATCAATGAGTTTCTTACAATGCTCTGCTGGAATTTTAGACCATTCTTCTTTGGCAAACTGCTCCAGGTCCCTGATATTTGAAGGGTGCCTTCTCCAAACTGCCATTTTTAGATCTCTCCACAGGTGTTCCATGGGATTCTGGTCTGGACTCATTGCTGGCCACCTTAGTAGTCTCCAATGCTTTCTCTCAAACCATTTTCTAGTGCTTTTTGAAATGTGTTTTGGGTCATTGTCCTGCTGGAAGACCCATGACCTCTGAGGGAGACCCAGCTTTCTCACACTGGGCCCTAGATTATGCTGCAAAATTTGTTGGTAGTCTTCAGACTTCATAATGCCATGCACACGGTCAAGCAGTCCAGTGCCAGAGGCAGCAAAGCAACCCCAAAACATCAGGGAACTTCCGCCATGTTTGACTGTAGGGACCGTGTTCTTTTCTTTGAATGCATCTTTTTTTTCTCCTGTAAACTCTCTGTTGATGCCTTTGCCCAAAAAGCTCTACTTTTGTCTCATCTGATCAGAGAACATTCTTCCAAAACGTTTTAGGCTTTCTCAGGTAAGTTTTGGCAAACTCCAGCCTGGCTTTTTTATGTCTCGGGGTAAGAAGTGGGGTCTTCCTGGGTATCCTACCATACAGTCCCTTTTCATTCAGACGCCGACGGATAGTACAGGTTGACACTGGTGTACCCTCGGACTGCAGGGCAGCTTGAACTTGATTGGATGTTAGTCGAGGTTCTTTATCCACCATTCGCACAATCTTGTGTTGAAATCTCTTGTCAATTTTTCTTTTCCGTCCACATCTAGGGAGATTAGCCACAGTGCCATGGGCTTTAAACTTCTTGATGACACTGCGCACGGTAGACACAGGAACATTCAGGTCTTTGGAGATGGACTTGTACCTTTGAGATTGCTCATGCTTCCTCACAATTTGGTTTCTCAAGTCCTCAGACAGTTCTTTGGTCTTCTTTCTTTTCTCCATGCTCAATGTGGTACACACAAGGACACAGGACAGAGGTTGAGTCAACTTTAATCCATGTCAACTGGCTGCAAGTGTGATTTAGTTATTACCAACACCTGTTAGGTGCCACAGGTAAGTTACAGGTGCTGTTAATTACACAAATTAGAGAAGCATCACATGATTTTTCTAACAGTGCCAATACTTTTGTCCACCCCCTTTTTTATGTTTGGTGTGGAATTAGATCCAATTTGGCTTTAGGACAACTCTTTTTGTGTTTTTTCATTGAAGACAAATTAAATGAAGATAATAATACCAAAGAATTTGTGATTTCAATAATTTTCAGGAAGAAACTGAGTAACATCTGACAGAATTGCAGGGGTGTCAATACTTTTTGCCAGAACTGTAACTGGATTACTTCATCAACTCTACAAGTATATCAAGGGATAAGAACCATTATCATCTCATCACCAGATAAAGGACCACAGTTGCTCTGACAAATAAGAATTCCTACCGAAATAAAAGATCAATATTTTCCACTTAAATGAATCGCTGTTACTACTTCTTGGGTTATAACTTTACTACTTTAAAGTCAAAACAAAGATAAATAGTTTGAATTTTTTTATTTCTACAACTACAACTTCATTTCTTCTTCTTGGACTTGTAGAGGGTTCATCATAATAGTTTAACCTCAAGATTTGCTAGCTAAAAATAAACTGAACTTTTTCCTCCATGGTCATGGACAGGTTCCGACCATGACAAGCGTGCTTAACGAAAGTTTACTGTACTTACTAATTTTCTTTTTCCTACAAGTACAATGCAACTTTTTTTTCAGATTCTATTTTTTCTCTATAGGTTAATAGACTAAAGGCCCCGTTACATGTAGCTATATCGCTAACTATATCGCCACAACGTCACAGGTTTTCTGACGTTACGGTGAACTCGCCAGCGATATCTCTGCGTTTGACATGTAACAGCGAGCGGCCCCCAGCTGTGAGATCGCTGATACAGAGTGGCTTGGCCATTTTTTCATCGTCGGTCTCCCGCTGGGCATGCTGCATCGGTGTGTGTTACAGGGAAAATGACCAACGATCTCCATGCTACGCCCGTGACAGTAACAGATCTCTACAACTATTGGGGGTCACCGCATTGGTGAGTAGATCTGCCTGTGTGGCATCTCACCAGCGACCAGTTAGCGACATTCCGCGATCCCTGCCAGGTCGTATTATTATCGGGATCGCTGGAATGTCGCTAGGTTTAACGGAACCTTTAGAAACATTCTTTCTATTGGACTACATATGGACTAAACAACCTCGGATTGGATTGGATTATGCATGGGTTAAGCAACATTTAATCTTTTCTTGGACTATTGCATACTAAATCTGCATCGGACTTTCAGCAATTTAATAAGCAATTGATTATATGGACAACAACATAAAAATTATTAATAAGTAGAATGGGTTACAAGGGTGGTGAGGGGGTAATAAAGATGGAGTTACTAAGTGTCTCTCTTTTATTTTTAGTTTTTTTTATTAAATATATATATAAAATAATTTGTCTCTGTGTTGTGTCTATTTTACTATTTATTTGAGATTCTTAATGACCAGGTCTAACTTGGCCTGACATTAAGAATCTCAGGGATTAATATCAGCTGAATTACAAAGCAAAGGGGTAGTAGACGGCGGACGGATAGCGGCCCATTTTGTGCTGGTCGGCACTTCGACTTATCCTATCAGTACAGGACCAGTCGAAGTGCCAATCAGCACAAAACAGGCTTTGTCTGTTCGCCACCTACCACTCCCCTCCCTACAATTTATAATGATATAAAATAAAGGAGACCAAAAGCACCATATGGGTGAGTACCCTTTTTTTCTGCTATCTACTATGATGCACTCGATATTCTATTGAATAGTGAGCACACCCAGGTGCACCCGCACACCACCTGACTGAACAGTAATCACAGAAAGGAAAATCCAAAAAGTGTCCAGTAGTGCCCGGTTACGGACTACTTATTGGTGGCTGTCATAGGGTCACCATTGCCATAGTAACCGCTGTTGCTTTGGACAGCGATGAGACCTGCACTATGGTAAAGTGGTAAAGCGCAGATCTCAGTGTTGTCAGAGTAAGCAGTGAGGTCATCGTTACCATAGCAGCAGCGGTTACTATGGCAACGGTGACCTTACCGCTGGCAACGGTGACCGTACCGCTTAGTATATAATTTCGCAAAAAAGGAAAAAAGATAGCGGCACTCACCGGGCGTGTTTCAAAAGTGCTTTATTTGGGTACCCTCATTCCAGGGTCCCACTCGGAAGGGAGGGGGTGCAGAGACAGCAGAGATGACGGATCTCCGTTTTGGGGCTCCTACCCCTTCCACGGACCTCAATGTCTGGCGTATGACGTCACTTCCGCCCTTATATAGGGGCCGGTCAAATGATGTCATCGCCGCACTGTATAATACAAAAGTGCTTAATAAGTGACACATGATAAAAACAGGTATTAATTTACAACAATGACACTGTGAGCTCTAGATCATTATAAAACTATATACATTGAGCATAAATGTGTTTCATTTCAGTTAGCATATATTATGTGCAGGTCAGTGCATTACCTCACTTGGTTTCCTCATGCTATCCATGCAAGTACCGTATTACTTCTAGATGATACTCCTATACCAACATGTCTATAGTAAAAAGTCCTCTACCACTTGTATGGGAAAACTGCTTGAGTAGCAATTGCTAATCCCGCAGTTTGTCCCTGGACCCAAATGGAATTCAGTCCACTAGAATCACTATATTCTTCTAATGCATCACCAGTATATGTCGGGTATAATTCCCAATCACTATATTTTAATTATTTTTTTTTATATTTTTTTAAACATTTTTTTATATATATAAATTTTTTTTAATCCCATTGGTCCACAAGCTTTTGTATTATTAATCCATGTGCTTTCGCGCTGCAGGAGTTGTTTATGGGTGTCACCACCCTGACGTGATGGAGTCACCCGTTCTAAGCCTGTGAATGTCAGCACATCAGCGTTTCCGTTATGGTATTCCCGTACATGTTGAATAAGTCTTGTGCAACCCACTCCTGACTCTACAGATTTGTAGTGCTCTCTAAATCTCACGTACAGTTCCCTCACAGTTTTTCCGATATAATACCGCATGCAAGTACAGAAAACCGCATATACCACCCACTTCCATTTACAGCTGATATATGAGTGTACATTACATTCAACTCCACCTATTATTACTGGGTTTTCCGTTCTATGCGCTGAACAGAATTTGCAGTTTCTGCACCGGATGTTGCCAACCGGTCTATGGCTCTCCAGCCATATTTTTTGTTTTTTAGGTTCAATTCTGTTCCTGATGACCAAATCCCCCAAGTTATGGCATCTTCTGTATGCAAACAGAGGAGGGCCTATATGTTTTGCTCCCAAGTCTCTGTCTTTTTCTAGGATATGCCAGTGTTTTCTCACTGCATTTGTTATTTTTTTATACATTGGTCCATATTTAAAAGAGAATATGAATCTCTTGCCAGCTGTTTCGTTTCTTCGGGAATCTATCTTATTTATCCTATCAGACTGTGTTTCATTTAGTCTGTCACCAGCTTCTTTTAGCACATTTTCAGGGTAACCCCTTGCCCGCAAATTATTTTCTAATTGTTGATATTGTCTGTCAAAATTTTCTTTTTTGTTGTTCATTCGTTTAATTCTTAACATTTGACTATACTGGAGTGCGTTCCTTGTATGTATAGGATGCGCACTGTTAAAGTGCAGCAATAAATTAGAGCTGGTTGGTTTCCGATACAGGGATCTTATAATGCTATTATTTTCAATCTGGATTTTCATATCTAAAAATTCGAGGGATTGGTCACCAAAGACAGAAGTGAATATCATATTGTGTTGGTTGGCACTGTTCAGAAAACCAACAAAAGATCCGAAATTTTTTTCATCACTTTCCCATATTATAAAGACATCATCCACAAAGCGAGCATATAGTTTAATAGATTTCAGATATGGATTACTAGAGCTGTACACTAATTTATCTTCCAAATGTGCTAGGAATAAGCCAGCCAGGGTACAAGAGACGGGTGTACCCATCGCCGTACCTTCTGACTGCCTATACCAGGTGTCACCAAATTCAAATGCATTGTGGGACAGGATAAAACATAGGGCCTCTGAGACTAAATCAATCATTTCTGGGTCCTGTCCATCTACTGCTAGAATTTCCCGAATGACGGTCACTGCTAACTGCTGAGGTATCCTAGTGAATAAACTTTCAACATCTATGGAGGCCAGTTTATAACTTGGCCTCCATTCAAACTGATCCAGCACCATAGCAAATTGATTAGAGTCTTTGATGTAGGATGGTACTTTTTTGAGTAGTGGCCTCAGCAGCCAGTCTACATATTGGGACAAAGGTTCGGTTAGTGAACCCACCCCTGAGACAATAGGTCGTCTGGGGGGGTCCACTAACCGTTTGTGCATCTTAGGGAAATGATACCAGAATGGTTTGCGTGGGTACTCAAGGAACAGTTTCTGCCAATTTCTTATTTAAAACGCCCCTTTCCACATACTTACGTAACAGATTGCGCAACTCAGTGTTGTATTTCCAAGTCGGGTCCCCCCCCAGCTTTCAATATGTTTCAGAGGACATTAACTGCCTTTTGGCTTCTTTTATATAATCTGCCCTATTCATTAAAACTACGCCTCCCCCTTTATCCGTTTTTTTTACCACGACATCATGCCATGATCTAATTTCCTGTAGGGCCTGTAATTCTCCCTTTGTTAAATTTTTTTTGGGTTTGGGGTATATAAGTGCGTCTATCTCTTTATTGGGCAATTCCTCAAATAGGTCAATACTATTGCCTGGGGATACAGGGGGGTAAAAGGTGGATTTTACCCCTCCTGTAAACCGGGAATCTGTTTTGTCACTCTTATCTATATCCTCTAAAGCTTCTGGGGCTAAATCTAAAAGGAATGCTGTATCCTCCTTTACCATCTCTAATGAGCTATCTTTGGCAAAAAACCCTAATGCTCCCAACCGTATTTGTTTTTTGGATGCATTATCATTTATTTTAGTATGCCTCTCACTTTTAGAGCATTCATAAAATTTAAACAGATGGATCTTTCTAATGGCTTTATATAGGTCCACTCTGAAGTCCATATGGTTGAACTCCTCCTCGACACAGTAATTAAGTCCCTTTCTCAAAAGGCTTTCCATGTCTGGTGTTATGTTCTTGTTGGTCAGATTTAGGGTAAGTGCACACTGGCCGGGTTTTCGGCGGTTTACCTGTGTAAACCGCCGTTTTGTTTACATTAGTTTTATGTTAATTTATATTAATCCAAACCGGCGTTTGGATTAACATTAAAACTAATGTAAACAGCCCAAGGCTGTGCACACACCGGCGGTTACACAGCGTCATCCGTTGCTAACCCGCAGGTTTCCCAGCGGGTTAGCAAAGAATGACCATGTTCTAAAAACCGGCGGTTCTGCAGCGGCTGCAAGCAGAATCATGTGCTGCTTCCAGCCGCTGCTGAATCGCCGCCGAGAACCCGCTGGGCAGCCGCCGGATACCGCCCGCACATACCCGCCAGGAAGCCGGTGGACGGCGCCGGAGCTTCCTGGCGGGTCCCGCCCAGCCGCCGCCGACCAACCCGCCGGGTAATGTGAACTTACCCTAAAGATTTTTAAGGCATCCTGTTCAACTAGTCCCTCCAAGTGACCGTCTTTCTTTTCCCATGGTATGTGCTGTTTTCTCCTCCTGCACCTGCCCCTCCGGGTCCTCCTCCTAAAGGGTGGTCTCCTGAATCCCGTCTTTCTGAAGTGCTCATTTTGTGCGGTGGGGATCGCTCCATATCATTCAGATCACTATCTGTTTCTGATGTGTCAGATGGATCACTGCTTTCTTGGTCATTATTATGCCGGTGAGCGTTATTTTTGCCTGTTTTTCTATTCTTATTTTTATTTTTGGCTTTTCCATTATCACCTGTTGGTTTTTGAGGTAATTCAGGTGGCTGATTCTTATTTTTATTTTTATTTTTATAATTATTCTTATTTTTATTTTTATAGGGATTAGGACCAGGGGGTTTACTCCACATATACGGGTTCCCCCACTCATAATCTTGCTTATCCCGAAGGAATTTTGTCTTCTTTTTTACTTTTATGTCCTTCTGTAAGGGAATGAGTTTTTTGTCCAGTTTTTGTAAGAATGCTTTCCATTCGGATTTCTTAGTGTATCGCCTCATTAGCTCTTTTCTCAGGTCAATCAATTCATTATTAACCTTCTCATGTTCTTTTTGATTTTTCTTTAGAACGATTTTCAATAAATTCATGGAACTTGTGGCCATGACACCTTCCCATTCCTTTACAAAGTCCTTATCCTCTATACCAAAAGCCATCGCCTTGCTGAATCTCAATCCTCTTGGTACACGGTTGCATGATACATAGCTTTTTAAGGATTGTACTGTCCAAAAGATCTTAATTTCTTTTTCAGCTAGATTGCTGATTTGTTGTTCTAACATTTTAGTGCTCAATAATGCAGAAAAATCAGCGCTTTCACATGTGTCAAAAAATGTCTCCGCATCCTCCCTCCCTTCAATCTTTTGTTGGTTTTCTGAACAGTGCCAACCAACACAATATGATATTCACTTCTGTCTTTGGTGACCAATCCCTCGAATTTTTAGATATGAAAATCCAGATTGAAAATAATAGCATTGTAAGATCCCTGTATCGGAAACCAACCAGCTCTAATTCATTGCTGCACTTTAACAGTGCGCATCCTATACATACAATGAACGCACTCCCGTATAGTCAAATGTTAAGAATTAAACGAATGAACAACAAAAAAGAAAATTTTGACAGACAATATCAACAATTAGAAAATAATTTGCGGGCAAGGGGTTACCCTGAAAATGTGCTAAAAGAAGCTGGTGACAGACTAAATGAAACGCAGTCTGATAGGATAAATAAGATAGATTCCCGAAAAAACGAAACAGCTGGCAAGAGATTCATATTCTCTTTTAAATATGGACCAATGTATAAAAAAATAACGAATGCAGTGAGAAAACATTGGCATATCCTAGAAAAAGACAGAGACTTGGAAGCAAAACATATAGGCCCCCCTCTGTTCGCATACAGAAGATGCCATAACTTGGGGGATATGGTCATCAGGAACAGGATTGAACCTAAAAAACAAAAAACATGGCTGGAGAACCATAGACCGGTTGGCAACATCCGGTGCAGAAACTGCAAATTCTGTTCAGCGCATAGAACGGAAAACCCAGTAATAATAGGTGGAGTTGAATGTAATGTACACTCATATATCATTAATTATCATATATTATTAAGCACATGGATTAATAATACAAAAGCTTGTGGACCAATGGGATTAAATGAGCGAAATGATTTATTTCCTTTTCTTTAAAAAATCTAAAAAACCTAATAATATAATATATAACCCTTATTAGGGTATTGATCCCTGTTGATCCTTGTGTTATCTTGTCCTAAGCAGGAATTTAATACGGATTCTTGACATTTTTTAGTCAAAAATCTGAGATATGTATAAATTTGGTAAACTTTGACTGAGCCTGTGGATGAAAGCACGTAAAGGGTAAAACATTTTTTATATATATAAAAAAATGTTTTAAAAAAAATATAAAAAAAAAATAATTAAAATATAGTGATTGGGAATTATACCCGACATATACTGGTGATGCATGAGAACAATATAGTGATTCTAGTGGACTGAATTCCATTTGGGTCCAGGGACAAACTGCGGGATTAGCAATTGCTACTCAAGCAGTTTTCCCATACAAGTGGTAGAGGACTTTTTACTATAGACATGTTGGTATAGGAGTATCATCTAGAAGTAATACGGTACTTGCATGGATAGCATGAGGAAACCAAGTGAGGTAATGCACTGACCTGCACATAATATATGCTAACTGAAATGAAACACATTTATGCTCAATGTATATAGTTTTATAATGATCTAGCGCTCACAGTGTCATTGTTGTAAATTAATACCTGTTTTTATCATGTGTCACTTATTAAGCACTTTTGTATTATACGGTGCGGCGATGACATCATTTGACCGGCCCCTATATAAGGGCGGAAGTGACATCAAACGCCAGACATTGAGGTCCGTGGAAGGGGTAAGAGCCCCGAAACGGAGATCCGTCATCTCTGCTGTCTCTGCACCCCCTCCCTTCCGAGTGGGACCCTGGAATGAGGGTACCCAAATAAAGCACTTTTGAAACACGCCCGGTGAGTGCCGCTATCTTTTTTCCTTTTTATGCTATATTGATGTGATATATAGCGGGCACCCAGAGGCGGTCAGCATTGCCCCACCTCGCATATACCCATATGATGAAAAATAAGCACTTCTCCTAACTTAGCAGTGCCCAGTGAATGGACTCTTTCTGAATATAGTATATAATTTCACTGAGACCAGCGCATTACTATAGCCAGGCCCTTTCATTTAGTAAGCGGTGAGGTCATCATTGCCATGGCAACAGCGGTTACTATGGTAATGGTGAATGGTGGTCATTCCACCACAATCCAGTCTGCTACGGAGATCATGCCTGGTAGAGCTATTTTAACCCATCTTGACCTTAATGGACTCCTACTACATATTTTAAATGTTTATGCTCCGCCCAGAAGACACTAGAGGGCTGAGCTTTTAGAAATGTTACCATTATTTTGCATTGGTGCCACAGCCTTGATAGTGGGAGGGGATTTTAACTGTTTGTAGGATGGTGAAAGTAGACAAGGTAGTGATGTAAGCCATAAACCGGACCTCTTACCTCTTACCTTTTACCTCTTACCTTTTAAGTTAAGAGATTGCTGGAAGGAACTCTTGCCAGGGGATGCAGGCGCCACATGGTCCAAAGGAAGAGTGTCCTCCAGAATTAATTTTATCTTTGCATCTGATGCTTTTAACCCTTTTAAATGTGCTGTTTTATCTAACGTCTTCTCTGACAATAAACTTTTAGTTGTGCAATTAGACCCAAAGGAAAGGCAGAGAGTCTCACGTGGTCCCTGGAGGCTAAATGTCTCCCTCCTAGAGGATCCTGAGATTCGAGAAGATTTTATGCGCACCTACCAACATTGGCAAATCAAAAGAGACCCTCACATGTCTATGCTAAGTTGGTGGGAGGGTATTAAAGCAAAAATGTAATTCTTTTTTATTGAGGCGGGTAAGAGGAAAGCTAAACAAAAGAAGGAATGGTATTATACTCTTAATATGAGATTAAATGCTTTGTTACAGTTGAAAGAAGTTGGTATTGATGTTGGTGATGAAATTATAAATTTAAAATCTGAAATAAAACATGCTCTAGATGAGAAAGGTAAACAAGTAATTTTTAACTCCCATGTACAGCACCTGGAGGAAGGAGAGAAGTGCTCCCGATTCTTCTTCAAAAAGGTGATGGGTAGAAGGGATGTGATTTTAAACATTGAAGGGGAAAGCCGCACTGATGGCATGTTAGAGAAGTCTTTTCATTTTTATAAACTTCTTTTTAATACTAAAGTAATTGACCAGTCTTTTATTGAATTTGCTCTTAATTCCCTTGATTTTAAGCTAGATCTTTTAGACCAGGAAGTTTTAACCGTGATGTTATTACGGAGGAACTTTTATTTGCTTTTAAAAAATTTTCTAAGGGAAAGGTCCTGGGGAGGATGGCTTACCAATAGAATTTTATCTAGCTTTTTGGGGAATTTTAAAAGAAGATATGTTTTTATTATTCAAAGAAACATTTCGCACTGATAGTTTGCCACAATCTTGGAGGAGGGGGCTGGTTTCCTTAATTTATAAAAAAGGAGATAAAACCCAACTTAAAAATTGGTGCCCTTTTACACTTTCAAATATTGATTATAAGATTTTAGCTAAATTGATTGCCATCCGTTTTAAACCTTTTATTGCAAAAATAATCCATCCCAACCAGGTATATGGAGTCCCGGGGAGGTCTATAGTCGAATATCTTAATATTATCAGAGACGTCATATGATATTATAAAGAAAGAGGGCAAGGCCTTGCAATTTTATCTCTAGACTTTGAAAAAGCTTTTGACAGGGTGTCCCATGGGTTCTTTTTTATGGTTTTAAAGAAGATGGCAGTGCCAGATAAGATTTTAACCCGCATTATGCTTTTATATGATTCTTCTTTTAGCCAACTATCAGTGAATGGGTTTTTAACAAGAAGAGTCCCTAATTTATCTGGGGTTAAACAAGGGTGCCCATTATCCCCGCTTCTCTTTATCTGTGCAATAGAAACACTACTAGCCATCCTCAGGAAAGATAAAATCATTTGAAGCGTACCTATACGTGGAGGGATGGGTAATGATATCAAAGTCCTTAGTTAAATGGAGGATGTGACCATCCTATGGACAGACTCTGGGTCTCTGAGAAGAACTCTGTGTGATACCCAGTTTTATTGCGAGGTCTCCGGTTTTAAACTAAACATAGACAAATGTGATTGTTTTAACAAAGGCCCCTGGAACGCCTCCCTGACCCCGGGAATAAACATACAAAGAGACCAGATTAAAATACTTGGGATTGTTTTTAATCAAGCTAATGAAAGGAACCCCAATTGGGATGGAGTTATAACTAAAATGGAATTGTTTTTATGTTTTTATGGGGTTCAAAAATGGAAAACTTGAAACGTAAATTGATTTGCAGATGCAAAACTAATGGGGGGAGAGATGTTCCTGCCTTTTTTTATCTTCTTTTATATAAAGTATTTCTGTTTCTATTTTAAAATGGTCAACTCCACTGGCATTTTTAGTTATTTTTTCAAATACGCAGCAGGCATGATTTTTAACAGATGAGTCCCGATCAAGCTAAGCTCTCCTGTGCTCATCTGTCCCCCTAAGCACTATGTGGTCCTGGAAAAAATGATCAGACTCCAAGAGATAGAGCCTGACGTACTGGGGGATCAGAGGAAGGTATCTATGATCTGCAGGAGAACTGAAGAGACCAACCAAGTTTCCAATTTTTCACAGGCAAGGTCCAAGAGGGTGTGGCGGAATGAATACAGGAAGTTCCTGGCGAACGTACACAAGGACCTTGCCTCGGCGATCGTCCACCAGTGCCTCCCTACCAGAGAGTTCCAGCACAGGCGAGGACTGGTGGCGATAGCCAAGTGTCCTAGGGAGACATGCCCTGACAGCAAGTCAGTTTTACACCTCTTGTGGAACTGCCCCTACGTACAGGAGGTCTGGAGGAAGGTAGGTCCGCTGCTAATATGGGCCTGTGGTATGAAGGATTTTAAACATTTTTATGTGTTTTATGGTCTTTTTAGCTGCCCAAATTTTAAACAGTTTAGAATTGCCTGGATGATTATCAATTGTTTTAAAAATGCCATGTGGAAAGTCAGGAACATTTTAATTTTTAAACATGATGTAATTACCCCAAACACCTGTATTAAAATTGCCCTGAGTGAAATGTATATTTATTACCTGAGAGATGTCAAATTGTATGGAGTAAAAGAGGCAACTTCAACTTGGGGTTTGCCAATGTGGAATACAATGGTGTAATTTTAGTTTTTTTTATCATTATTCTATGCACCTATTTTATGTATTTATTGTATTGTATGTTTTTTCTGAGGACATGTATTTTATGAATTTAATACAACAGTCTATGTACATATTGTTTAATTTTCTCTGTATTGTACCTTTTGCATAATAAAATTGCGTTGAAACCTCGAAACGCAGTGCCTGTAGTTTGGGGTTCTGATCTGGCACAAATCCCTAGTCATATTGAAAAGCTTGTCAGAAAGCGACTATGACTTTGAGGAGCTACCTAAAGGTGGCGCTGGAGTTCATCCACTTCCTTACTGAAGTGCAAATTTGCATATTTCCTAGAGGAGGGATGCGGCTTTAAATCTCCTTACCTACTTAATGGTCTTCTTATGGTTGCAGGAAAACTCCTCTCCATAAGGTAATTATCAAGTTCCCCAGACCTCGTCTTAGCCCACTCACACAGCCAGATCAGACTATCCCACACACTGCACTGATGAGGGGAAGTTACCCCGAAATGCAGCATCTGTAGTTTGGGGTTCTGATCTGGCACAAATCCCTAGTCATATTAAAAAGCTTTATTAGGCATGATCTAGTATTGTATTGTTTTGGGATATATGTGAAAGAAGATGCCCGTTTACCATTGAATCACAAAGCCTTTTTAATGGATAGCATGAAATTTATACTGCATTTATATAATTTTTTTGCTTTTCAGGGAAAACTATATCACCAACGAGTCTGGACCGTGATGGGTTCGAAAGTGGCACCAACTTTCGCCAACCTATTTATGGCCATTTTTTAATTCATTTGTATAGAAAATTCAATTTTTTTGGAGGATATTATATTTTTTAAAATTACATAGATGACCTAATGATTATCTATGATAATAAATGTAAAAACATAGAATAATTTCTGGAGAGCATTCAGAGGAATGATTGGGGTCTCACCTTTTCGTGGGTATATAATATGGAGAGTATAGATTATTTAGATCTGCCAATTTTCCATTTAGAAGGGAAGATTTTTACTAAAACTTTTTTAATAAGTGTGATGCAAATAGTCTTTTAGATTTTAATAGTGCCCATTATTATAAATTATTAAACAATGTCCCGGGGAACCAGTATAAAAGGATTAAGAAAAATTGTAGTTTGGAGTCAGATTTTATATCACAAGCCAAGGAATTGAGAAATAGGTTTATGGAAAAAAATACCCGAAAAAACTGCTTGAAAAAGCATATAATGATTGCGCAGGTTTGGAACAGATGGACCTAGTAAACCCTAAGAAATAAGAAAAAGAGAATGATAGGTTCTCCTTAAATTTTTTAACAAATTTTACTAAACAAAACCAAAAAATTAGGAATATTTTACAGGATCATTGGTCTGTCCTTCTAAATGATCCAGTGTTGGGGAGTATGCTACCGAATAAACCAGGACTAACCTTTAAAAGATCCTCTACTCTTACAAATATACTGTCCCCCAGTCGCCGTAAAAAAGAAAAAATTAGGGATGAACAATGCAAAAAAACATGAGTCTTTAAATGTAATACCGCTTGGTGTCTGTGTTATGGCATGATTATGCATAATATGACCACATTCAGATCAATGCAGAGTAATAAGGTGTTCGATATGAAGTTTTCCCTGAATTGTAAAGGTAGTTTTGTGATATATCTGATAGATTTCGAATGTGGTTTACAGTATGTGGGAAAAACCACACAAGAGCTGCATAACCGCATGATTCGCACAGACACAATATAATTGAAGGTTTTATGTTCCATGGAGTATCAAAACATTGTACTATAAGACATCGGAAGAAACCATGTATTAAAGTAGCCCCAATTGATCATGTATCAGAAGACACTGTGAACAGGAGTGTCATTCTGATGAGAAAGGAAATTTACTGAATTCATAGGTTGCAGACTCTACAACCATACGGTTTAAATGAAATATTGATATCTTTAAATTATTTTGGTTTTGTATATTTGTCTGTTAAGGATTGGAGCAGTATTGGCATCTGATAACTGCTTGATGTCCATACTATAACATTACAGCAAGGGAATGATCAGATCGCTAACATATAAGAGATACAATCTGCGGTATTATACCACGTTTGGAATAGTTGGCTGGTGCCTTGAAATGGCACTGATGACTCTAGAGATGTGGTGCCTTTGCCTGAGAGAACAGGAACATTTCCTGAGTGCAGAGCATGGGTCTGCTGTGTAGGATCAAATCCACATAGGAGTACATACGTTAATTAGTATATGATCATCTGCCTGAAATATAAGAGAAGTAAAAGTATGATATGTTGAATGAAGGGTTAATACTAAAAGGAAAATATAAGTGCCATTATGAAAGAGATTTGTGAAGGTTGTCCTGCTAATTGAATTGATGTACCAAGAAATTTAAAATTTTTATTAAGTATAATCATAAATTAATTATAATGTTTAAAATTGTTTCTAGTGTGAAGTTTTATATATCTGTGTTTTTATAGAAGTGTGTTTTATAGATGAACTTTGTGATTTTATATTATATTGATAGCTATGTGTGAATTTTTTATGTGCAAGGATGTAGCATCTACCTCACTTCCTGGGGGGGAGCTAGTATATAGTGAGAATGGAATGTGATGACAGTGTAACTTTGCTCCTGAGGAAGTGTACAGTGTGTACACGAAACGCGTAGAGTTTCTGGAATAAAAAGAAAGTTATAATCACTGCTTGGTCCTTGGATTGGTAACTCCTTGTGAACTTTGGACTGGAACAGCGTGATCCTGAAAGTCGGACTTCTTTCCTTTCTGTATATGCATATTAAAAAGCTTGTCAGCGACTATGACTTTGAGGAGCTCCCTAAAGGTGGCGTTGGAGTTCATCCACTTCCTTACTGAAGTGCAAATTTTCATATTTCCTAGAGGAGCGATGTAGCTTTAAATCTCCTTAACTTCTAATGGTGCAGGAAAACTCCTCTTCATAAGGTAGAAAGCAAGTTCCCCAGACCTCACATTTCCCAGACATTTTAATGTAAACACCGCCTGATGGCGTTGAACCCTGCTGCCAACATAGTAAGGAAGTGTTCTGGATTCTGTCGGAGCAGTTTGAACGTGGGTCACATTACCAGACAAGCTTTGGGCACAGGAGGAGGACCTAGAAGAGGTGGAAGAGGCAGAAGCAGTGGAGGAACATCTAGATACAGAGGTTTGACGTGGGATGGTAAGACTTGTACAGCAGCCCCTTCTCCTGCTGTCACCATAGTCACCTAGTGCCCAGTCAGCAACATGTAACGCCCCTGTCTATGCTTACTCGTCCAAGTGTCAGTGGTGAAATGCACCCTGTCACACACAGAGTCTCTCAAGGAAGCTGTGATGCTGTGTGCGACATGCTTGTGTAGCGCAGGCACACCTTTCTTTGAGAAGTAGTGCCGACTGGGTATCTGGTACTGGGGGACTGCGTCGGCAATAAGGTTTCGAAAATCCGCTGTTTCCACCAGACAGAAAGGCAGCATTTCCGTAGCCAATAGCTTGCAGATGGTAAAATTCAATCTCTTAGCTTTGGCATGGGTAGGAGGAAATTGTCTTTTTCTTGTCCACATCTAAGAGACCAAGGGCTGGCTACTGTGCTGAGACAGGGTTAAGTAGGGTGTCCCAGACAAACTGCTGGTCTGTGAGGGAGGTGCAGGCGGACTTATTACGTCGCATTCATGAAAAGGTGGTGCTATCGATGTGTGACAGCGCTCAACACCACCAGGTGTTTCCACTTCCAAAACAGATGACGACCTGTCAATCATACTGGCTGTTGCAGGTAAAGAGATGGAAGTTCTGCATCTGAAAGCCTGTCTGACAGCAGTCTCGACAGTCACAAAGGATGAAGAGGCCACAGATGCACTTGATGGGCCCGGCCCACTAGGCCGCATTGAAGCACATTGAGCTTCCCACTGTGACTTATGCTTCATGTCCATGTGACGGTTCATGCATGAAGTACACAAACTATTGATTTTTTTTACCTCTACTCAGTTTTTGTTTACAAATTTGGCAGATAATTTTAGTTGGATCATTCTTTGCGATCTGAAAAAAGGCCCAGGCTAGGCAAGGCTTAGCGCCCATGCGACCTGCAGAGCCACCACGACTTCTGCACAGAGGCAGAGTTGTGGCTGAGGACGCAGATGTTGACATGCTTCCAGGACTCCATCTCTGTCCAGGAAGCAGCAACTTAATCTTGTCACTAGCATCCTCCTCCACCTCCGCTGATGAGCTCATCAACTGCCTGCCTGTGGGTTGACAGTAAGTGGGATCTCCAACCTCATCATCACCCTGTGTGTTCTCACACTCGTTGTCTTTAGAGCCGACCTCTTTCTGTCCTGAGCGCAAAGTCAAGTTGTCAGTCCAATCAATATCTGAGTCTCATCATCATCTGCCTCATTATCTCCAACAACAGGGGTTACAGTTTGGGAATGAGGGTCTACATTATACTCAGACCCTTCTTCATATGGGCCTGGATCGACTCACAAAGATTTTGGGCATCGGTGCAGATCATTTCGTTATCTTGACTCATTGAAGCTTTGGAGAGACCTCTGATTCCCAGGCTATAGTATGAGTAAACAGCTCTGAAGACTCACTAATCTGTGTTTCCCCATAGTCAATAGGGTGACTGGAGACTTGTGAGCTGTGAGGAAGCAAGTGCGATTTGGGTGACACCTCTGAGGACTGGAGTGTTTGTGACGTTGAAGTTGAGGTGGAGGAGAGCCCACTTATTGGAGCGCTTGATATCCATTCAAGCATCTGCTGTTTTTGAGCCTCATCTACAAGTTTTAGTAAAGCTCTGCTGCATAAGAAAGGGATGATATCAGATCGTCCACGAAAAAAGTAGACATTTTATTTGGCTTGAAGACAGTATTTGTTCACCAGATGTTTCTGAACTTTAGCACCTACCCCATGGACACAAAGATTTTTACTCTTTCGAACACGCCTATTCCCCCTTTCCACCATCAGCAGACCTTTTACCACTCATTTTGGAGGGTAAGTAATTGGCAACTCTGTAGGTGTTGGCACAAAAAAACAATAGATGCAAAACTAGCAGAGTTGAGTGGCCAAACAGTGGTACTTGCCTAAACAGATTTTGGTAAGCAGTTTTTTGCAGATGTAAAACAGTGGTACTAGCGCAAATACTTTTGGTAACTAGTTTTGGGCAGATGCAATACAAAAGTGTTTTCTGCGCTGTCTGGCAGAACTTTGCAAAAGAACACTGAAGTACAGTTACGTAGTCAAAGAGTGATAGTAGCATATATAGTTTTGGTAACTAGTTTTGGTCACATGCAATACAAAAGTGTTTTCTGTGCTGTGTGGCAGTACTTTTCAAAGGAACACTGAAGTACAGCTAAGTAGTCAAACAGTGGTTCTAGCGTATCTAGTTTTGGTAACTAGTTTTGGGCAGATGCAATACAAAAGTGCTTTTTGTGCTGTGTGGTGGTACTTTTGAAAAGAACACTGAAGTAAAGCTAAGGTAGGGTCACACAGCCCAGCCATTTTTGCTTGTGAACCGTTTTTACTGGAAATTGCTTTTCAAAGTCCCAAAAAACGGATCCGTTAATGGATGGTACACTTAGGTGCACCTGCGTTATTCAAAAACGGCCATCCGGTTTTCCTGGGCACAAAAAAACGTTGCTAGCAACATTTTTGGGTGCTGTAAAAGAATGCATGCGTTTTTTTAACATGGGGTCCTATGGGAAACGCATTCTTTAACGCATGGTACATATAGGTACCATGCGTTAACGCAGATGCGTTTTTGGGGAAAAAATGACTAAGTCCAAAAAACAGACAGGAGCTCAGGAGACATTATTGTCACCTTAAAAAAACGATTTGGCTTGGGAAAGCCTCTCAAAAACGGATTTCTATGTGTGACCCTTGCCTAAGTAGTCAAACAGTGGTACTAGCGTATATAGTTTTGGTAAATAATTTTGGTCACATGCAATACAAAAGTGTTTTCTGCGCTGTGTGGCGGTACTTTTCAAAGGAACAGTGAAGTGCTGCTAGCTAATAAAATTGTGGTACTAACCTAAATAGTTTTGGTAACTAGTTTTTGGCAGATGCATTACAAAAGTGTTTTCTACACTGTGTGGCGGTACTTTTCAAAGGAACAGTGAAGTACTGCTAGCTAGTAAAACAGTGGTAGTAGCTAAATAGTTAATGGTATAGAGATTTGGCTGTATTTTTCAAAAAAACTGACAGCAAGCTACCTAGTCAAACTGTTAGTAGCCAAAAGGATTTGCTTGGCTACATGCGTAAAAAATGGCAATTACAGACAGGCGTGTAGCTTTCTTCACAACAGTGCTACACCAATGCCTGGCAAAGGCTGAGGTCACACTAGAAATCAGTTTTTGGAAGTGATTTCCATGACCAATATGTTTTTTTGGGGGTGCTTTTTGAGCCTCCTGTACCTCTGAACGTTTTTGGACTTAGGCTCGGTCACACTTGCGTTTTTTTCATGCGTTTTTGGAGACCTGCGTTTTAAAACAAAAACATGTAAAAACGCACCCATAGGCTCCCATGTTAAAAAACGCATGCCCTAATAGCAAAAACGCATGTGTGACAGTACCATGCGTTTTTGTGTGCGTTTTTGCAATTATGTGATTAGCTGACATAAAAAACGCATGCAAAAATGCATGGTACATTAGTACCATTTAGTACCATCCAAAAACGCATGCGTTTTCCATAGGAGCCCATGTTAAAAAAACGCATGCATTTTTGGATGGTACTAAATGGTACTAATGTACCATGCATTTTTGCATGCGTTTTTGCATGCGTTTTCCAGAGACACATGTTAAAAAAAAGCATGCATTTTCTTTAAAACAGCACCAAAAAATAGTGCATGCACTATTTTTCAGTGCTGATTTAAAAACGCATGCAAAAACGCAGGATGCCATCACACACTTTAAAAAACTCATGCTGACATGGAAAAACGCATGCAAAAACGCATGAGTTTTTTTAAGTCACTAAAAAAACTCATGCCAGTGTGACCCCAGCCTTAGGGTAGGGTCACATTGGCGTTTTTTTGTTTAAAATCCTGATCCGGTTTTGAGCTTTAAAAAAGCTCAAAACCGGACCAGGAAAGGCTCCTGATGGAAGCCTATGCAAAACACCGGATGGCTTCACAAGCCATCCGGTGGCCCGGATCCGGCACTGCTGCCCTGCGTTTAAAATCATGCAGGCAGCAGTTTTCGCAGCGTTTCTGGGACCGCACTGCGGTCACCGGATGGCTCAGGATGTGTAATCCTGAGCCATCCGGTAACTGCAGAGTGTGCGGATCCCGATCGGCAAAGTTAATAAAGATTTAATTTAAGTACAGAACTGACTGTTAGAGGTCTGTAGGGGGGCTTAGACCCCCCCTACAGACCGGGCGGCCACTTCTATAGTGTGTTCTTCTACAATTGTACCTATGGCTAGCTTACTGACTCGGCAGTGTCAATATCCCTCTCACTATACAGTGTTACACCAAGGGCAACGGGCAAAGAACGAGGTCCAACAAAGAAATCAGATATTTAATGTTCCATGACCAAGTCGAGTTTTTTGGGGGTGCTTTTTGAGCCTCCCCTGTAGCCCCTCTGAACCGTTTGTGTGGCCTGTAAGGGCTCGGCTACACTGCGCTCATGGTTTTAGACGCCTTTAAAACAAAACACTGATTAAAGGGGCACCATAGGCTCCCAGTCTAAAAACACAGCCCCCTAAATACCAAACACTGCATGTGGAAACAGTAAATATCTTTTTTTCGTTTTGCAATTTGTGTTTATAACATAAAAAAGCATACAGTAATTCAGGGGTTATTGACCTGTATAGTGATCAGAACGCATGGGGTTTTATCCATGAGAGCCAGATAAACCGCGTTTGCCATGGTACAAATTGGTAGAAGTACCAGCATTTTGCATGCGTTTGCTGCGTTTTCCAAGACCCCACATGTTAACAGCATTCTTATCTAAAAAAATCTTTATTAACATGCACCGAAATAGCACACTTTTACGGATGCTGATTACAATCTGACATGCAAACGCAGGATGCCATCTGCACACTTTAAAAAATTGCTGACCATGGAAAAACGCATCAAACCATGCAGTTTTAATCCAATAAAACTCATGCAATGTGACCCTACCTTAGTCATTTTTTGACCAAAATTCTTAAAAAATCGGATCCGTTTTTTAAGGCACCCAAAAAAAAACGGATCCGTTTTTCCATAGGGCCCATGTTAAATTTTTTTTTTTTAAACGGACCCCAAAAACATTGCTAGCAACGTTTTTGGCTCAAGAACGTACATGCAATGTTTTAAGGTGCAGAAAAAACCGGACAGGGTGTTTATTACATCTAATCCGTTTTTCTATCAGTTTTTGGACTTAGAAAAAAAAGAATCCAAAATCTGATGCCAAAAACGGACCAAGGGCTTATGTGTGATCCTAGCCATACACTGCTACTAGCCAAAATGGATTTGCTTGGCTCGATGCAGTAAAAATGGCTATTACTAACAAGCGGTGTAGCTTTCCTCATAACACACTGCTAATAGCCAATATGGATTGACAGGGCTAGATGCAGTAAAAAGTGGGTATTAGAGATAGGCAGTGTAGCTTTCCTCATAACAGTGCTACACCAATGCCTGTCACACTGCTACTAGCCAAAATGGATTTGCTTGGCTAGATGCAGTAAAAATGGCTATTACTAACAGGCGGTGTAGCTTTCTTCACAACACCAGTGCCTGGCATTCAATGTTACTAGCCAAAAATAATTTACTGGGACTAGATTTGGCCAGATGCTGTAAAAAAAACGCTTGCACAGCACTGGAACAGACCTGCCTGGCAAAAACTGCTTTTAAGCCCTGAAAAGGGCTGTTCTTGGAAGTATTCCCTAAAAACTATTAACTATATCTCTATCTAACTTGCAATTGAATCACTATCTATCTAACAAGCTTGGTCTGTATTTCACACTGCAGCACCAACAGCGGTGCAGTCTGACACTGAGCTGCAGCACTGAGAAAATGGCGAGCAGGGTAAAATGGCAGGTTTTATATGGCATGTGACATGCCTAGCCAATGACACAGATCCTTGTGTGAAAAAAGTGCACTTTCCTCTATGCGTGCTGATAGGCTGACACACCAGACCACCCACAGTAAGTAAGCGACAAAGGAAAAAAAATGGAGATCTGCATTATTTCAGCACACACGTCTCCACAGCCCCCTTCCCTCCCGCTATTTATGCCTAGACACTGAAACTCATAATTACGTTCACCAAAAGCATTACTGTGAAAAGTCAGTAACGCTTTTGGTGAACAAAGCGTTATCGAACAGAAACTCGAATTACCGGATTTTTAGCAAATTGTTTGAATTCGTTGAATGACTCGAAGATAGCCCAAAACACTTTGAATTTGAAATTGGCGAACAATTCTAATCGAACATTGCTCACCTCTAGTCACAGATTCCTGATCCTCCTCTCACCAGGTCTCGATGTCCCGCTCTACTGCACGGTTAACTGTCCTAATACAACAGAAGCTCTTTGCTTGATGTGCTTGATAGTCATTGCATACATATCCAGCACACTACAGATTTTGCTCTTAAATCCAGCCAACGTGTCTGGCCGGTCATGATACTGAGGTAGCCATTTAGCTCCCGGGACATAAGTAAAGAGATCGACATGATCAGTGCCACAGCAACAGGTGCTGCGATCCTGGCTGCGGGCTCAACTGGGAGCGCATTGTTTGCAAGGTTTAGGTTAGGAACCACTGCATCGTTGGCCTCCGGTGCATCCATTCTCATTCCCCCTAGTGAATCGCGGGCCAATCCTTGAAACAGAAAATCAATCAGCGACTCTGCAGGTGGGAAGTGGAGTACTCGGGTATTTCCGATCAGGTCGTTGCACTTCGGCAGTTCTCTGCAAAGTGTGGGGTGGGGCCTGTCTTTGCGCCCTTTCGGCCATAACGCCCCCTTCCTTCCCACTCTGTGGCGCAGTAATGGCGGCCCGATTTCAACAGTCCACAAAACACAGTTAATACACGGCACACAGTACCCGGTGACACCGGGTACGTGATCCTATTTGTGATGCCAGAAGCTGACCCATCCTAAGGCCATGGGGACTCGGTACCCGGGTGGTTGCTGTAAGGGGATATCACTGGTGGCCTGCCCGGGGCCATGTCTATGGTGGTTGCCAAAAAGTTGCGGGAATTTTGGTAAAAGAAAAATAAAAGAAAAAGAGTAAAGTCTCGTGACGCTACGGTGTCCAGTGAAAGCACTGGCACTGCTACAGACCTCCAGGGATGGACAGGCAGCCAGATGACAACGTTCCCCGTAGGTGGAACGAGGGTCCCCGGGGCGTCAGTGATGGGGAATTTGCACAGGGAGGTGGCTCAGCAGACAGGCCGCTGCTACAGTCTCTGGGTTGGACAGGACCAGGGCTGAAATGACTGACACACACGCTGGGCCGTCGTTTCCATACCTTTACTGATGTTATGGCAGGCACGGTCCAGGGTACACACCAGGTGGTCGGAAAGCACTTCAGGATTTCCACAGTGAGTGATTTGTAGGCCTCCTTGTTTCTTCATCCATGGTGAAGTCCCTGATCTGTGTAGAACTAGGCCTGGCTTCCTTTGTGTCTCTATTGTAGTGTTGAGAACCTTTTTGTGGGCTGCCACTATTTGCTTCTCCTGCGGTTCCTGGCTTTCATGTTGGTTGCGCTACAGGTGTCCGGGAGACTGGAGTCTCCTCGGTGAACCGGTATTTTCTGCTGGGCTTGATGCTCTCCTGCAAACTCGCAGTCCAGTCCCCAGGATGGTTCTTGGGATGAACCAGTATGGCTCCTCTGCCCCCAATCTGCTCCTTAACCTGTCTTTTGCTTTGCCTACCACCCTCACTCTTGGGCTTTCACACTGGTTACGCTAGTGTGGTGCCCCGCCAAGCAGGCGTCACAGAGGGGTACTGCACCCGTAAAAGAGGTGCAGATAATCCAGCTGCAGTTGGACCTAGGATGGTGGGTGGAACCCTATCCCAGCACTCCCACACTAGCTTACATGGTGGGAGGTTACCCGGGATGGAGTAAAATCACCTCTAGGGGGAACAAAGATGTCTTTTGGTGTTTTCCTCTAAGTTTGTTGCTAGGTCACTCAGCTGAGGGACCAGGGAGAGATGAAAGAAGAAGAGAGAGATTAAGGAAGCTTTTCCAGGAGAAAGCAGTCAGTCTGAGAAAGAGGGCCGTCAGCAGGTCTCCCCGATAGCTTACCGGGCACCGGAGCCCGCACCTGTGGGATACTTTAGGACCACATAGAAACTGGAGTCCCGTGGATTCTTCAATTCTCCCGGGCACCAGAGCAGACCGAAAGAGGGTACCAGGCACCGCCAAAGGAACGAGCGGGCCAGCCAGTAGAGTGTTACCTGACGGCCGCGAAGGTGAGAGAAGAAAGGAGGTCAGGCTGATTCCAAGTCACCAGGCTTCATAACTTAACTGGAAAGCAGGAAAGGAACAGACGGGGCTAGAGCACGAAGGCACACATTGAGGGTTCCACCATACCACCTGGGATCCGACTGCAGCCACCCGTAAAGTTACCTGTCCTCATACCATCAGGAGTGCTGAACTGTAACTTTGTATATTATCAATGCAAACGAAAGTAAAGTACCCAGAGAAGAGTGACTCTGCTGCGTTTTCCCTTGCATGAACTTGTTCCCTCATACAGGAACGCTTCCCCGGAAGTCCAGCCCTACCTGTAGAGGACTTTACCAAACTAGCCGCATTACCATCTACCTCCGGCGGACTGTGGCGGCGCTGGTGACATCTCACCAGGAACTACAGGTGGCGTCACAACAAACTGTATATAATCCTCTGTAAATATACCCCTTTTCAAAGATATACCCAGGACACAGGGTCAGGCGTGGCCACCACTCCCCGTGACAACAGGAGCGTTAACCCTTGCAGCCTGCTACCCGAGTACCCCAAAGCCTGGGCTCGACACTAGTCTCTGGTACGGGTCTAATGCAGCACCGTTCACCAGATGGTCTTCACAGTACTACTCTGTACTGCACAGACTGACTAACTCTGCCCCCAGCACCAGTATTTATAGGGGATCTTGTTTAATTGCAGCAAGTGGAGCTCCCCCTACAGACCTGGGGTAGAAGGTGTTGTGTGTGTAAGGGTACCTATTGTGGAAATCCCTCCATGCCTTAGGTGGTTCTGTGGCTACCTGTAAGGGCAATGTGCCACACTAGTAGTCATAGCTTCATAATTGCCCTTGAGGCCTCCTTCCTGCATCAACCATGATACAGCCCCTAGGGCTAATTTTTAGAGACACTATGCCTGCGCTTTGTGCAGTGGCAGTGGAACAGCAAGGACAGTAATCCAACCTTTATAACTGTGAATCCCTTGTGATGAGGATTGGTGCTTCTTCCTGCGTTAACCATCACACAGACGCAGGGCAGATTGCATCTCCTTACGCCACTTACACACTGAGCTGTCAGAAAATCGCCTTAATCATCACTCGCTCTTACGCCACTTCTGACAGCTCAGTGTGTATGTGGCGTAGGAGTCCCGCTCTGCCGGCAAAAAATGACAGGACTTCAAACAGTATTTGTACATTGTAGTTACATCACTTGTGCAACCCCTGACCAGCTCCTATGGTATATACATGTACACCATACTTTTTTTTTTAACATTTACACATTAAGGCTGTGCACACATGCGGTGTTTTTTATGCTTTTTTTACCCATACATTTTTTGGGCACTGTCACTGACAGTGAAGAAAGATATGTAAAAAAAAAAAGAAAATAAGGGTCCCTGATGTAATTTCCTGTCTTCTCAATTAGATGGGAAAAAGATACAGGGGAGCCCTATATTTATTCTAGTTTTTAACCCTAAGCCTAGGTTTAAGGTTAAAAAAATACCTTTTTTTTTTTTTAGTTTTTTAAAAAAAAAACCTAAACAAATATTGATGTGGACTTCACCAGATTATTAGTGCCAGCAAAGGTAACCCAGGCAGGGCTGAAATTCTGAGTGTGGTAAGGCCCAAGCGTTCTGGGCCCTCCACGCTAAAAACTGCAGCCAGCAGCTGCCCCAGAATTGGCACCTCAATGAGAGAAAAAGCTACCCCACTCTTTCAGTTGCTGTGCAGCAGTGGCAGACTGGGAATAGTGGGGTTGGTGACAGCTTTTTTTGCAGCTGTCACAAAGTTCTTATTACTAATGTCAGCCTTCAATATGATAGCCGGCCATTAGCAATAGTAAAAAACGTTGTTTTTTAAAGAAACACACAGACAACAGAAGAAAAACCTTTATTTAAAAAAACAAAACACCTACACCCACCTCTTTTACCACTTTATTATACCGACCAAATCCCTCCAACGCAGTCCACGGTCTGGTCCAGGGTCATGCGACGTCCAAATCGGATCCAATATCAGCTGATTGTTTGGCCAGCCAACTGATCCAGCTGATCTGCCGATAAAACATCAGTTGATAGTTTGAAATAGCCAGCGGTAAAAAGAGTCTATTTATCACTGGCTTTGCCGCTGGCTTTTTCAAACGATCAGCTGATCGTTTGAAATAGCCGGTGGTCTTTTTGAAAAAGCCAGCTATTGCAAATGACTTTTTACCGCCGATTATTTCAAACGATCAGTTGATCATTTGAAATAGTTGGCTGGAAAGCCATACTTTTAAACGATCAGGTATCCATTTCAGCCTTTTCCTCAGTCCCCAGACCTCTTTGTAGGGTCCAGCAGAAAATGTCTTGCATTTCTCGCATTTCCCATTATCTTACACTAGCTGTGAGCCCGATTCTAAAGAATCGGTAGTCTAGAATGCATATATAGTTTATTTACTAATATTTAGGGGAGTGCGGTGAAATTAATTGTGTGTATACAGGTGGCTGAGTGGTTAGCACTGTATATGGTGGCTCAGTGGTTAGCACTGTATATGGCGGCTCAGTGGTAGCAGAGTATACGGTGGCTGAGTGGTTAGCACTGTATACGGTGGCTCAGTGGTTAGCACTGTATATGGTGGCTCAGTGGTTAGCACTGTATACGGTGGCTCAGTGGTTAGCACTGTATACGGTGGCTCAGTGGTTAGCATTGTATATGGTGGCTCAGTGGTTAGCACTGTATATGGTGGCTCAGTGGTTAGCAGTGTATACGGTGGCTCAGTGGTTAGCACTGTATATGGTGGCTCAGTGGTTAGCACTGCGCGGTGGCTCAGTGGTTAGCACTGCGCGGTGGCTCAGTGGTTAGCACTGGCGCGGTGCTCAGTGGTTAGCACTGCGCGGTGGCTCAGTGGTTAGCACTGCGCTGGTGGCTCAGTGGTTAGCACTGCGCGGTGGCTCAGTGGTTAGCACTGGGCGGTGGCTCAGTGGTTAGCACTGGGCGGTGGCTCAGTGGTTAGCACTGCGCGGTGGCTCAGTGGTTAGCACTTTAGCACTGCGCGGTGGCTCAGTGGTTAGTAGTGCGTGGTGGCTCAGTGGTTAGCAGAGTATGGTGGCTCAGTGGTTAGCAGTGAGTGGTGGTGTGGCAGAGTGGTTCATGCAGCAGTGCGGCGGGCAGAGTGGTCAGCGCAGTGCGGCGGGCAGAGTGGCCAGCAGAGGACAGAGGACACTCTGCCTGTCATACTTACCAGCGGGTCATCATCTTCCCCGCCACGGCATTTTTACTCCGCCGTCACCAGCATGTTGGCTCCACTCATGCAGAGCATTGCTCCTGTGCAGGCTCCTCTCTGCTGAGTATTGCTCCTGTGCAGCCTCCTCTCTGCAGAGCATTGCTCCTGTGCAGCCTCCTCCTCTCTGCAGAGCATTGCTCCTGTGCAGCCTCCCCTCATGCAGAGCAATGCTCCTGTGCAGCCTCCTCTGTGCAGAGCATTGCTCCTGTGCAGCCTCTTCTCTGCAGAGCATTGCTCCTGTGCAGCCTCCTTACTGTAGAGCATTGCTCCTGTGCAGCCTCCTCTCTGCAGAGTATTGCAGAGGCACTCTGACTGTCATACTTATCAGGGGTCATCATGTTCCCCGCCACGGCATTTTCACTCCGCCGTCGCCAGCATGTTGGCTCCACTCATGCAGAGCATTGCTCTTGTGCAGGCTCCTCTCTGCTGAGTATTGTTCCTGTGCAGCCTCGTCTCTGCAGAGCATTGCTCCTGTGCAGCCTCCTCCTCTCTGCAGAGTATTGCTCCTGTGCAGCCTCCTCTCTGCAGAGCATTGCTCCTGTGCAGCCTCCTCGTGCAGAGCATTGCTCCTGTGCAGCCTCCTCTCTGCAGAGCAATGCTCCTGTGTAGCCTCCTCTCTGCAGAGCAATGCTCCTGTGCAGCCTCCTCTCTGCAGAGCATTGCTCCTGTGCAGCCTCCTCTCTGCAGAGCAATGCTCATGTGCAGCCTCCTCTCTGCAGAGCATTGCTCCTGTGCAGCCTCCTCTCTGCAGAGCATTGCTCCTGTGCAGCCTCCTCTCTGCAGAGCATTGCTCCTGTGCAGCCTCCTCTCTGCAGAGCATTGCTCCTTGTGCAGCCTCCTCTCTGCAGAGCAATGCTCCTGTGCAGCCTCCTCTCTGCAGAACATTGCTCCTGTGCAGCCTCCCCTCTGCAGAGCATTGCTCCTGTGCAGCCTCTTCTCTGCAGAGCATTGTCCTGTGCAGCCTCCTCTCGCAGAGCAATGCTCCTGTGCAGCCTCCTCTCTGCAGAGCATTGCTCCTGTGCAGCCTCCCCTCTGCAGAGCATTGCTCCTGTGCAGCCTCCTTCTGCAGAGCAATGCTCCTGTGCACCTCCTCTCTCAGAGCATTCTCCTGTGCAGCCTCCTCTGCAGAGCATTGCTCCTGTGCAGCCTCCTCCTGCAGAGCAATGCTCCTGTGCAGCCTCCTCTCTGCAGAGCATTGCTCCTGTGCAGCCTCCTCCCTGCAGAGCATCGCTCCTGTGCAGCCTCCTCTCTGCAGAGCATTCGCTCCTGTGCAGCCTCCTCCCTGCAGAGCATCGCTCCTGTGCAGCCTCCTCTCTGCAGAGCATTGCTCCTGTGCAGCCTCCTCTCTGCAGAGCATTGCTCCTGTGTAGCCTCCTCTCTGCAGAGCAATGCTCCTGTGCAGCCTCCTCTCTGCAGAGCATTGCTCCTGTGCAGCCTCCTCCCTGCAGAGCATCGCTCCTGTGCAGCCTCCTCTCTGCAGAGCATTGCTCCTGTGCAGCCTCCTCTCTGCAGAGCATTGCTCCTGTGTAGCCTCCTCTCTGCAGAGCAATGCTCCTGTACAGCCTCCTCTCTGCAGAACATTGCTCCTGTGCAGCCTCCTCTCTGCAGAGCAATGCTCCTGTGCAGCCTCCTCTCTGCAGAACATTGCTCCTGTGCAGCCTCCTCTCTGCATAACATTGCTCCTGTGTAGCCTCCTCTCTGCAGAGCAATGCTCCTGTGCAGCCTCCTCTCTGCAGAACATTGCTCCTGTGCAGCCTCCTCTCTGCAGAACATTGCTCCTGAGCAGCCTCATCTCTGCAGAGCATTGCTCCTGTGCAGCCTCCCCTCCGCAGAGCAATGCTCCTGTGCAGCCTGTGCAGCCTGCTCTCTGCAGAGCATTACTCCTGTGCAGCCTCCCCTCTGCAGAGCATTGCTCCTGTGCAGGCTGCTCACTGCAGAGCGTTGCTCCTGTGCAGTCTCCTCTCACCTGTATCCTGGAGATCAGCTCTTGGGGGCTCAGTCCGGGGTCCTCTGTCAGCTGTATGTTCCCTTGTGATCGCAGGATGTCAGAGGCAGAGAATCAGTGATGAGGACACGTCTGATGTGAGACAGCGGCATGATGTCTCCTGTGCTGACTGCAGCAATGAAAGTGCCTGTGATGATGTCACAGTCATGTGATATAGCCCCGCCCATACCAGTGACATCATCTCAGGTCCTGAGAGTGAGAGACTGTGCATGGACTCGCAAAGGCATTGCGAGTGAGGAGAGACTCTGGAAGGACTCGCAAAAGCATTGCGAGTGTGGCAGGAGAGAGAGAGAGACTCAGCAAGGACTCGCAAAGGCATTGCGAGTGAGGAGAGACTCTGGAAGGACTCGCAAAGGCATTGCGAGTGTGGCAGGAGAGAGAGAGAGACTCAGCAAGGACTCGCAAAGGCATTGCGAGTGAGGAGAGACTCTGGAAGGACTCGCAAAGGCATTGCGAGTGTGGCAGCCACGCATACGACGACGGAAACACTGCCGAATATGACGGAAGTGGCCTTAGGGTAATTATATATTAGATTGGACTCGCTACTTGTAACGAATATGCGAGTCTTACGACCTACTCGTTATGAGTATAGCGAGTCCAAATATTTCATTACTCATCCCTAGCTAATACCAAATTAAAGTTGGTTTCACATTGTGATTTTGTGAAATCAGCCGCTGTCCGATATAAATCGAACAGCATCGGATCCGAATTTGCCACCATGTAATCCTATGGGGATCGGACGTATTCGGATGTGCACTAAATGACATCCGAATTGCGTCTGATCTGATTTTTTCCGATTTCTTTCCGGTGCAAAAATCGGAGACTGCTCCGATTTTTGCATCCTAATCAAAAATCTGATAGAATCGTATCTGACAAATCGGATGGCAATTAGGTCAAATCCGATTCAATCCGTGGTTTTTAACACGGCACCCTATGGAGAAGGGTCCGAGGAAACATCTGATGTCTCCTCGGACCCAATTTTAGTGTACTGAGCATGCTCAGTTCACTAAAACTGCTCCTAACCATCTAATTTCACATCCGCAATGTATATACATACATTGCGGAAGTAAAATGAAGCAAAGCAGGGGTTAAAAATAAAGAATATGTATGCTTACCTGTCCACGAGTCCCCCGGCGTCTCCATCACCTCCTGCCTGTAGGACTTGCCGTGATGTCAAAGTCACATGAACAGTTACCGCGGTAATCGGTCATGTGACTGTGACATCACGCGAAGTCCTAGGATCAGAAGATATAGCTGGAGATGCCAGGAGACTCGTGGACAGGTGAGAATAAAGATTTTTTTTATTTTTAAGTCCGGAGGAGAGAGGAGAAGAGGGGGAAACACAGGGGAGAAGCGGGAGTACCGGGGGAGATGCGGGAGTACAGGGGGAGAAACGGGGAGTACCGGGGGAGAACAGGAAAACACAGGGGAATAGAGAGGAGAAGCGGGAGTAACAGGGGAGAGCAGGGTAGAACCGGGGAGAACAGGGGACAGACAGGTGACAGGAGGCAGAGAGGAGCGCGATGACAAGAGGAGCCGGCCAAATTGATCCTGCAAAATGTTGGAATCGGATGTCTATTTGGCATCCGATTGCAGGGATCAGTTTGGATTTATATCGGACAGCGTCGGATTTCACAAAATTGTTATGTGAAAGCAGCCTAAGACCATACAAAAATCCCCAAAAGACAGGACTTCATATAAAAGGAACAAAACTGATATTTTTATTAAGGTCATGTGGATGGACCATTTTTAGAGTCCACATCCATCGTGTCTCTATCTGGGCAAGTATACGTGTAGCTCCACCTTCACAAATTCCCTAGCCAACACCATCATCACGTAATCTGATGCTGTCGCACTATGTGGCGTGTGTGGTGCAGTGTACGTCATGTTGGTGTGTGTGGTGTAGTATACGTCATTAGTTGCCATATACATCAGTGTATATGGCAATGAACCTGCCATCATATGTGTGGAAAAATAAATACTTAAAATAAAATAAAATTGTGTAGGGCTACAGTGGGGGAAATAATATTTTTGATTTTCAGCGCAGAAAAAATGGAGAGCTACAGGCTACTACTCGCAGCTTCCTGGTTTTACCATGGTTGGCAATCAAAATACAGGGGAGTCCATTTTTTTTGTTATCTAAATAAATAATTTAAAAAAAAGTGTTTGGGCTTTACTCTGTTTTTGATTGCTAGCGAATATAAAACCAGGCAGCTGGGAATTGGCACTTTCAGTATGGTGAGACCCATAGTTATTGGCAGGGCCACACCATCCATGAGGCGACATGAAGTGTCAGCCTCAGGCGGCGAGCTCTGCTGGTAGACATGGGGCGGCGTCTTCAGGAGCTGGTGGTAGTGCGGCCCCCTGCAGATGCCGCTCCTACAGTCCTGGCCGCCGACGCTGCGACCAGGCTTGGCGTATCTGGGGCTGCTGGCGGGACATCTCCTGCCGCAGCGGCAGCGGCCGCGGTCTCCAAACACCAAACACCCCCCCCTCCAGTGTGGCAGTGTGAGCTGTGTGAGCGGCAGCGGTCTCCAAACCCCCCCCCCCCCCGTGCGGCTGTGTGAGCTGGCTGTGTGAGCCGGCTTCATGCTTCACTGTGCCTCGCGCTGACAGGACCTGTGATGATGTCAAAGGAAGGGAGGAGTCAGGCGGGTCACATGATCAGCTCCTCAGTATGCAGCCAGGACTCCACCATGGTGCTGGATGAGGTGAAGTTTATGTGTGGG
The DNA here is from genome assembly GCA_033576535.1 of Allobates femoralis. Classification (NCBI taxonomy): domain Eukaryota; kingdom Metazoa; phylum Chordata; class Amphibia; order Anura; family Aromobatidae; genus Allobates; species Allobates femoralis. The sequence goes on from JARQOC010000001.1 coordinate 363,159,434, forward strand.
GCTGAGGTTTTACAGTGTAAATTAATGTAGCAGAGCTGTGTATGTATGAGGTATATGGAGTGGAGCTGAGTGTTCAAGGTGTACAGAGTGGAGGTGCGTGTGTATGAGGTGTATGGAGTGAAGCTGTGTATGTACGAGGTGTGCGGAGCGGAATCGTGTGTGTATGAGGTGTGCGGAGTGGAGCCGAGTGTGTACGAGGTGTACGGAGCGGAGCCGAGTGTGTACGAGGTGTACGGAGCAGAGCAGAGTGTGTATGAGGTGTACGGAGCAGAGCCGCGTGTGTACGAGGTGTACGGAGCAGAGCCGCTTGTGTATGAGGTGTATGGAGCGGAGCCGAGTGTGTACGAGGTGTATGGAGCAGAGCCGCTTGTGTATGAGGTGTATGGAGCAGAGCCGCTTGTGTATGAGGTGTATGGAGCAGAGCCGCTTGTGTACGAGGTGTATGGAGCAGAGCCGCTTGTGTACGAGGTGTATGGAGCAGAGCCGCTTGTGTACGAGGTGTACGGAGCAGAGCCGTGTGTGTACGAGTTGTACGCAGCAGAGCCGCTTGTGTACGAGGCGTACGTGGTGTACGGAGCTGAGTATGTACTAGGTGTACGGAGCGGAGCCATGTGTGTACCAGTGGTGGCCCCCCCGAGCATGCCGCTCCTATAGTCCCGGCCGCCTCTGCCGGCAGCATTCTTCTCCCAAGTCCTTGCCGCCGCTGTCCACCCCTCTGCAGCTCAGCACGGCGGGGAACAATGATGTACGGAGCAGAGCCGAGTGTGTATGAGGTGTACAGAGCAGAGCCGAGTGTGTATGAGGTGTACGGAGCAGAGCCGAGTGTGTATGAGGTGTACGGAGCAGAGCCGCGTGTGTACGAGGTGTACAGAGCGGAGGCGTGTGTGTACGAGGTGTACGGAGCAGAGCCGAGTGTGTATGAGGTGTACGGAGCAGAGCCACGTGTGTACGAGGTGTACAGAGCGGAGGCGTGTGTGTACGAGGTGTATAGAGTGAAGCCACGTGTGTACATTGTGGAGCTGAGAGTGTACAAGGTGTACGGAGCGGAGCTGCGTGTGTACGAGACATACGGAGCGAAGCAGAGTGTGTACAAGGTGTACGGAGCGGAGCCGCGTGTGTACGAGGCGTACGGAGCAGAGCCGTGTGTGCGAGGCTTTCGCAGCGGAGCCCAGTGTGTACGAGGTGTACAAAGCGGCGCCACGTGTGTACGAAATGGAGCCACGTGTGTACGGTGTGTACAGAGCGAAGTCATATGTGTACGAGGTGTACAGAGCAGAGCCACATGTGTACAACGTGTACGGAGCAGAGCCGCTTGTGTACGAGGTGTATGGAGCAGAGCCGCTTGTGTACGAGGTGTATGGAGCAGAGCCGCTTGTGTACGAGGTGTATGGAGCAGAGCTGCTTGTGTACGAGGTGTATGGCGCAGAGCCGCTTGTGTACGAGGTGTACGGAGCAGAGCCGTGTGTGTACGAGTTGTACGGAGCAGAGCCGCTTGTGTACGAGGCGTACGTGGTGTACGGAGCTGAGTGTGTACTAGGTGTACAGAGCGGAGCCGCGTGTGTACGAGGCGTACGGAGCAGAGCCGTGTGTGCGAGGCTTTCGCAGCGGAGCCCAGTGTGTACGAGGTGTACGAAGCGGCGCCACGTGTGTACAAAATGGAGCCACGTGTGTACGGTGTGTACAGAGCGAAGTCATATGTGTACGAGGTGTACAGAGCAGAGCCACATGTGTACAACGTGTACGGAGCAGAGCCGCTTGTGTACGAGGTGTATGGAGCAGAGCCGCTTGTGTACGAGGTGTATGGAGCAGAGCCGCTTGTGTACGAGGTGTATGGAGCAGAGCCGCTTGTGTACGAGGTGTATGGAGCAGAGCCGCTTGTGTACGAGGTGTACGGAGCAGAGCCGTGTGTGTACGAGTTGTACGGAGCAGAGCCGCTTGTGTACGAGGCGTACGTGGTGTACGGAGCTGAGTGTGTACTAGGTGTACGGAGCGGAGCCATGTGTGTACCAGTGGTGGCCCCCCGAGCATGCCGCTCCTATAGTCCCGGCCGCCTCTGCCGGCAGCATTCTTCTCCCAAGTCCTTGCCACCGCTGTCCACCCCTCTGCAGCTCAGCACGGCGGGGAACAATGATGTCATCACTTAGCGCCACTGTGCTGAGACGTGCAGAGCGGCAGAGGAGATGCTGAGGAGAAGAGGTATTTACTTTTTATTTTTTTAATAGTTTTTTTTAGTGAGTACACTGATGGGAAACTATGTAATGTACAATATAATATAGGACAATGGCGGTGCAATATACTATATGGAGAACTATTGTGGCCCATTATATTATATGGAAGACTATGGGGGTGCATTATACTATAAGGAAGGCTATAGGGGATGCATTATACTATATGGAGGACTATGAGGGTGCATTATACTATATGGAGGACTATGGGGGTCCAATATGCTGTATGGAGAGCTATGGGAGTGCAGTATGCAATATGGGGGTGCATTATGCTATATGGAGGACTGTGGGGGTTCATTATGCTATATGGAGGACTGTGGGGTGCATTATACTATTTGGAGGACTGTGGAGGTGCATTAATCTATATGGTGGACTGTGGGGGTGATTATTCTATATGGAGGACTGGGGGGCTGCATTATTCTATATGGAGGACTGTGGGGTGCATTATTCTCCATGGATGAGTGTGGGGGTGCATTATTTTATATCAAGTACTGTGGGGGTGAATTGTTCTCTATGGAGTTCTGTGGGGGTGCAATATGCTATTTGGAGGACTACGGGGTGCAATATACTATATGGAGGACTGTGGGGGTGCGTTTTTCTATGTCGAGTACTGTGGGGGGTGCATTCTATTTTATAGAAGACTATGGGGGTGCATAATATATGGAGGAATGCGGTATACTATGTGGAATACTATGGGGGTGTATTATATTATATGGAGCAAATTATACTATTTGGAAGCCATTATAATATTTGGAGGGCTCTGTGGGAGGCATGATAATACTTGGAGGCTACAAGGGAGCCTTTATACTTTATGAAGGGCTATTTGAGGGCTGTGTTGGGGGCCATTATACTGTACATAGGTCCATTTTACTACATGGAGGGCTGGGCGGCGGTCATAGTTGGGGATCATGCTGTACTGGGGTAGTTGCAGGAGGTGCAGTAGGGTCATCATACTGTGCATGTGGAGGAATGCACTGTGGGGGATCATACAGTGTTTGTGGGGCACTTTTGTTGGCATCACACTTTTTAGAGGGGCAATGAAAGGGGAATCTAGGGGCTTCAGTAGGAGGAAAATTACTTTGTAAAGGCTGACATATTGTGAGAGATGTACCTATGTGACCCAGCCAAATATTGCTTTTGTTGGGGGGTGCCCAATTAGAACTTCTGCTATGGGGCCCTATGATTTCTATGATGCAGGATGCATTGTCCCTCTGCTGCAGGACTGATTGGCCATAACTTAGGCTGGTTTCAGATTTGCATTTGTGTCTGCATGCGCAGGGCATGCAAACGCAGGGCAAACGCTGCCATACTGATGTGAACGCAGAGGAGATTCTCATCAGTATGGTGCTCGGCCAGCCAATCAGTGATCTCGACGGCGGCCGGGAGGCGGAGATCTGTGGCGGAGATCCTCCACCTCCCAGCCGCCGCCGCCGAAATTTCAATGTGATCCGCAGCGTTCTCCTGCGCTGCCATGCGGAGGACAGTGCGGATCCATTGAGATCCATGCATTGTTTGTGCACTCGCGGGCACTTGCTGATAAAACAAGCACCTGTGAACGCACAAGAAATGCAACATGTTGCATTTGGAGGGCGGAGAAGGGCGTATAAATTATGCGCATCCAAACGGAATCGTTCCCATGTTAAACATAGGAACGCAGCGTTTGGCTGCGTTCTGTTACGCTTGCGTTCCGAATGCAAATGTGAAACCACCCTTACACCAGGTCCAGTGCTGCCCCTCGGTACATTCAGGCATCCAGCCATCTTTCTCCTGAGCGGTGGTTGGTCGGTGGTGCTCTTCCCCCTTCCTGCTACCATATCCTTTGCTCAACCCAATAGGAAGGACCCTGTTATTAATTACATAAAGACAGCCCCGTGTGTGGCGTTTGTGATTGGCTAAGCAATTTGGGAGTAAGTGTGGTCTGTTGGATGGAGAAGAAGCGCCATTTTACCAACTTAGTGCAGTGGTGGCTTGTTGATGCTCAGACTGCAGGTCGTTATCTGTGGTGTGTGGAAGGTGCGGCATGGCGACTTGTCTGAATATTCAGTGCCAGGCAGCGGTCCAGAGTTTTGCAGGCGTGTGCCAGAGGTTGGCAATCAGTTCTGCCTGCAGGACCACGGCTCTGCCAGTTGTCATTATGTGTCTAAATGCTTGTGCCAAGCTGCCATTGCCATTAATGATCCTTGTTCTGGATTCTTCTGTGTGGTTCTTGTATGTGCGTGTGATGGTGCAGACATCTTTGTGTGGAGATCTTTTTTTTCTGTTTCAGTAAACTAAAATGTCCACTATTTTGTTCATTTTTACAGGATAAATATAAATCTGTAGGAACCAGATTTATTTTTATCAATTAAATTTTTTTTCTAGCGGGTGGGGGGGGAGAGGGGCGCCGTTTTGCAGTTCGCCTCAGGCAGCAGAGAGGCTAGGTTCACCCCTGGTTATTGGTACCCCCAAACTAAAGAATAACAACGCGCAGCACCCTATATTGGCACATTTACTAGAATTGCTAATTCTTGTTGCTTTGCCCGACTCTTCCCAATGCCCTGGTACAGTGGCAACAGGGTGATAAAAGGGGTTAATGACAGATGAGAATGTTGTCAGCTTTCATTAAGCCCAGATTAATAAAGTTCAGGCTTCTATGAGACTAGCACATTGAGTTAAGAGTTAAAAAACACACACAGAGAAAAATCCTTTATTTGAATTAAAAAATACACACACCCTGTTTCACCACTTTATTATCAAAAAAACACTACAGGTCTAAAGTAGTCCAACAAACGGCATTCCCCAACAGTCCTGTCTCTGCTACATCTAGAGCCTGCAAGGATGGAACAAGTATCTTCTCGCTGCAGTCTCTGGAATCAACCTGACAACTTTGGAGAGCAGTGGTGTCTCTGAGGGCTTCCTGCTTTCAATGATCTCAGGTGATCTCTGCCACCTCGGATTGTTGGAAAGCTGTACAACCATGTTCTGTAAAATGGCAGCGGAGTCACCTGATTTTACTGACAGCAACAGGGAAGTCCTCAGTGACATCACTGCTGTCTGCAGCTGTCAGTGAACTCAGGTGACCCAGCTGCTAGATTGCAGAACATGGCAGCAAGAGATGACTGATGATGTGGCATCGGGGTCACCTGATTTAATTGACAACAGCAGGAAAGTTCTCAGTCCAACGCAATCGCAGACTCAAACACAATGGGTGGTGGCACAACAGCCAATCACAGACGCTGTCACAGAGAGTGAGTGTTTGTGATTGGCTGTTGGAGACATAGTCCAGTGCATACAGAGGAAATTAATGAGCAGGACCCTAAAGCAGTTTGCCTGCAGCAACGGAGACTGGTAAATATAATGCTGATGTTTAATCACTATTTTTCTTTCTTTTACAGCCCTCCCTGGCCTGACCCAAACCCAAACATTAACACAGACTTCTCAGGAAAGTCCATGTTTGGGCTCCATGCCGAACACTAGGTGTTCGGTGCGGACCCCAAACTTTGCCATTTGAGGTTGCCTATAACTATCTAATAGTATTATTTCTCCTTTTAAAAATATGTAAAATCATTATTGTACCATTTGTACTGTAGTTTCCTTGCTATAAGCATTTGTAGACCCTGCAGGGAGCTGATACATTAGTCCTCTCCATTACTTCTTCAGAGAATTAGTCCGGCTGCTGTATAAGTGTTATTTAAATATCCACACTCACCCAAGCTGGTGTTCTGTCCCTCCCCTCTGTGGTCTGTGCTGGGAGGGGGGAGGTGTTTTGTCTTGCACTGTGTAAGAGATTTCTATTATAAGAAAATGTGTTTTTCTGCATATATGTAATGTGTGTATCTGCTGAGCAAATGATCAAGTATTCTTATAATCACATAATCACATATAAATATCTTAGGCTGGTTTCACTTGCGATTTAGTAAAATCCAATGCTGTCCAATAAAAATCGGACAGCATCGGAAGCTCAAAATCGGATGCCATCGGATGCAATCCGATCTGATTTTTTATCAGATCTGATTTAAATGGCTGGGGGAGGGCTGTGGGAGGTTTTGGGAGTGGTCTAGGGTATTGAGCTTGCTCAATACAGAAAATCGCATCCGATCCGATCCGATCCCCATAGGCCCCATTCACACACTGCTTTTTTTGCTGCATATTTTTAAGTACAAGCTCGTCACAAACCAGGAGTGGGTGATTAAACATATAAGTGGAGCACTTGTTTCTATTAGACCTTTCCTCTGAATGTGTCACTCCTGGTTTTGATTGTTCCACTCCTGGCTTTTTTTGAGCTTGTGCGTAAAAATACGCAGCAAAAAAAGCAGTGTGTGAATGGGGCCATAGACTCCCATATTATTTAAATCGGATACCAAAATCGCAGCAGTCTACGATTTTGGCTCCTGAAAAAAATCAGACAGAATCGGATTGGATGCAAATCGGATGCCATTAAGTGCTCATCTGATCCGATCCGATCCCCATTGGAGAACATGGGGGCTAAATCGGATCCGATGCTGTCTGATTTTTATCGGACAGCATCGGATTTTACTAAATCGCAATGTGAAACCAGCCTTAGACTGCACACACTACACATATGTCTCATACACACAATGATATGAAAAGCTCAGATCTTAACCCCTTAATGACCAATGACAGCTATACCTATTATGGCTTTGAACTGTCACTGTGTGTAAACACTCTGGTCAGAAAATGCTGAAAATATCATCCAAAATTTACTACTTAGAAGGAGTCCAATATGTCATGAATAAACAGTCTTGGAATCACTGGGATATGTTGAAGCATCTCAGAGTTATAACGTCATAAAGTCACGATTAAAAAAAGAGATTTTGTGGTGTTATAGGAGCGCTAAGGCAAGGGGAAAAGAGAATTTGGATTAAAAAGTACAAAACTTTTATTATAATTATGCTCTCTAACGCCACAACGCGTTTCGATAGCCTCTGCTATCTTCCTCAGGTGATATAGAGAGCAGGTGAAAGGGCAACATTATAAAGGGATAGTGCACCAATAGAAAAGAATTAACAATTATGACATCACAGGAAGTAATGATTAAACAACAACCTAAAATCATTCCACACTGAGAGATCATTACACATATCAAAAAATGCAATAATATTCTAAAGTTTATACATTGACAATAGGAATTGATAATAAAATACTAAAAATTGCTCAGAAAATCTCCCCAAAATATATAAAGGATAAAAGTGTAAGATCTGTTAACACTTATATATATGGTTGAAGGACTGTTTTGTGGACTCTTCCTTGTGTTATACTGCCACCTGCTGCCAAAAAGAAAGGATAGCAGAGATAAACCCCCCTGCTGCTGAGAGTGACATGGAACAGTCCAGGAGATGGATGGGTGGGTCTCCACAAGGAGAAGAGAGACAACTTCCACGTGTGTTGCAGAGAGAGACACAGACCTAAAGAGACTGGATGTGGAGTGAGGAGCCAGACTGCACGAGCAAAGCAGAGATCCCGGACAAAGTCTGAACTCGAGAGACACCTGTCAGCGAATTACGGGCCCCAACGGCAATGAGGTACCTCGCAGTAAAACTCGCAGTAAAGTGTGCACACTGTTTTAGTTAGGGACAGATAGGAAAAGACTCTGCAGTTCGATATACAAGTTATAGAAAGAAAACAAACACTCTGCATCTTGCTTGATAAAGACTTTGCATTTCTTTATTTAAAGACATTCAGAGACCTTGCATTCTCTGCAAACTAGTCACAGTGGTTATATATATTGTATATACTATTGCACACCTTCCCGCTCTTTCCCCTTCTTTCCTGCACTTTTCCCCCAGTTGTATTAAAAGTGCATTTGTTTAACACTCTGTGTTCCGTGCAGTCCTTGCGTATCCCGTCACCTGTGGGCTATTACTCTTGACGTAGTCGGCAGGATACGCAGGCTGGTACTGAACAATGGAAGGACAGAGGGATGTTGTTGATGGAGATGTTCCAATACAACCTGATGGGGGAATACCAGCAAGGCAACTGTCCCTGGGTGTTATGCTGACCCATATACCAAAATTTACTGGCAACAATGTACCTCTCCATGACTGGGCACAGAGAGTGAGGGGCATGTTGAAAGTAGCAGGAGTAACTGCAGAAAACCAAGGGGAGATACTGTTGATTGCCCTTGAGGGCCATGCTCAAGAGACTGTTTTATTGTGCCCTGAGAGTGAAAGAAAGACGTTAGAACAGGTGGTGAAGATTCTGGAGAGGGTGTATGGCGGCAAGCCAGAAGCAGGTGATTTGCAGGCACAACTGTTCTACTGGCTGCAGGGTAAAGAGGAAGGCTTGCCACAGTATGTGAATGCCCTCCAGAGAATAATGAGACAAATGCTTACAGCAGAGCCAGAGCTAGCACAGACCCCTGGTTACGCTGACCGTACCATGCGAGATCATTTCCTCAGAGGATTACATAACCCCAAGATCAGAAGTGCTCTCCGTGAACGGCTCAGGGTGGAAAAAAAATTAACTTTTCAGGAAGTACTGGAAGAAGCAGTCTCCCACACACAAGCTGAAAATTGCGACCCGCAGAACGCAGGGGGAGAAGTTTGGGCTCATAGGGTAGTCCTGAGTGAGAGAAGCCGAGAACCTAGCCAGCTTGAAGCTAAAGTGGATCAGTTACAAGAGACTGTTACCGCTCTACAAGAGTTGCTGAAGAATATGCAAGCCCCGGCGTCAGAAGTATGATCGGCAGCACCGCGGCCGGGTACCCACATGTATACCTATCGAGAAGAGAGGGGACAGATCGAGCAGAGACGATCCAGACCCGCTAGATACTACCTATGCTGGAACTGTGGAAATCGGGTCCATATATCACGGCACTGCCCGGAGAGGAGGATGTCTCAAGAAAGACCAACGTTAAACTAGTACCTCCCTCTATGGTCGGGCACATGGAGGGGGGACCAACTGAGCTTAGAGAAAACAACCGCCCTGAAGATATAGCAGCCAATGATCACAGCCGAATTTGAAGGAAAAGCAGTGATGCCTGATGGATACTGGGTCTCAAGTGACCACCATGCGAGAACAGTTCTTCTATCACCACTTTGGACAAACTGTATCCATTGATAAAAGGACACATATCAGACTGAGGGCTGTGAATAATCTTCCCATTCCGGTTGTAGGGGTCGTGTGGATGAACATTCGTGCCTGTGATCAGAACTTAGGACAAAAAGGGATCGTATTAACGGAAGGCTGGTATGACAGAGAAGTGCTGGCTATTGTGGGTATGAACATCCTGAAGGAACTAGACCAGTTGCTCTTCAACAAGGAAGGCTGTGATTACTGGAAATTGACTGCTGCTAACAGGCCCGCTCAAAAGGTCTTCCAACACCTTATCCATGCCAGGGGGCTGTGGAGGAATGGTGGGAGTCGCTACCCAGTGGGGAGGGTTCGAGTCCCAAGACAGATATTAATTACTCTACCTCCAAATCGGGAGACAGTCCTCACCTTGCCAGTCGAGGCCCATCGTATGCTCGAGGGGATGGAGGTGTTGGTAGAACCTTACCGCAGTGAAGAGAACGGAGACGAACCGTTGGTGGCTCACACTTTAGCAACAGTAAGAAATGGAAGAGTCCCTTTCCGTTGCGTGAACACTGGTGAACAGACCTACACCTTGACCTCGGGAGTTGTTCTGGCTCATGTCTACCTGGCGCCTGAAGAGGTGGCGAACGCAGAATTGATTGAATTGAAGCCCATGGCAGGGGAGACCTGGACTTCGGCTGTTTCTATAGAGAGAGGAGAAGCCCACTGATCAGTGGACCAGTCAAGTTATCCTAGGACAGATGGAAGTGGACCTGACCCCCTTCGCCTCAGAGCAACCCCAGGCCATAGAAGACTTCATCTGGGAGAATCAAGCCACGTTCTCCCGTCACGCAGAAGACTTTGGCTGTACTGACAAGATTCAGCATGAAATACCCACGGGAGATGCACCACCGATCAGAGAAAGGTACAGACAAATACCCCCAAAATATTACCAAGAAGTGAAAGAGCTCTTGGCACAGATGCTGAAGAGCGGAGTGATAAGAGAGAGTCAGAGTCCATGGGCTGCCCCAATCATGCTGGTCAAGAAAAAGGATGGGTCTACTCGCTTCTGTGTTGACTACCGTAAGCTTAATGGATGCACTGTTCGTGATTCCTATCCCCTGCCCCGGATAAAGGAGTCCCTGTCTGCGCTGGGAAAGGCACGCTACTTCTCCTCCCTTGATCTAGCAAGCGGATATTGGCAGGTCCCTGTGGCAGAGAAAGACAAGGCCAAGACCGCATTCATTGTGCCCATGGGACTCCTCGAGTTCAATCGCATGCCGTTTGGGCTAAATAATGCCCCAGGAACTTTTCAGCGCCTCATGGAGAGTTGCCTGGGAGACATGAACTTTGAAGCCACGTTGATTTATCTGGATGACTTCGTAGTGTACTCTGCAACCTTCGAAAAACATCTCGAACAACTGGGTCAAGTGTTTCAACCGTTACGGGACCATGGGCTTAAACTGAAACCAAAAAAATGCCGTATCTTTCAAAAAGAGATTGAATATCTCGGGCACAAGGTGATGGAGGCTGGCGTGCAGCCATCCGATAGGAAAGTGAGAGCAGTGCTACAATGGCCCACACCCAGCACAGTGAGGGAAGTTCGAGCTTTCTTGGGACTGGCCGGATACTACCGTCGCTTTATCAAGGACTTCGCGAAGGAGGCAGAACCTTTGCATGAATTGCTCCGAGGAACTGCAAAAGGACCAAAGGCACAGAAAATTCGCTGGGGACCAAGACAAGCAGAAGCCTTACACCGACTGAAAGAGGCCTTGGTCAGCGCCCCTGTGCTTGCCTATGCAGACTACAACCTCCCCTTTCGGTTATATACAGACGCGAGCCTCTACGGTCCGGGTGCAGTACTGGCCCAGGTACAGGACGGTATCGAACGGGTGATTGCATATGGAAGTCGGACGTTGCAAGAAGCCAAACGCAACCCTGAGGATTACAGTTCTTTTCATCTGGATTACTGGCACTAGTATGGGCAATAACCGAAAGGTTCTCTGAATATCTCACGGGAGCTCAGATTGAAGTCTATACGGATAATAATCCACTGGCTCACATCTCCACCGCCAAACTGGGGGCAATGGAAAAGAGGTGGCTAGCACGACTCTCCAGATATAATTATCATGTGCAGTACCGTTCCAAGCAAGAAAATCAGAATGCGGATGCCCTCTCTCGTGTTACCACTAGGGATGAGCGAGTCTACTCGCTAGGACTCGTTACTCGGCGATTCTTAAGGGACTCGCTGGACTCGGGAATCGGCGAGTCTTTTAGCGAATACTCGCTCAGTAACGAGTCCAATGCAAGTGAATGGCAATCTTAGTTTTGTCATAGTTTACTTTCTCTCACTCGCTAGACTCGCTAGACTCGCTCTATCACATCGCTATATAGCTTGAATCTCCCCAAACAGCAGCGAGTCTGAGCGAGTCTACGAGTCCGAATCCTAGCGAGTCTGCGATTCCGAGTCCTGTATTCTCTATTCGGGACTCGCGAATCCAGAATCTTTTATGTTACTAGTCAGCATTGCGTGTTAGGTCAGAAAACTTGTGAAGATAGCCAATCATAGTCAGTAATGGCATAGCAGCTTTGGTTGTGTCAGGACTATGATTGGCTGCTGTCCATCGTGATGCCTATGTCATCTATGACAAGGCAAGGCAGTATATAAGGCTTGCCCCCGCCATTTTGGGCACATTGCTGAGAAGAGCTGACCTAGTGCAGGGAGACTTGGAGCAGATCTAGGGACAGTTAGGCAGTGTAGGAGTCACATATAACCCAAAAGTTCTTTTCAGAACTAACAGGACGCAGTGTAGGAGTCAAGATTCCTCACACATAACCCAAAAGTTCTTTTCAGAACTACCAGGACGGAGGATTGCTGTACAGGACTGTAAGGAAGGGAGATAGGAGCAGCCTTACAGTGAATCCGGCACCATCCTCATAGCTTAGTTCACCCAGCTTTCCGCAGAGCTGTAATCCTAAGCTTTTTCTTATTTTTGGCACGTCTACCAAATAATTTTGGTGCCATTTTTCCACAAAAAATTTCCTGTGCCAGTGCGTAGCTGTACGGTGTCCTGCCTGCAGCTCGCACGGTACTTGTAAACTTGCACGCAGCCAGCACCGCAGCCTAAGTGTGCCTGGTTCTGCGTACTAAACAATTTTTTCCTGTGCCAGTGCGTAGCTGTACGGTGTCCTGCCTGCAGCTCGCACGGTACTTGTAAACTTGCACGCAGCCAGCACCGCAGCCTAAGTGTGCCTGGTTCTGCGTACTAAACAATTTTTTCCTGTGCCAGTGCGTAGCTGTACGGTGTCCTGCCTGCAGCTCGCACGGTACTTGTAAACTTGCACGCAGCCAGCACCGCAGCCTAAGTGTGCCTGGTTCTGCGTACTAAACAATTTTTTCCTGTGCCAGTGCGTAGCTGTACGGTGTCCTGCCTGCAGCTCGCACGGTACTTGTAAACTTGCACGCAGCCAGCACCGCAGCCTAAGTGTGCCTGGTTCTGCGTACTAAACAATTTTTTCCTGTGCCAGTGCGTAGCTGTACGGTGTCCTGCCTGCAGCTCGCACGGTACTTGTAAACTTGCACGCAGCCAGCACCGCAGCCTAAGTGTGCCTGGTTCTGCGTACTAAACAATTTTTTCCTGTGCCAGTGCGTAGCTGTACGGTGTCCTGCCTGCAGCTCGCACGGTACTTGTAAACTTGCACGCAGCCAGCACCGCAGCCTAAGTGTGCCTGGTTCTGCGTACTAAACAATTTTTTCCTGTGCCAGTGCGTAGCTGTACGGTGTCCTGCCTGCAGCTCGCACGGTACTTGTAAACTTGCACGCAGCCAGCACCGCAGCCTAAGTGTGCCTGGTTCTGCGTACTAAACAATTTTTTCCTGTGCCAGTGCGTAGCTGTACGGTGTCCTGCCTGCAGCTCGCACGGTACTTGTAAACTTGCACGCAGCCAGCACCGCAGCCTAAGTGTGCCTGGTTCTGCGTACTAAACAATTTTTTCCTGTGCCAGTGCGTAGCTGTACGGTGTCCTGCCTGCAGCTCGCACGGTACTTGTAAACTTGCACGCAGCCAGCACCGCAGCCTAAGTGTGCCTGGTTCTGCGTACTAAACAATTTTTTCCTGTGCCAGTGCGTAGCTGTACGGTGTCCTGCCTGCAGCTCGCACGGTACTTGTAAACTTGCACGCAGCCAGCACCGCAGCCTAAGTGTGCCTGGTTCTGCGTACTAAACAATTTTTTCCTGTGCCAGTGCGTAGCTGTACGGTGTCCTGCCTGCAGCTCGCACGGTACTTGTAAACTTGCACGCAGCCAGCACCGCAGCCTAAGTGTGCCTGGTTCTGCGTACTAAACAATTTTTTCCTGTGCCAGTGCGTAGCTGTACGGTGTCCTGCCTGCAGCTCGCACGGTACTTGTAAACTTGCACGCAGCCAGCACCGCAGCCTAAGTGTGCCTGGTTCTGCGTACTAAACAATTTTTTCCTGTGCCAGTGCGTAGCTGTACGGTGTCCTGCCTGCAGCTCGCACGGTACTTGTAAACTTGCACGCAGCCAGCACCGCAGCCTAAGTGTGCCTGGTTCTGCGTACTAAACAATTTTTTCCTGTGCCAGTGCGTAGCTGTACGGTGTCCTGCCTGCAGCTCGCACGGTACTTGTAAACTTGCACGCAGCCAGCACCGCAGCCTAAGTGTGCCTGGTTCTGCGTACTAAACAATTTTTTCCTGTGCCAGTGCGTAGCTGTACGGTGTCCTGCCTGCAGCTCGCACGGTACTTGTAAACTTGCACGCAGCCAGCACCGCAGCCTAAGTGTGCCTGGTTCTGCGTACTAAACAATTTTTTCCTGTGCCAGTGCGTAGCTGTACGGTGTCCTGCCTGCAGCTCGCACGGTACCTTCCATCTCTCTAAAAATATCTTAGCCTCTAGTGTGTACCTTTCACGAAATAGTACCTGCTACTTGTTTTACAAGCCCCCAGAAAGCCACCAGAAATTACAAAATGTCACACAAAAAACCAAATCCCAAAAAAAGTCTTGCTAAGGGACAGGGACGAGGTACAGGCATTGGTAGTCGTGGCCAACTATCCACCAGTTCGGGCAGACAGACGAGGATTGATCGATCGTTCCTCCTGTCTAACTTTCCCCGTCAGGAAAGTAAACGAGTATTGAGGCCGGAAGACGAACAGCATCTAACGTCTTGGCTGGCAGACAAGACCTCAACAACAGGTTCTTGCAGCACTCAAGGTTCCTTGAGCACTGTATCTACTGTTGGTACATACCATGCTGGGTCATCTAATCCACAACCTCTTCACAGTTCCTCAGACCAACAGCAGCCCCATGAAAATGTTGACACAGACATGGGTCACTCAGATGACTTATTTGGTACATATAATCCTTTACATGAATCCGGTTTGCCAGACTCCGTAGTAGATGAGATACTTGATGAAGAATTGTCCACTCATGGACAAGTTTTAGAGACACCCCGGCCACATGAACGTGTCTTTCAGCAAAGTCTTAGACCGTCTCAGGAGTTGGAGGATGATGATGATGAGACAGTGACACACTTGTCATCTGGGGAGCAAAATCTATCTTGTTATCGGGAAGATTTAGAAGAGGAAGGGGTTGATGATGAGACAACTGATCCCACGTGGAATGTTGCGATGCAGAGCCAGCAGAGCAGCACGGAGGAAGAAAGTGTGTATGTCCCACCAACAAAGGCAGCAAGGCCGACTCCTCCCACCAGAACTGAAAGAGTCACCACTGTTGCCCAAAATGTGTCCACTGTGGCTCAAAATTTGTCAACTGTTGGACAAAATGTCTCAAATGTGGGCCTCAGTAATCCCTCAGGGAGTACAGTCAAGCCTAGAGGTCGGTCAGCCACTGTGTGGAAATTTTTTAAAGATGGGCCTTCTCAAGAAAATGTGGTCATCTGTACCATCTGCCATGCAAGGCTCAGCAGAGGCCACGGGAAAGGAAACCAGAGCACCAGCAGTATGCGGAAGCACATGGCTGGTCAGCACCCTATTCAGTGGTCAAAAGTGCAGCCTTCCACAACAGTGTCATCTGACCCAAAGACTGCGACGGTAACTCAGATACGTCCGTCACAATCAAGTGTTGCTGAAGCTGGTCCAGCTCATATGTACTCATCACAAGCAGCGGTTGCAGAGAGACTGAACACGAGTGCAGACAGTTGTCGGTCAGCAACATCGTTACAGTTATCAGTGACACAGCTGTACGAAAGGAAGCAGAAATACCACTCTTCCCACCCATTAGCCAAAAAAATAAATGCCCAGATAGCTAAGTTGTTAGCAGTCGAGATGTTGCCGTTTAGGCTTGTGGGTACAGACTCTTTCCGTGAGCTTTTGGCTGTGGCAGTACCACGCTACTCGGTTCCAAGCCGCCACTACTTTTCACGTTGTGCCGTCCCCGCGTTACATGAGCATGTCATTAACAACCTCAAGCGTGCCCTCACCAACGCTGTAACCGGGAAAGTACACCTTACTACGGACACGTGGACAAGCAGTTCAGGACAGGGCCGGTACATCTCGCTCACCGCGCATTGGATCAACGTTGTGGAGAGTGTGCCAAACGATGTTAGTGTTACATCAAACATCCTACCCACGCCACGGATAGCTGGCACAACCTCATTCAGGGTCTCTGCATCATCCTATATGTCCACTACCCCATCTTCCGCTTCCTCGACCAATCCTCAATTGCCCTCAACATCACGGCCAAGTTGGGAGGTTTGCTGCAGTGCTTCAGCAAGACGCCAACAGGCTCTGCTGAAGCTGATCTGTTTAGGTCACACACCGCACACTGCAGTAGAGCTGTTGAAAGGTCTGAAGGAACAGACAGATGAGTGGCTATCCCCACTCCAACTGCAGACCGGTCTCGTGGTGAGCGACAATGGTCGTAACCTAGTGGCTGCACTAAAGCTCGGAAACCTTGTGCACGTGCCTTGCATGGCTCACGTGCTGAATCTGGTAGTGCAGAAATTCCTGCGTACATACCCAGAGCTATGTGACCTACTGGAGAAGGTGCGTCGACTTTGTGCACATTTTCGTCATTCGTCAACAGCGGTTGGAAAACTTTCATTGCTTCAAAAGCAATTGAATTTGCCCAACCACAGACTCATTTGTGACATGCCGACACGATGGAACTCTACATTCCATATGTTATCGAGGATCAATGAGCAGCAGAGGGCAATATCCGAGTATCAGTTGCAACATGCCCGTCAGACCGGCAGTCAGCCACGACATATTAGTACAATGGAGTGGGTGTGGATCGCTGACACATCTGAGGTTCTTGATAATTTTGACTACTGCACAAAACTGGTGAGCGGTGATCAGTCCATCATCAGTGTCACTATACCCATGCTGTGTCTGCTGAAAGAGTCCCTCATTAATCAGAAAAATGAAGCATTGAGAGCCCAGCAGATGGCTATGGAGCCAGATTTAAACAGCGCAGTACCTAGCCAGCAAAGCCAGTATGACCAGGCAACAATGGCTCCTGAGGAGGAACAGGAGCAAGACGATGAAGAGGATTCATTTTTTGTTGGTGCCGATGTCAACCCAGATGGTACTCAGAACCCCAGCTTTGTGTCTGTCCACCATGGGTGGCCTGGAGAGGAGGAGGCGGAGACAGACTTTGCGGATACAATGGGTATTGAACATCGTTCTGAGGACACTGAAGACATGACTCTATGCAGCTTAGGACACATGGCTGACTTCATGTTGACTTGTCTGCTAGAAGACCCACGAGTGATTAACATATTGCACAACGACCTCTACTGGTTGGCCACCTTTCTGGACCCACGTTATAAAGATAAATTCACCTCACTGCTGTTTCAGTCACCACGTGGCTTGACAATTGACTATTTCAAGAGGGTTCTTGTGGATAATATGCTTCGAATATCACCGTCAGACAACACTCTGCCCATGGTTAGCAACT
The DNA here is from genome assembly GCA_033576535.1 of Allobates femoralis. NCBI lineage: Eukaryota > Metazoa > Chordata > Amphibia > Anura > Aromobatidae > Allobates > Allobates femoralis. The sequence continues at coordinate 363,176,605 of JARQOC010000001.1, forward strand.
CTGTGCAACAGCAGCCTTTGGTCGGGGCACAATCATCCACGCTGTCCAGAAGAGATGCTGGAAAGATGTCCGCAAAGTGGGCTATGTTCAATAAGCCATCGAACCTGCAGCGCCATGTTGCTCCAGTAACCATCTCTCGGAGACAGAAACTTACCAACATGGTACAAGAATACTTAAGTGACAGTACCTGCTTCCTGACTGATGCCGCAGTCCCGTTTAATTACTGGGTCTCCAAGCTCCACACTTGGACAGAGCTCTCGTTGTATGCCTTGGAGGTGCTGGCATGCCCTGCAGCTAGTGTGACATCAGAGCGGGTTTTCAGTGCCGCTGGGGGTATCATAACTGATACCAGGACACGTCTTACTCCCGAGAATGCAGACAGGCTTACTCTAATTAAGTTTAATAGGAACTGGATTTCACAAGACTTCTTGAGCCCTGAAGACGACAGTACTCAGAGCTGAAGTGCCACGTTCAACATCAATATGATATAATTAATCATTGTATTATATTGTGTCTTTTTGGTACAAGCAGTATGTACAAGACAAGTAACGATTAGTGTAACCATGTTCCTGCAACCTGTTAATGAGGCTGCTTCATCTTAAACCAACACTATACCTTAACTTCGGTTTCATTAACCATCACAACACCTTTTGACCAAGAATCAAACTTTATTTTCTGTTACCAAACATTTAAAAGCCCCTTGGGCTAATTTTTGGAGCCACCCAGGCTAACAAGTTTATCATGGCCCTTAGGCCTGCATTTATACCCAAAATGCAAAACAGCCCCTTGGGCTAATTTTTGGAGCCACCCAGGCTAACAAGTTTATCATGGCCCTTAGGCCTGCATTTACACTCAAAATGCCAAACAGCCCCTTGGGCTAATTTTTGGAGCCACCCAGGCTAACAAGTTTATCATGGCCCTTAGGCCTGCATTTATACCCAAAATGCAAAACAGCCCCTTGGGCTAATTTTTGGAGCCACCCAGGCTAACAAGTTTATCATGGCCCTTAGGCCTGCATTTACACTCAAAATGCCAAACAGCCCCTTGGGCTAATTTTTCGAGCCACCCAGGCTAACAAGTTTATCATGGCCCTTAGGCCTGCATTTATACTCAAAATGCAAAACAGCCCCTTGGGCTAATTTTTGGAGCCACCCAGGCTAACAAGTTTATCATGGCCCTTAGGCCTGCATTTACACTCAAAATGCCAAACAGCCCCTTGGGCTAATTTTTGGAGCCACCCAGGCTAACAAGTTTATCATGGCCCTTAGGCCTGCATTTATACCCAAAATGCAAAACAGCCCCTTGGGCTAATTTTTGGAGCCACCCAGGCTAACAAGCTTATCATGGCCCTTAGGCCTGCATTTACACTCAAAATGCCAAACAGCCCCTTGGGCTAATTTTTGGAGCCACCCAGGCTAACAAGTTTATCATGGCCCTTAGGCCTGCATTTACACTCAAAATGCAAAACAGCCCCTTGGGCTAATTTATGGAGCCACCCAGGCTAACAAGCTTATCATGGCCCTTAGGCCTGCATTTATACTCAAAATGCAAAACAGCCCCTTGGGCTAATTTTTGGAGCCACCCAGGCTAACAAGTTTATCATGGCCCTTAGGCCTGCATTTACACTCAAAATGCCAAACACACCCTTGGGCTAATTTTTGGAGCCACCCAGGCTAACAAGTTTATCATGGCCCTTAGGCCTGCATTTATACCCAAAATGCAAAACAGCCCCTTGGGCTAATTTTTGGAGCCACCCAGGCTAACAAGCTTATCATGGCCCTTAGGCCTGCATTTACACTCAAAATGCCAAACAGCCCCTTGGGCTTATTTATGGAGCCACCCAGGCTAAGAAGGTTATCATGGCCGGTAGGCATGCATTTATACCCAATTTTCCAAAGAGCCCCTTGGGTAAATTTTTTGAGGCAACAAGCCTATACCTGCATCGAATATGTTGCTTCTCCGATGCTCTCAAGACAAGCAAGACTATAGTATGGGCCACGCTCCCTCTTCTATATCTAAAAAGAGTTGATCAAGCCCATTGGGCTAATTTTTTGAGGCACCCAGCCTAAGAAGCTTATCATGGCCATTTGGCCTGCATTTATACTCAAAATGCCAAACAGCCCCTTGGGCAAAATTTTGGAGCCACCCAGGCTAACAAGCTTATCATGGCCGGTAGGCCTGCATTTATACCCAATTTTCCAAACAACCCCTTGGGCTAATTGTTTGAGGCAACAAGCCTATGCCTGCATCGAAGACGTTGCTTGTACTATGATCCTGCTGTAGCCTGGCGAAGGGTCCCACTGTACGCTACGGAGATAACGCATAGACGTTGTGTGTTGCAAGTAGACGTCCCAGCCTCTCGCATCTGTGTTCCTAGTGTTGTTGACATACTGAGTCATTAAGTAACCCCCCCCAAACACAGGCACTATTTCTTTGTTAGCAACATTGGTATGTGCAGTAATGATTTTACACGTACTAACCAAGGTGCCCTCATGCGCCATGCAGGCCGTAAAGTACTTGCTAATGATGATGACTTTAAGGCCACCCACAAAACAACCTACACATCCATTCCCTGAAAAAAGACAGACACAAAGCATTTGTTTTGAAAACCTGTATTATTATGCCTTAATGGCAAAGATGTCATATTTTTTTTTTTTTTTTTGCTTTCGAAAAGCAAGGAAAAAAATGAGAAATAAACATATAAACAATAAACATGTCAAAAGTGCAAACATGCACTATTTACATTAAAAAAAAAACCTACATCTGGTGGTAGGTGGGAACATTGTGTGGGGTAGCCTCTACCCCGCCACCATCACCCTGGTCATGGAGGATGTCCAGGGCCCCATGGATAGCCTCCCCCACTGCTTCTAACCCTGTAGGTTGGGTCACCTGGGCCGGTCTCTCAAAATGGCGTTGGGTTGGAAGGTCCATGTTGGTTGGCCAGAAAGGTTGGTACGGCCTCTGGGTCGCCACATAGCTGTCCCGCCGTGGTGTGTGCCTGTCCAGAATGTTTGCACCAGATTGCTGCCACCCCTCCAAATATGAAAAGACCTGGGCAGGGTGGTTTGGAGGGCGACATGCATCGATGACAATATGTATTGCTGACCATGCCCGCAGTCGTCTCTCGAATGGGATGTCATCCAAGAACGGTAGGAGACTGCGGGCAAAGTCAGCATTACTTTGTGCTCGATTTTCTGGCCCTGCAACAACCTCCTCTGGCGGGCGGACATGCCCCAAAGCTGGGGTTGGTGCTGGTGGCGGCGGTGGTGGTGGTGTTGGTGCTGGTGGCGGCGGTGGTGGTGTTGGTTCTGGTGGCGGCGGTGGTGGTGTTGCTGCTGCTGGTGGCGGCGGTGGTGGTGGTGCTGGTGCTGCTGGCGGCGGTGGTGGTGTTGCTGCTGCTGGTGGCGGCGGTGGTGGTGGTGCTGGTGCTGGTGGCGGCGGTGGTGGTGGTGTTGGTGGTGCTGGTGGCGGCGGCGGTGGTGGTGGCGCCGGCCGTGGTGGTGGTGGTGGGTGTTCTCCACGCCGCCTTCTGTTTGGCGGTGGAGGGTTCACAGCACGCCGCCCTCTGTAGTAAGCTTCTCTGTGGGTAAAGTAAAAAAAAATTTGGTGAATGCATTGCATTTGGAAACAAAAACATAGGTCAAACATTAAGTTGCACGCTTTTTAGACTCTGTGTATCTGTGTATTATTAATCAGATATTTGTTATTATTATGAAAGAATAACCAACTGTACATAACATAAAGGAATACGTGACTTTCTTTGCTAATTCCATACTAATACATAATTTTTCACCCCCTGATTAACACCCACCCCCCCCCCATCCCATCTAATCTAGACGATCAATAACACCAATGGTTCACATGAAAAAAAAAAAGGCCCCCTGACTTCACTTTTTACTTGACATACTTAATTCACAAAACTTTTAGCTTATATCATCTATATAAAGCAGGGAAGGGGTTGAAAGGTATACAATATATATATATATAATCTATTTATATAATCGGGAGTTTGAAATTCCGGCACTGTAGCCTAATCCCAAACTCCTTAGCGTCACTGCGAGCGGAGACGCGTATGCGCCTTCGCGAGCCGCAGACGCTTAACTCACACAGCCGCTATAGCGTTTTCTCTAGCGGCCTCGCGCCCTCCGCTCACAGCAAGACCTGCGCCCCTCACAGCGCCCAATCCGCCCCGGCATGCTGGCATTTGTACTTCCCCCGTCTGTGCACCCACAGGTCTTAGCAGATCACTGATGCTGACAGCGGGGGGGACAACACAGACAATCAAATCAGGAGGAGGTCAGTGTCAGGAGGAGATGACAGACGCCCGCCGGGGCCTGTGACACTGCAGAGGTCACAGCGGGGCTGTGTGTGCGGACAACGGGGAGGCCGGGGGCTACGGACGTACCGGACACGTCCTCTGCTCCTGGAGATGTGCCGCGGTTCCGCGCTCGCAGCGTATCTGACGCTGGAGCCGCGCTCACCACGCCCACACCACGCCCTCTGCCAAACAACCCACACCTCTCACTAACCTCCTGCAGCTAACCACACCCCATGTTTACCTTTGCCATGATGTCATTTAGCTGCGGCCGCTATCTTTAATAAGGTCAGAAATGATGGCAGTAATCGGATCTCTGCTCCCTCTAGCACGCCCCAACACTGTAGCACCATCTATTAACCCTATTCTCATCACCTATATACTCTGCTACCCACTGAGCCGCCTGTATACTCTGCTACCCACAGACCCGCCTGTATACTCTGCTACCCACAGACCCACCTGTATACTCTGCTACCCACAGACCCGCCTGTATACTCTGCTACCCACAGACCCGCCTGTATACTCTGCTACCCACAGAGCCGTCTTTATACTCTGCTACCTCAGACCCGCCTGTATACTCTGCTACCCACAGAGCCACGTGTATACTCTGCTACCCACAGACCCGCCTGTATACTCTGCTACCCACAGACCCGCCTGTATACTCTGCTACCCACAGAGCCGTCTTTATACTCTGCTACCCACAGACCCGCCTGTATACTCTGCTACCCACAGACCCGCCTGTATACTCTGCTACCCACAGACCCACCTGTATACTCTGCTACCCACAGACCCGCCTGTATACTCTGCTACCTCAGACCCGCCTGTATACTCTGCTACCCACAGACCCGCCTGTATACTCTGCTACCCACAGACCCGCCTGTATACTCTGCTACCCACAGACCCGCCTGTATACTCTGCTACCCACAGACCCGCCTGTATACTCTGCTACCCACAGAGCCGTCTTTATACTCTGCTACCTCAGACCCGCCTGTATACTCTGCTACCCACAGACCCGCCTGTATACTCTGCTACCTCAGACCCGCCTGTATACTCTGCTACCCACAGAGCCAAAATGGAAACTAATGTATATATTTATAAATAATACTAAATGTACACAACAGTGCTGCAGATACATACCTTGGCATAGCGGCCACCGGGTGAAGGAAGGACAGCCGGTCATAAAAGTGGTAGTGGTTGAGCAATGGAGCGGCTCCCGGTTGTCTCTCTGAGTACTGCCGGTACTGCTTCTTATGCTGGTCCCGGCAGCTCCTCCACCGTTTTTTAAGATGGTCAACTGTGAAATGATTTGAAACCGGCTTTAGAGATGTGTAATATTTGAAAAAACAAAAGTATGTGTACAAATCAACAATAACATTTTATTCATTTTGTGTGTGTAATGTGTATACAAGGCACAGTGACACGACAGTGTGGAACATCATCAACAGCATTACGGACATTGAGCTCACGTGGCCACAATCACAAATGAGGCAGGACACATGTCAACGCATAGAGAATGTAATAGTGCGGGCACCAGACTCTGGTCATTAGTGGTATTTATATACACCCAACCCCTTGGCCGAAAGAGCCAGGAGGATAAGACATTAAACTCATTGTACTGTTGTGACCCCATCCAAATATAGGCAACTATGCGGTGGAGCATGATAACACATTCAGGGTCCTGTATACCCTGCTATGGGGGCCCTGTATTCCCACTGCTGGGGGCCCTGTAAACCCACTGGGCCACTGTCTACCCACTGCTGGGGGCCCTGTATACCCACTGCTGGGGGGGCCTGTACACACACTGAGGGCCCTGTATACAGGGACTGACTGGCACCCTACAGTTTGGGTCGCAACCCTCCCTCACTGGCCCGACACAGGTGAGGACGGGGGGTGGGGGGGGGGTGATGACTGGCGGCCGCCTCACAGTCACCGCAGCTCCCGCATTATCCTATGGCTCGCTCCCAGCCGCAGCCTCGCGCTCCTCACAGCCGCTCGCTAACAGTCGCAGCCGCACGCCACTCACAGACGCTCACTCCCGGACGCAGCCGCGTGCTGATGACGTCATCGCGCGGCCAGGAGCTTCCGTTTCCGCCTGCTGCTTCAGGGACATGCGGATTATTCATGCTCCTGCAGCCGCATGACCCGTGGCACCTGGGCCAGTCCGCCCCTGCCTGTATACGACAATATGGGGGCATGTATACCCAGCTGGGGGCCTGTATACTCTGCAGGGGGAGGTGTATACTCTGCTGGGGGGCTGTCTACCAGTGATAGCCGCTGTATACCAGGATGGCGGTGAATATGTTTTCATAGTTTTTCGGGGCAAAAATAGGGGGGTCGGCTTATACACGGGTCGGCTTATACACGAGTATATATACAGTAAATGCAATATATAACGTCTGAACTCATTTAACTTACTTAGATTGCTCTGTTCCTCATGGTCACTCCGATGGAACGCAGGGAACATCTCTTGGGCGATCTCTCTCCAGGCTGTATTAATAAGGGTCGTATCCCCATACTCAGGATCTGTAGGGAGCCATAGAAATGGACGAGCCTCCACAAGTGCAATAAGACGCAGCGTGTTCACCGTGCCACGTCCTGCTGCCATGATTGCACTGATGAACGGATCGCTCTGTGTGTGCCCCTGTCAGCGCGACTCGCTTCCTGTTTCCTTAAACCATAGTGTGTGCTGGAGAATCCCTTCCCTCGCAGCATCGGCTACAAGCCTCAAAATAAGAGAAAAACCAGCGAGTTTGGACTCGCACACTTTCAGAGACACATCAGCGAGTTGTAAATGTCATTATTCGCTATTACTCGGGTCCCTATTCATTAACATTGGACTCGCTGGACTCGCAACGAGTCCCGAGTCCTTGACTCGGACTCGTTGGGGTCTTGCGATTCCGAGTCTTTTCGGACTCGCTCATCCCTAGTTACCACAGAAGCCCCAGTGGGTGAAAGAGATGAGCAGTTAGAGGAAGACGAAATTCCAGACTTCAGTAAATTCACCGCCCAAGTGGTGGAGGCTTGTATACGGGAGATTACGTCGGGCACAACATCGCGCCTGCTTGGCCAAACCAGAGAGGAATGGGTGAAGATCCAGTCATCTGATCCAGAACTGCTTCAAGTGAAAGAGTGGGTGATTCGGCAGTGTAAGCCTAGGAAGGAATTACAGGCCATGCTGTCACACGCGGCCCTACAGATTCTCACCCGGTGGGACAAGCTATCGGTGCAAGAAGGGATGCTGTATCGGAAGGTGCACCTAGCTACGGAGCTGGAAGTACGGTGGCAAGTGGTGATACCCCAGAAGATGGGAGTACCATTGGCCCGAGAAGCGCACGAGAGAGGAGCCCATTTTGGGCCGGACAAGACTTACCAGTGGTTGCAAAGAATAGTGTACTGTCCTCAGATGATTCGGGCAGTGGAGAAGGCCTGTAAACTGTGTCATTCCTGCAAGTTAAGTAAAGCTCTCCCACAGCGAGCACCAGTACAGACCATTGTCACCAAAGAGCCGTTGGAAGTACTTATGATAGATTACCTGAAGATTGGCCACTCCCACCGGGGCTATCAGTTCTGCCTTGTGATGACAGACCACTTCTCAAAATTTGCGGTGGTGACGCCCACCAGAGATCAGACGGCTGAATCGGCTGCTCGAGCCATCAGTGATGACTTTATCCGGGTATACGGCTGCCCTAAAAGGATACACTCTGATCAAGGAGCCTGCTTTCAGGGCAGTGTCATGAGGGAGCTGCAAAGTATCTACGGGATGCAAAAGTCAAGAACCACGCCTTATCATCCACAGGGCAACGGAGCCTGCAAGAGGTTTAACCGGACCCTCCTACAAATGCTACGCACATTGGAAGATGATCGTAAGAGTCACTGGCCCAGTTATCTCGCAGAACTCGTATGGGCATACAATAACCGTGTCCACTCCACCACTGGGTACGCCCCATACGTGCTATTGTTCAGAAGAGCTGGAAGAGGCATTGAAGAACTAAACCTGGCTCCACCCGAGATCAGTGAAAGCCAGAGCGTAGGTTCTTGGGTTGACTGTCACCGTCGATGGCTGGAGACTATCCATCGAATTGTCACCAAGCGGTTGCAAGAAAAGATATACCCCTGGCAGGAACCTGTACATGAGGCCCCGTTCTTACCAGGAGACAGAGTGCTAGTTGCAGAGAAACACCCGAGACACAAGTTGAGTGAGCACTGGAAACCAGAGCTGTACATTGTGACCAGAAGAGTCTCTCCCAATGGGCCAGTGTACGAAGTGAGAAGTGAGCGGGGAGGCGGCACCCTCATCCTGCATCGTAACATGCTGAGGCCCTGCTATTCAGAAGACAGGACCGGACAAAGCGACTCGGGGACTGTACCTGTGCCTGTTCCTGTTACTCTCGAGGAGGGCTCTGACGATGAAGAATGGTGGCGGGCCCCGTCCAACCCAACAGACTGGGGAGGGTCGAACCCCCCATCCGTTCAAGATGCAGGTGCCACCCCTGCAGAGCATGAGCCACCAATCTCCAGAGATGACGACGAGGATATTGTACTCTCTGCTACTGCACCAGCGTCTGTTGAATTAGCCGTAGCTCCACGTAGGACTGAACGGGCTAATGCTGGTACTCCCCTGATCGGTACTTGGCAGATGAATTTGTGTATTCTGTCACTGGAGTCGGTTGTAAGACATTGGCTCCCAGGCAGCAGGTTATAGAGCACGGCAGAAGTTGCCATCGTGTGCTCCTATGTAGAGGGCCTCAGGAGAATATCGGCCGGGACGGCCGATGTTAAAGAGGGGGGGAAATGTAAGACATGTTAAAATTTATATATATGGTTGAAGGACTGTTTTGTGGACTCTTCCTTGTGTTATACTGCTACCTGCTGCCAAAAAGAAAGGATAGCAGAGATAAACCCCCCTGCTGCTGAGAGTGACATGGAACAGTCCAGGAGATGGATGGGTGGGTCTCCACAAGGAGAAGAGAGACAACTTCCACTTGTGTTGCAGAGAGAAACAAAGACCTAAAGAGACTGGATATGGAGTGAGGAGCCAGACTGCACGAGCAAAGCAGAGATCCCGGACAAAGTCTGAACTCGAGAGACACCTGTCAGCGAATTACGGGCCCCAACGGCAACGAGGTAAAACTTGCAGTAAAGTGGGCACACTGTTTTAGTTAGCGACAGATAGGAAAAGACTCTGCAGTTCGATATACAAGTTATAGAAAGAAAACAAACACTCTGCATCTTGCTTGATAAAGACTTTGCATTTCTTTATTTAAAGACATTCAGAGACCTTGCATTTTCAGCAAACTAGTCACAGTGGTTATATATATTGTATTTACTATTGCACACCTTCCCGCTACTTCCCCTTCTTTCCCGCACTTTTCCCCCAGTTGTATTAAAAGTGCATTTGTTTAACACTCTGTGTTCCGTGCAGTCCTTGCGTATCCCGTCACCTGTGGGCTATTACAGAAGGTGCATAATACAATGCATAAAAATGTATAAAAAATGAAGGATTAATGAATCGCATTTTCAATAGTTAAATTAAGACCTTCAGGAGATAAAGTGCCTAATCTAAAAATTCAGAAGCTTTCCCTGTTAATTAAACGGCCCAGACTATCTGGCATTGTATCGGCATCGTGATCAATAATTTTAAGGCTCAATTCAGTAGGATCCTTATTATGAGCCACAGTAAAGTGCTTAGAGACACTATGTAAAAGATAGCCGTTATGGATGTTGGACCTATGCTTATTAAGCCATGCATGCATGGCCTGTATCATGCAGCCTACATATTGCAGGCCGCACGTACATTGCAAAAGGTATAACACAAATATAGAATGGCAATTCAGAAATTTATTACATAGGTAATATTCTTCCCTTTATGGGAGGCTCATTATCTTAAACATTGCAAATGGTTTTAACATCAGCCTAACGGGGCTGTTACACTCTGCAGGCCCAGCAGTAATTGTCCACAACCAAGCATAGTGTCCTTTGTCACCGCTTGGCTGCTTTAATTCACACATAAGGAAAAGAAATCAAAGTTCTTATGGAAGTCTATGAGTCTTTTAAATAAAAAAGGCAAAACTGTTCATGCAACCAGGTTTAACAGTGTCTCTACGGCTTAGATACATGCAGGGCATACCATCCGCGTGGCCCTGTGTGTCGCTCGTAACTGACCTGGTCACCCCGGTATAAGTCCCGGTCCGGGTGGCCTTTCCGGTCATCCTCCTCCTCAGAGCTTGGGTGGCTGGATGTGAGTCGGTCGACAGGGTAGGGGGGTACTCGGATATCGGGACTGATGGTTACTTCGATGGGGGATCATGGCTGGTCGGTTTCTGGTCCCATGCCCTGGACCCTCAATGGCGGGAATGGTGGGGGATGATGATGATGGATGGGGGAACGGTAACGTGACGCCACCTGTGGTACCTGGTAATATGGATACCAGCACTGCGGCCGGGCGCTGAGGTGATGGAGGAGCAGCTCAGAGTAGTACAGGTCTCCACAGGTGGAGATCTACCTCAGGGCAGCAGGGGTAGATGAGGGTAGTAGTAGTCCTCACCAATTTGAAGCTGAGGCCCTCTGGGTGCCAGAAGAAAGGAGCACAGACACCGCTTCAACTCAAATGTTTCTTTACTGGTACCGGCAGATGATATAGTACACAGCCACAGTCTGATTTAGCGGGGACATAGCCACAGATTTTGAGGTAACTTTGTAGAGTCTGTCGGTGGTACCCTCTTACTACTTTCAGGGTCTGTGTTCCTCTTTACTCTCATTAACCACTCTGAAGAGCTCCTCCGCCAGTCCCCTGGTCTGCTACTATTAGTTATAGTCGGTTCCTTACTGGTACGGACGAGAGTGAAAGCACATAAGCCTCCCGCCACTGGAATTTGGTCTTTTCCCTAATGCGCCCTGGACCTTTTGCAACTGAGGTAAAGGTACAGTCTGTGGCGCTATGGTTCACTTTTGTCGGTCCCACAGCTTGTGAGTTCACAATCAGGGATAGACCTCTGACTGCCTCAGCTCTGGTATGCTGGTGTCGACCCCGGACTCCCCAGCCGGCTCCAACCGGTCCTGGATTGACCCCTCCAGTTTCTGAGCCACCCCTCTCCAAAAAGGTGCCCTCCTGTCACAAACACTGTCAGGCACGTCCTCCCTGGCTGCCTTCCCAGCCCTGTCTGACTAGAACTAACTCAACTGTCACTCAAGTCTCCCGCTCTATTCTAGGCTCCACCCCCTGGACCTACTGAATATACCCCTATCCCTATGCTGAGGTGGTCTAGTGTATGGGTGTTTATGACAGACTCTGTATGAAACCCTGTATCCATGGCTATGGAGGCACTACACCTTCTGTTTGGGGTGCAGTACCTCCCTGTGGCGCCTTCCCATAGGGGCACTACAGATGGCTCCTCAGCTTCCTCGGGCTCCGCTCTGGTCTTGCTGCCGCTGTCATCAGATAGGGCTTCGGGGTCATCTGGCTCTGCCCCAACTTCTGATCTGGTGACGGGTTGCAGTTCAATTGGCGGATCCCCTCTGGTAACCGGGTGCTCAACCGTGGGCCGGTCTCTTGCTCCCGGTTCCAGCTCCTGGTTGCTGGACCTCTCGTTGCGTATCTCTGTCCCTGCCGCCATTTTTAGTTTCCGGCAAGGGTAGTTTAGTCTCTCGCCTTTACCTTTACCTAGATACCAGTCACGATTCATAACTACTATGCCCCCACCCTTACCGGCATTCTTTATTACAATCTCCCTGTTCTCTCTTAGGGTACCTTTACACGCAGCAACTTTTCTAGGAATTTCACTGGCAACTTACTGGTTGCAGTAAAATCATGGACACATTATTCTATCTTGTTGCTGTATACAAATGGAACAATGTGTCCATGATTTCACTGCAACCATTAAGTTGCCAGTGAAATTCCTAGAAATGTTGCCGTGTGTAAAGGTACCTTTAGGGTAATGATAGCCTGCCTTTCACATGGGGTAAGATTATCTCTCTTCGTTATGTTCCCAAAGGAATGTATTTCTTTCAAGGATAGATGTTGAAAAGCTTCTAGGTGGGTGCCCCTATGATGCAAGGGATAGAATTTACTGCTTCTTTTAGGAATCACATGCTGAAACCCATCTGAAGAGGAAACCTCACTGGCAGTGGTCATATTAATGGGCCAGACTTTTTATGTTGTTTTTCCAAAATAAAATGGTGTTAAACAGTTAGCTTTCTCATATACTCGTTGAAGTCTACGTATAAAGTAAAGGAATTAGCCAGGATGTTTGGACAGAATGAAAGGCCCTGTTTCAACAGGGATATTTGTTCTTCTGTAAGATTAATATCTGAGATAGTAAAAATCCCTGTGCAATTAAAAGATGGGGGGATATTAACTGGTTTTCCTCCTTTTTTGCGTGGGATCTATCATTGTTAACGAGTCGGCGGGTACTTCGTTCGTTACCTCAGCATCCACGCCTCCTCTTTTTCTTTTCGGTGGCGCCGTGGTGCCTCCCGAAAAAATGGTATGATTTCTGCAATATGTAGGCTGCACGATACAGGCCATGCATGCATGGCTTAATTAGCATAGCTCCAACATCAGTAACGACTATCTTTTACATAACATCTCTAAGCAATTTACTGTGGCTCATAATAAGAATCCTACTGAACTGAGCCTTAAAATTATTGATCAGGTTGCCGATACAACGCCATATAGTCTGGGCCATTTAATTAACAGGGAGAGCTACTGGATTTTTAGATTAGGCACTTTATCTCCTGAAGATCTGAATTTAACTATTGAAAATGCGATTCATTAATCCTTCATTTTTTATACATTTTTATGCATTGTATTATGCACTTTTTACGCTTTATACATTTTGGGGGGATTTTCTGACCAATTTTTGGTGTTTTATTATTAATTCCTATTGTCAATGTATACATTTTAGATTATTATGACTTTTTTTGATATGTGTAATGATTTCTTAGTGTGGAATCATTTTAGGTTGTTGTTTAATCATTACTTCCTGTGATGTCATAATTAATTATTTGCTATTAGTGCACTATCCCTTTATAATGTTGTCCTTTCACCTGCTCTATGCTACCTGAGGAAGATAGCGGTGGCTATCGGAACGCATTGTGGCCTTGGAGACCATACTTATAATAAAAGGTTTGTGCTTTTAAAAGCCAAATTCTTTTGTCCTCTTGCCTTAACACTACTATAACACCACAAAATCTCTTTTTATAATCATGACTGCCATTTCTCCATACGGGGAGAGCGGTGAGAGCTGCTCCTGGCCTTCTCTGCTAAACAACAAGACCTGCCGTGATGTCACCACGGAACACCTACAGTGATCATGCAGCTTGGTCATCTGACCACCGCCTGAAGAATCTCCTCGGAGCGGTTGTTTACAAGCGGCTTCTTCAGCAAGAGCCCTCACCTGGAGGCCCGAACCTCAGTTGTGCGGGTTCATCGGCACAACTTCCCCAGGTGAATGGCATGAACATTCACTAAATTAACCCCTCCTTACCTTATGGGTCTTCACCATTGGTGCTCTGTTTGTTTCCGTTTCTAACCTCATAAAGTGACACTGGTCAGAATTGCAAAATAAAGCTCGGCCCTTAAGGGGTTAAGACTGTGTTCACTTCCCTTGATTAGTCCTTTACTTAAGCTTGCTACCTTCTTCATCCAGTGTCAACCGTACACTTGCTGCTGCCTGTTTAAGACTGATTTCTCTGTGCTCTGTGCCTGAACCATCCTGACTTTATTCCCTTACCTGAACTTTGACCCATTACCTGTGGCCTGACTACACTTTTGCCTGCTCCCTTTTTAATTGTATTGTCTTTCTGGTTTTCCTGAGCCCGGCTCATGAATTGGATTTTGTCTCTGACTACACTTTGTTTTACTGCGCCATTTTCTTCACCAGACCTTGGATTGTTTGACCTCCCTTTACTTATCCAGTAAGGAGTATTATAATACTGTATAATTACTATCTGTAATTGTAGTCTTTCTCTTCACTTCTGGGACTAGTTATAATAAATAATATAAATACATGAATATAGACAGATTAGAGAAAGGAATTAGAAAACGATATCAGTTACATATGGATTTTTGATCTGACAGGTTCCCTTTTAATAGTGGTACTATTGGTAAAATAGGTATCAATGTACGGAGCTTTGGTCAGTAATTGTATGGTGATAATCTAATCCTCAATGTAGCAATTGTAAACCAAAGAAGGAAAAGTTTTATGGCCACTTTACACACAGCTACATTTCTAGCTTATCCATAGGTAACTTACTGGCTGCAGTGAAATCATGGAGACATGGTTCTATCTTGTTGCTGTGTACAAATGGAATAATGTCTCCATGATTTCACTGCAGCCAGTAAGTTACCTGTGGATAAGCTAGAAATGTAGCCGCGTGTAAAGTTGCCATTACAGTTATGGAAATCGCAGGATTGAAAGTTATTTCAATGGTATGCAAAGGATGAAATGATAAAAACATTTTTTTAAAACATCTCGATTGATTCAGTAGCGAGTATGAGCTCTATGAGCAGAAATATAGACACACGACTTGGCTAATATCAAAAAGGTTATTAATGGTTGTAGTGTACTTAGGCCGCAATTCATTAAGGTACCGTTACACACAGAGATATATTGCTTGCAACTCACTGGTTGAAGTGAAATCATGGATACATTGTTCCATTTTGTACACGGCAACATTTCACTGCAACCAGTGAGTTGCAAGCAATATAGCTCTGTGGGCCCCTTTACACGCGCCTACATTTCTATGGTGGCTACAGGTAACTTACTGGTTGCAGTGAAATCATGGAGACAAGGTTCTATCTTGTTGCTGTGTACAAATGGAATAATCTCTCCATGATTTCACTGCAACCAGTAAGTTACCTGTAGCCACCCTAGAAATGTAGCCGCGTGTAAAGGGGCCCTGTGTGTAACGGTACCTTTAGGATCCACTGGTTACATCTCCCTTGGCCATTGCAGAGCAATTATGTTCCAGTAAAGTGCACAATATTCATTTAACAAAATTTTCAAGTTAGATGCAGCGTGTTTTTTTATGTTTCTTTTCCTTAGCTTCAACTTTGGTATGTTGTAATATATTAGTTTAATATTGTCATTACCAGAAAAACATGACACCCTGATCATATTGTGAATTTGGATAGGACTTATACTAATCTATACACTTAGACATAAAGCAAAATACTAGATTCAGATGTATTTCCATAACTGCATAGAAAAGATTAACAATGTCCAGGACAATTGCACCCCCTACTGTTTGCACAGTACATCATTCTAAGTTGTTAGTAAAGATACAAAGCTACAAGTGCTGTTATTCACTGAAAAACATTGATCCTTTTTGTAATTATCTTAAAACATAAGAAAAAATAAAAAAAATTTGTTTAGAAAGGTTAACAATCTTTATATAATTAAATAAGTTTCGTGGGAGTGACACGCCCCTCCAGGGCCTTAGGATACTTGGAACCTGGCTTTCTTAAGGCTTCATTACGGGGATCACAGGGACCAAAACCCGACTCCAAGACCCTGGTGGTGTCATTAAAAGTTTGATGTGGGTGGCTCTCTCTCTTATGGATAGTGATCTGGCATGGAGGATTCATTCTGGGCAAGGATGACTGGACCTGGGGATACTTGTTAATGTACATGTGACACGACCCGCAGGTTGCAGCTATAGATTGCCGCCGCTGCTCAACAGTCTTCCTAGGGGCCGATGGTTGGGAGGCAGCAATGTTCTTAAGCCCTCTTCGGGTAGGGCTGACCCCTAGGGTGGCCAAAGATACCTGAGTGAGTTGGTAGGTGTGTTTCTGGTGCTTTGGGCATGTTAAAAAGTTCAAAGACACAGTGGGTTGCAGTCTTCAGTTCTTTTACACAGTCTTTGTGTAACAGCACTGGATTCTTGGAGGCAGGGATGCAGCTACTCACTGGTAGTAGGTTGGTATGTAAGCGGCACCCCTTCCCTGTCCTTTCCATGTCATCTCACACAACACTTGCCTTGCCCATCCTGCCTTGCGTCTCGCCACACAGAGCTCTGAGCCAGTGACTGTGGGCTTTTCTTAGGGGTTCCCCTGCAGTGTCTCCCCTTAGCCCTATGGTTGCCACCTTTTCAGCAGATGTACGCGGTTTTCGACCGTGTCACCTTGAAAGTGCTATACAGTCTCCGGGTTGCTAGCTGAGCGTGGTCTTCTCCACTAGTCTTTTGAGTTCCTGGTGCCCCTTGCAGCCTAGTCACTCCCCTTGCCTGTGCCTGACAATGGATACAAGATCCACGGGTGGATTGCTCACTTCTCGTGACTCTGGGACTCCCTTTTCCTCCTGGAGCCAATTGGGTGATGTTCTGCTCTAGGATTTGGCCTTAGGACGAGCTCCTACTTGCTCCAGTCCTCTGGACAGTTCTCAGGCTTACGTTCCATAGCTGCCCTCCAACTCAACCTTGGTGTTCAATGGCCTCTCCTCAGCTGTTCTACCACCTCTCCTCAGCTGATCACTCTCTCTGTTAACTGTCTTTCTTCTCACTGTTGTCTCCTCTGTTCTAGATGTTTCAAACTCCTTTTACACCCTCTTTCACGTGTCGCACATCATCTATTTGTGTTCTTCCTGACCTCACTCCTCCACAAGTGCTCCCTCTAACTACTTCCTTCACCACCCAACCCCACTACAATTGTTCCTAGTGTGATCTTGGTTTCCCGGTACCAGCCTGTACCCCCCTTACCAGTGATGGGTTACTGCACCCTAAGAGGAGTGCAGTATCTTTGTGTCGACTGAATCCGCAGGGGCGCCACAGGAGTCTAGAGGTAGATAAACCTGCAGATGTTCGGGCTTGCCAAATCCAGCCCTTCATAAAAAAAAGTCTGGTTCTTACCTGGACTGGACCCACACTTGAGCCTGGGCCTGAACCCCATATATGTCTATGGAGCCCTGAACTTTAGTGCTTTAAAATGGTGGTAGTATGGGCTAGGGGCTTGCCAAAGGAAGCAAAATGAGGATTAAAGCAGGACAATTATACTTACCAAGTTTACACGCTGCTGTCACACTATTTCCAGGTCTTCTCATTAAATTTTATGCATATTCTCTTCTTCCCACATCCACTCTCTGTGTAAACATCTGTGATTGGTTGCTATCAGACTGAGCCCCCACTTACTGTACCAGCATCTGTTATTGGTTGCTCTACACACTAGTGTAAAAATAAATAAATAATTTGAAAAAAAGGAGTGGGGCCCCCTGTATTTTGATACACAGCAAAGATAAAACAGACAGCCGGAGGTTGCGCCAAAAGCTGTGTGTTTATCTTGTCTGGGTTACAAAATACTGGGGACCCCAAGTGGATTTTTATTTAATTATTTAAATTAATAATAGTAATAAAAAAATGTGTGGGGTCCCCCCAAATTTTGATACTCAGCCAAGATAGAGCTGACAGCTAGGGGCTTGCATTCTCAGCTTGGGAGGGCAATGGTTATTGGGCCCTTCCCAACCTAAAAATAGCCTCCCACAGCTGCCCTGAATTGGAGTGTCCAATAGATGCACCAAATCTTAGCACTTTACCAGGTTAGTACCGATTGCCTTGGTGCAGTGGCAATTGGAGTTTGATGAGATAAGATAATATCGCTCCCCACAGGTGGAGAGGGGCCCCAGGAATAAGTGAGACAGTCTATTACGGTGGTGGTTGTTGGGGTGTAGGACAGAAGGTGCAGGAAAAAACGACAGGATGCAGGGGTTGTAGTTTCCTTTACCATTTATTTGGCAGATGATAATGCAGTCCGGGATACTGGTTACAGGTTATAGAAGGAGTTCAGCCAGCCTGGAAGCATTTGGGGATCCACCTCGCCAGGTGGGATTGGAGGTCTTCCTGCTGCACTCTCCTTTTGGGTCCCTGCTGCCTGTAGCTATGCTGCGGCCCTCTTCCTGTGTGTTGGTTCTGACCCATTTGGCAGGCAGCATGAGCCTATCATGGGTACCAGTGAACTGGTGGCTACTACAGGCTCTCAGGATGCTGCTGTGCCGCTGGGTATTCAGTGTGGCCAGGAGACTTGCAGCCTCCTGCCCTCAAGATTCGGCTGCTGGGATATACTGTGCCTGCTTAGCCAAGAACTGTTATCCTTTCTCCAGCACTCCGTTCCAGGGTGAGCTTTCTCGCGACTCCACTCCCCTGAGCTCTTCTCTCCAGTTCCACTCTATTCCCTCTCCTCCTGGGCAGAACCAAGACATCTCCCCTGAAGTCGGGTCCTAGAGCTCCCCCTTCTGGCCTGGAGTCAGGAAAAGTATTTTTTGCTGGTGTTACCTAGTGTAGGGACCTCCTCCTGCTTCCAGGCATGACATCACCCCTTTTGAGGGAGGCAATGCCACTGTGGCAACCGAACCACTGGGATGCCACACATGCATATGTATTCTGTAAAAAAATGGTTTCCTAAACTCTTAGCGGTGGGAAAGTCATAATAGAGCACGGAAGGGAGGCTTTATATGCGGAATATCAAACTATATGTGAAAGTGAATGGTATGAAACGACAGTAAAATAACAAAAAGGAAGGAAACAATAATAGTAAGATTTGAAACAGACATAGAAGAGAAAGGATGTTGAACAGAAGATGAGAAAGAGCTAGAATTAAAAATTAAAAATGAAAGGAAATTTTAATAAAACCTTTTCAGGATTATATGGTACTAGATGGTGGCCCGATTCTAAAGAATCGGGTAGTCTAGAATCTATATATAGTTTATTTAGTAATAGGTGAGTGCTGTGAAATTAATTGTGTGTATACAGGCGGCTGAGTGGTCAGCAGTGAGTGCGGTGGCTCAGTGGTCAGCAGTGAGTGCGGTGGCTCAGTGTCAGCAGTGAGTGCGGTGGCTCAGTGGTCAGCAGTGAGTGCAGCGAGGCTGGAGGGGGCAGAGGCTGGAGGGGGCAGAGGCTGGAGGGGGCAGAGGAGGGAGGAGGCAGAGGACGGAGGAGGCAGAAACTGGAGGGGTTAGAGGAGAAAGGGGTCAGGGGAGAGCGGAGGCAGGGGAGAGCGGAGGCAGGGGAGAGCGGAGGCTGGAGGGCAGGGGAGAGCGGAGGCAGAGGAGAGCGGAGAGCGGAGGCGGAGGAGAGCGGAGAGCGGAGGCTGGAGAAGAGCGGAGGCTGGAGAAGAGCGGAGGCTGGAGAAGAGCGGAGGCTGGAGGGCAGGGGAGAGCGGAGGCAGAGGAGAGCGGAGGCTGGAGAAGAGCGGAGGCTAGAGGGCAGGGGAGAGCGGAGGCAGAGGAGAGCGGAGGCTGGAGAAGAGCGGAGGCTGGAGGAGAGCGGAGGCTGGAGGAGAGCGGAGGCTGGAGGTGAGCGGAGGCTGGAGGAGAGCATAGGCTGGAGGAGAGCGGAGGCTGGAGGGCAGAGGAGAGCGGAGGCTGGAGGGCAGAGGAGAGCGGAGGCTGGAGGGCAGAGGAGAGCGGAGGCTGGAGGGCAGAGGAGAGCGGAGGCTGGAGGGCAGAGGAGAGCGGAGGCAGGGGAGAGCGGAGGCAGGGGAGAGCGGAGGCTGGAGGGCAGAGGAAAGCGGAGGCTGGAGGGCAGAGGAGAGCGGAGGCTGGAGGGCAGAGGAGAGCGGAGGCTGGAGGGCAGAGGAGAGCAGAGGCTGGAGGGCAGAGGAGAGCGGAGGCTGGAGGGCAGAGGAGAGCGGAGGCTGGAGGGCAGAGGAGAGCGGACGCTGGAGGGCAGAGGAGAGCGGAGGCTGGAGAAGAGCGGAGGCTGGAGAAGAGCGGAGGCTGGAGAAGAGCGGAGGCTGGAGAAGAGCGGAGGCAGGGGAGAGCGGAGGCTGGAGGGCAGAGGAGAGCGGAGGCTGGAGAAGAGCGGAGGCTGGAGAAGAGCGGAGGCTGGGAAGAGCGGAGGCAGAGGAAGAGCGGAGGCTGGAGAAGAGCGGGAGGCTGGAGAAGAGGGGAGGCTGGAGAAGAGCGGAGGCAGGGGAAGAGCGGAGGCAGGAGAAGAGCGGAGGCAGGGGAGAGCGGAGGCTGGAGGGCAGAGGAGAGCGGAGGCTGGAGAAGAGCGGAGGCTGGAGAAGAGCGGAGGCTGGAGAAGAGCGGAGGCAGGGAAGAGCGGAGGCAGGGGAAGAGCGGAGGCAGGGGAAGAGCGGAGGCTGGAGAAGAGCGGAGGCTGGAGAAGAGCGGAGGCTGGAGAGAAGAGCGGAGGCTGGAGGAGAGCGGAGGCGGAGGAGAGCGGAGGCTGGAGGCGAGCAGGGGAGAGCGGAGGCTGGAGGGCAGGGGAGAGCGGTAGGCAGGGAGAGCGGAGCTGGAGGGAGAGGGAGAGCGAGGCGGGAGAGCGGAGGCTGGAGAAGAGCGGAGGCTGGGGAAGAGCGGAGGCAGGGGAAGAGCGGAGGCAGGGGAAGAGCGGAGGCAGGGGAAGAGCGGAGGCAGGGGAAGAGCAAAGGCTGGAGGGCAGGGGAGAGCGGAGGCAGGGGAGAGCGGAGGCAGGGGAGAGCGGAGGCAGGGGAGAGCGGAGGCTGGAGGGCAGGGGAGAGGGGAGGCAGAGGAGAGCGGAGGCTGGAGAAGAGCGGAGGCTGGAGAAGAGCGGAGGCTGGAGAAGAGCGGAGGCAGGAGAAGAGCGGAGGCTGGAGAAGAGCGGAGGCAGGGGAGAGCGGAGGCTGGAGGGCAGGGGGAGAGGACGGAGGCAGAGGAGAGCGGAGGCTGGAGGGCAGAGGAGAGCGGAGGCTGGAGGGCAGAGGAGAGCGGAGGCAGAGGAGAGCGGAGGCAGAGGAGAGCGGAGGCAGAGGAGAGCGGAGGCTGGAGGGCAAACGAGAGCGGAGGCAAGCGGAGGCTGGAGGGCAGAGGAGAGCGGAGGCTGGAGGGCACAGGAGAGTGGAGGCTGGAGGGCAGAGGAGAGCGGTGGCAGGGGAGAGCGGAGGCAGGGGAGAGCGGAGGCTGGAGAAGAGCGGAGGCTGGAGAAGAGCGGAGGCTGGAGAAGAGCGGAGGCTGGAGAAGAGCGGAGGCAGAGGAGAGCGGAGGCTGGAGAAGAGCGGAGGCAGAGGAGAGGCTGGGGGGCACAAAAGAGGGGAGGCTGGGGGGGGCACAGGAGAGGGGAGGCTGGGGGGGCACAGGAGAGGGGAGGCTGGGGGGCACAGGAAAGTGGAGGCTGGGGGGCACAGGAAAGGGGAGGCTGGGGGGCACAGGAAAGTGGAGGCTGGGGGGCACAGGAAAGGGGAGGCTGGGGGGGCACAGGAGAGGGGAGGCTGGGGGCACAGGAGAGGGGAGGCTGGGGGGCACAGGAAAGGGGAGGCTGGGGGGGCACAGGAAAGGGGAGGATGGGGGGGCACAGGAGAGGGGAGGATGGGGGGGCACAGGAGAGGGGAGGCTGGGGGGGCACAGGAGAGGGGAGGCTGGGGGGGCACAGGAGAGGGGAGGCTGGGGGGCACAGGAGAGGGGAGGCAGAACACGCACCGGGCTGTCGGCGGGGCTGTGTGGTCCTGATGGAGGAGGAGAGTGGGCGGTGCCGGCGGAGGCCGCACACCGGAGTGTGGGGCGGGCCGGTTCACGGATGTAGGTGGGAGGGTGCATGTAGCCACCCTGCCGCCTGAGCCGATCGGAGGCCGGTGTCAGCCCCGCCGGCCCTGCAGCGTCCGCTCGGCGCCGCCGCCCTGCAGCCTACAGTGCCACAGGGCGCGCGCCCTCTTACAGCGTCGTCTCTGCTGAGGCCGCCGCTGATGTTGGTGGCGCTGCCCCCTTATGTGATGCCGCTCCCCCTGGCTGCCGGCGCTCTGGACTCAGGGCTCACACTGTCCAGTGGACGGTGCGGCCCTGGGTGGGAGCACACGGCTCTGTGTGGGGGTGGCGGTGGCGCTTTAGCGCCCACTGCGAGCCGCTATTCAGGTTTGACAGCGGCTCGCGGTGAGCGCTACGCGCTCACCGCTCGTGGGTCTGGAACTTCCGGTTCCGGTCTGTGACACAGGGCGCAGGCCGTCACGGAAGTTGGCCAGATTCCACAGGAAGTGGCCTTCAGGTTTTATATATATGATATGATATAAGAGGAAATGCAATAAAATCAGCGAGATCTCTAGTAATTGTGGATACTATAAAGAAAAAAATGCCATACCCTTTATATCCATAATAATGTGAGTATGTTGTAAGTATTATAATGAATTAAGTTTACCTGTGTGACTAGAGGTACGAGTTTACCTAAAACCCAGAGGAAGCTTCTGTGTACATATGATTAATTTGGGGCTATCTGGGATGAAGAGGAATTCTAATTAAATCCCATGTGCATATACACAACACTATAAAATAATATAAAAAAATGATAGAAAGGATTGATTTGTACCTTGGTTGTCCCAGTAGATTGTACGATTATGTTTATAAGGGTATAAGATGTCACTGTATAGGTGATAGTACAAGCTGTGGAAGTGGATAACCAACAGATTCAATAGAAGGGGAGATAACCCTGTGAATAGCTTATATAGGAAAAATATAGATGGTGTGACCAGGACCTCCTACATATATAATTACATATTATAATTATATATTACAATGTATGAATACATAAAACAATAGTGTAAAATTTTTTCTAATGATTTTTTTTTACACCTTTTACATTGACAAGGGGGCGTACTCTATCAAGAAAGAAGAAGGTATAATTCTGTAAATCAAAGTTAAGTATCCATTCACTAGATTGAATTGTATTAGGTCATTTTATGGACTGAATTCCCTAAACTACCAAATATACAGAAGATTTAGAATAGGCTCTAAGGCTGGCTTCACATTAGCGTTTGTGTCTGCATGCTGATGACATGCAGACACAAACGCTGTCAAAAGCAGGGTGTAAATGATGTGTCCGCAGCGGATAATGTCCGCCTGCGGACACATCACTAGGGAGCCCGGCCAGCCAATCGGCGCTGTCCGGGGGCGGGCCGGAGGAGGAGTTCAGCACCGGAGATCTCCGCCCCCCGGCAAGCTCCAGGACGTGTCGGCGGGGAGAACAGCTGATTTGACAGCTGTTTGAATCTCCCGCGCCGACACTGAGAGGAGATGTCGGCGCGGGAAGATTCAAACAGCTGTCAAATCAGCTGTTTTTCCCCGCCGACATCGCTAGCAGATTACCGGCGGCGGGGAGGAGGAGAACATCAGAGGCTCCAGCTGATCTCCCGGTGGCCGTCGGTGAGCTCCTGTGACATCACCGGCGGCCACCGGGAGAGATCTCAATGTGCACATACTGTACGTAATGTATGTATAGTATGTGGGCTGTCCGAGGTCCTGTGCTCATTTACAGTAGATTTATGGGCTGCGCAGCGCCATAGATCTACTGTAAAAGCCTTCAGGACCTCAGACAGTGCACATACTATACGTACATTACCTATAGTATGCGCGCAGCTCACAGGGGAGCTGCGGCTTCATTCACAAAATTGTACAGAGCCGACAGGAGTCGGCTTACTGTACAAGCAGTATTAAGACATTATATGCCCACCTGAGTAGGTAGCATGTCTCTAGGGAAGGTGGGCACCCCCTAGAGACATGATGGGCACAATTATTAGTTATATTAAAGGTTTTACAGTGATAGCACATTGCTTATCCTGGTGGCAGCCGGGATAAGCAAAGTATATACGGTAACCGCATTGCTCAGGATTACACACCCTGAGCAATGCTGTTACAGCATTGCGGGGCACAGAACCGCTCTGAAAACTGCAGCCTGCATGATTTTTCACGCAGGCTGCTATGAGGAGCGTTTCCTGCTCCGGTTTTGAGCTTTTTAAAACACCAGAGATGGCGTCATGAACATTACATTTTTATTATTTTATTTGTCCACATTTTTCAGCTACCACCAGGGCCACGGAACCGGGAATCAGCCACCAGTGACAATATCCAGCATCAATGCCTGGGATCCGAATACCTAAAGCCTTGGGGTGGGTCAGCTTTTGGCGTCTACGAACAGGATCGATCCAACCCGTAACCAAGGGGTATTGTGCGCCTTTAGAGACTTTGAAACTCGGCCTAAGAAATGAACTTTTTCTAAAAGGCCCCAAAATGGCGGGCCCAAAAATGTGAACAACAATGTGCTGGCCCAGGGGCATGCCTCGGCCCCATATCGTGGGAGGGCCATGCCAGAGGCTCAAAAATACTTCCCTGCCCCTATTGCCATCGAAGAACCAAGGGGGCAGGCCAAATATCAAAGTACACCTGACAGAGACTTTAAAAAGTAGCAAGAATGGCATGGCCGGAAATCCACACAGAATGGGTACAGTCTACTGGTATGGTACGATGGTGGCCACAAGACTGAGCGACCTGTTGAGGGAAGTGGAGGAGGAAGCCCGAGCTGCAACCAGGAATCCAGAGGCAGTCTCCTTTCTTACCAACGAGGGGCATGAAGCCTTTTGGAGAACTGCATTCCAAGACCTGAGAGTCTAGCTCGGCGAGGCTGTCAAGTGCACCATCAGGCGCTGGAGTGCTGACGTAGCCCTGGAACTGTCCGGTAGGGCTAACCAAAGGAGGTCCAGCAACCAGGAACTGGAGCAGGGAGCGAGAGACCGGTCCGCGGTTGAGCACCCGGTTTCCAGGGAGGACCCACCTACTGACGCATCACCCTTTGCCAGTGCAGGAGTTAGGGAATCCGGGCCTTGCAAAGAGCCAGATGAAACCGAGGTCCTAGCCAAAGACGAGGGAGAGACAGCCATAGTGGAGTCTGAGAACCCGCAGGAGGGAACCGTTGAGCCGAAGGTCCCATAAGGTGTCCAAGGTACAAGCCATCCAGGAGGAGCTGGGCGATCTGGATAGCGACAAAGAGGAAGTCAGGGCATACGGGCCCCACACGGCATGGTGGAGCAACTACCAGCACCAGCCGGGAGCTGTGGCCGGCCAAGCTACCAACACCGGAAGTCAAAGGCAGACCCCCGTTCCCATCGATGCGCAGCCGGACTATGCCCGAGAACAGTACCTGGCCAACCAGGTGGTGCGGCAGAGCCATCGCGATGAGTGGTGGGCCTGGGGACATGAGAAGTTACAGGCCTGAGCCCAAGCCTGCCTACAGCCACAGGTACCTCCAGAGAACTGGAGAGAAGGTTTGTCTGGGAGCAGGGTCTCCACGAGGAAGTGTTTGTGGGACGCAGAGACGTTGAATCCCACCTTCCAAGGGGCCACCCAGACCGGAACCTTTACCGAAATGACTGGGTCAGTTACGAGAGACATGCGGGCTACCGTGGGTGGTATGCCCTGTGGGTACACAAATTATAAACACTGAAACTGTAAGAGTACTGGTCCTGTAAATAGTTATTTATACTTGCTGAAACTCATGAACAATAATGAGATTTTTGTGTTGAGCCTGGACTGAGACTTAAGCCAGAGACTCTGTGTGCTATGTGGGATAATGTGCCTTTAAACAGCCCAGCTGTCGAGAGTGCAAGGGAGATTACCGTTGGAACTGCATTTGTGTACCGGCCCTGTTATAATGGTTGCAACGTTTAAGAAGAGAATCTCCCGGACTGGATGAAGTTTTGTATTTATGTGTAAATAAAAATGTTATTATTGTTATGTTATAAAGCATATATAAAAAATTTAACTATGTACCAGGTAAAGGGTAGGATCACTCGCGGATGAGAGAGTTCAACCATGGGGGAGTGTGGCGACCCACTGGTCAGTGCGCCATGAAGGGGTTCTGCACCCAGACCAGTGTATGTGTTATCCCAGTGGCCAGTGGATAAGGGAGGTTCGCATGTGGCTTTCACCTATGCATTCACACACTTAGAGTCAGGGGACCAATTGGTTAAACCTGTTACCAGGGTAACCTGTCCCGGTGGGAGGTTATATAAGTGGGTAGTGAAGAGCAGGAAAGTGAGTGAGGAGTGAATATTGAAGTCGAGGAAGACCCTTCAAGGGATGCAGAGAGAGGGCAGCCAGAAAGAGAGGTGTACCAGATGAGAAGGGGGATCCTTGGGTGTCAGTTAACACCTAGCGCCAGGCCGTCCTGATAACCGGTCTGGGGGGAACCCGGTCCATTAACAGAGAATTGGCTCTAAGCATGGTGCAGGAGAGTTCAACCCTGAGCCGCCAACACAGAGGGCCTTGGGCAATCAGGCCACGACCCGGTCCAAAGCACACCTCTACCAGGAACTCTGTCCAGGGTCATGATCCCCTCAGCTAAGGGATTACTCTATTCAGACCCGTAGGCCTTGTGCAAGAAAGGGGCTCTGTGCAGGGCCACGCTGAGGAAGTAATGAGTAGCACAGAGGAAAGTGAGAGGACAGCGAGAGAAACCAGAAAGAACACCGTTGAAAGCCACAGAAGGAAACCTCACCCACTGGTAACTACCCAGGCCAGCTACCCAAGACTGTTTATTGCCTGACAGTTACCAGTAAACCCGTACAGAGACTCAGAAATGTATGGTGTGTTATTCTTTCACAAGGCAGAAGTCACTCAGCATTCCACCTGCAGAGGTACCCCACTGTGCCTGCGACCACGACATCTAGTACGGCAGCATTGCCCTGGGGATTCTGCTCCACCTACGGGGAGCAACACCATCTAGCTGCAACTACATCATCCCAGAGGTCTTAGAGCAGCGCTGGTGCATTCACCAAGATACCGTAAGTGGCGTCACGAACATTACATTTTTATTATTTTATTTTTCCACATTTTTCAGCTACCACCAGGGCCACGGACCCGGGCTCTGGCCACCAGTGACAATATCAAGCATCAATGCCCGGGATCTGAGTACCTAAAGCCTTGGGATGGGTCACATTATGTGCAAAAATGTGCGGATAGGTCTCCTTCTCCGGGGTAAAACCATAGGACTCTCTTCCTGGGTTCGCATAGTTCTCCCTTACATCGGGATCCTTCATGCTCAATATACCACATATTTAGGATAGGTCTTAGTTAGAGATCACCCTAGACTTCTCCATGTGACCAGGAGTCTACGGGTCTTTTTATGGTGTATAGCCCCTTTTTAGACCTTCATAAATCATACAATATTTATTTAGTTATATTACCATAAGTTTATAAAATAAGGGGATTTTTGCTACTCACCGTAAAATCCTTTTCTTGGAGCTTCAATTGGGGGACACAGGAAGACCTTGGGTGTATGCATGCTGCCATCAGGAGGCTGACACTATGCAAAAAAACAGAAAGGCAACTCCGCCCCAGTAGTATACACCCCCTACTGGCACAAATGCAGCTCAGTTAGTGAGAATAGCAATAGGAGCAACCATAAAACCATCAACTTGCTCAACTATATACACAGGGAGGGGACTCTGTCCCCCAATTGAAGCTCCAAGAAAAGGATTTTACGGTGAGTACCAAAAATCCCCTTTTCTTAATTGCTTCATTGGGGGACACAGGAAGACCTTGGGACGTACAAAAGCAGTCCCGTCGGGTGGGTGCAATAACAGAAGTATTCGGGCGAACTCAGACCACAGCGGACTGTAGAATCTTGCGCCCCAGAACAGCATCTGCAGATGCTTGAGTATGAACCATGTAAAATTTAACAAATGTGTGAACTGACGACCAGGTAGCCGCCTTGCAAAGCTGAGCTGCCGAAGCCTGGTGTTTGACAGCCCAGGAAGCTCCCACTGCTCTAGTGGAATGTGCACTTAGTCTGGATGGACAGGAGACATGTTTAATGTATTATGCCTCCGAGATAGTGGAGCGAATCCACCGAGCAATTGTAGCCTTAGAGGCTGCCAAACCCTTGCGAGGACCATGGGGGACCACGAAAAGGGAGTCCACCCGTCGATAGGAAGCGGTTCTTGAAAGGTAGATACGGAGAGCCCTGACTAAATCCAGATTGTGCAATCTCTTCTCTCGAGAATGAGATGGGGCTGGGCAAAGGGAGGGTCGGACGATTTCCTCATTGATGTGGAAGGAGGAGACAACCTTTGGTAGAAACTTTTCCATGGGACGAAGTACCTCTTTGTCCTGATGGAAAATCAAGTAAGGGGAACGACGTGAGAGAGCCGCAAGTTCTGACACCCTCCGAATGGAGGTGATCGCCACAAGGAAGGCGACCTTCCACGTTAGGACAGGAAGACTAATCTCTTGTAGGGGTTCGAATGGGAGATCTTGGAGTATGTCTAGTACCAAATTCAGATCCTAGGGATCAAGGGGGGATGAAACGGGGGGGGGGGGGGAGACATGAGCCACTCCTTGAAGGAACGTCTTGACCTGTGGAAGAGAGGCGAGCTGCGTTTGGAAAAGTACCGAAAGGGCGGATACTTGGCCTTTCAGGGAGCTGAGGGATAGGTGTGCATCAAGGTTAGACTGGAGAAAAGCCAGGAGAGGTGGAAGAGAAAAAACCATTGGGGAACGACTGCGGTCCTAACACCATCGGAAGAAAGCCTTCCATTTGCGGTGATAAGCGAGTGATGAGGATGGTTTCCTGGCTTTTAACATAGTCTGGATGACCTGTTCAGAAAGACCTGACGTTCTCAGTACCGCGGCTTCAACAGCCACGCCGTTAAATTGAGCGACTGAGAATCCGAGTGTTGAATAGGACCCTGAGTCAGGAGGTTCGGGATATTGGGGAGTGGCCATGGAGAGTCCGTGAGGAGGTTGACTACCTCTGCGTGCCAGAACCGTCTGGGCCAATCTGGAGCTACGAGGATTACTGTGGCTCCTTCTGCTCAGATTTTCTTGAGAATACTGGGAATGAGTGGGATGGTGGGGAAAGAGATAAGGGAGGGAGAATTGGGCCCATGGAATCGCAAGAGCGTCCACGTCGAGGGCCTGGGGATCTCTGGACCTAGCGACGAAGGGATGGAGCTTGTAATTGTCCTGTAGGCCATCAGGTATACATCTGGGAAGTCCCAGCTGAGGCAAATTTGGTGGAATACCTCTGGGTTCAGGGAGCACTCTCCTTGGTCCAACGACTGAGATTGTCGGCCGCCCAGTTGTCCACACCTGGAATGTGGATTGCTGAAATTGCGGGAATGTGCAACTCGGCCCATTGGAGGATTTGAGTCACTTCCGCCATGGCTGAGTGGCTCTGAGACCCTCCCTGGCGATTTATGTACGCCACTGCTGTTGCGTTTTCCGTCTGGATTCAGACATGTCGGCCTGTCAGGTAGGATTGCCAGTGTAGGAGGGCTCGAAGGATCGCCCTGAGTTCTAGGATGTTTATGGGCAGGGAGGCTTCCTGAAAGCTCCACGTGCCCTTTGCTGTGTGGCCGAGAAAGGTTGCGCCCCAACCGGAGAGGCTGGCGTCGGTGGAAATGATTGGCCATGTGATCGGGAGAAATGATCTGCCACGAGAGACTCTATCCACCAGAGGAATGACTGTCTCGCTGATCCGGAGAGGTGGACTGGGCGATCGAGACTGCTGAGGGAGCGGTCCCAAGTCGCCAGAAGAAAGCGCTGGAGGGGCCTGGTGTGAAATTGGGCTAAATGGAACCGCCTCGATGGAGGCCACCATTCTGCCCAAAATCCTCATACAGAATCGGAGTGTCCGAGGGGAAGGCTGTCTGAGACTGTGAATCCCGGACAGCAGGGATGCCCGCTTCTCTGGGGGAAGGAAAATGCGGGACTGGGTTGTGTCAAAAATTATGCCCAGAAAAGTGATCCTCTGAGTCGGAACAAGGCAAGACTTCTTGATATTGATGATCCAGCCCAGGTGACGGAGAGACTCCAGAGATATTTGCAGGCTTTCGGGGCACCCTGAACGAGAGGGAGCTTTTATTAGGATGTCGTCCAAATAGGGTATTGCTAGAATTCCCTTGGACCGAAGGATGGCCACCACTGTTGCCATGATCTTTGTAAAGACCCGGGGAGCCGTGGCGAGGCTGAATGGTAGAGCGGTGAACTGGTAATGTTGGGACCCTACTGCGAAGCGCAGGAATCGTTGGTGAGATGCAAGGATGGGAACATGGAGGTAGGCGTTCTAGATGTCTATAGAGGCCATGAATTCTCCTGGCTCCATAGATGCTATCACTGAATGAAGAGACTCCATCCTGAAGTGTCTCAACCGGAGCTTGGTGTTGAGAAGCTTCAAGTCCAAAATGGGACGAAGGGAGCCTCCCTTTTTTGGGACCACAAAAAGATTGGAGCAAAATCCCAAAAAGTGTTGATGCTTTGGAACGGGGATGACAACGCCTGCTTCCTCGAGGGAAGAAATGGCTTGGACTACTAGAAAAAAAGCAGCATCAGAAAAACTCACCATCCATGCCAAAGACAGAAAACCAAAAGCACTTACAGGACGCAGCCAGAGCCCAACTGTGGAGCAAGCCCAGCTGCTGGCTGATGAGTCGCCTCTACCAGCAAAATGTGGGAGGCGACCTGCCATGCATACACTAGGCCTGCATAGAGCACCATTCACACTGATACATATGATGCAGAGTGTCTGAAAGCTACCCAACCGCTCGCTGCCTAAGCATTGGGCCGCACAGTACGATGCTTCTGCACCACTGGATGAACGGCGCCCCTATGGGCCCACCTGCGCCCTGGATGGATAAAAAAGTGCAAAAGTTTTTTATATGATAAATAAAAAACCTTTATAGATGGGATTTTGGTTCATGTGTTGGCCCAAGACATTTAAGCTGATGACCCACGATCAAGGGATCCCATGCTCACCAGTCCTAACAAAATTGTACAAAAACTACTAGAAAAAAAGCAGCATCAGAAAAACTCACCATCCATGCCAAAAACAGAAAACCAAAAGCACTTACAGGACGCAGCCAGAGCCCAACTGTGGAGCAAGCCCAGCTGCTGGCTGATGAGTCGCCTCTACCAGCAAAATGTGGGAGGCGACCTGCCATGCATACACTAGGCCTGCATAGAGCACCATTCACACTGATACATATGATGCAGAGTGTCTGAAAGCTACCCAACCGCTCCGCTGCCTGAGCATTGGGCCGCACAGTACGATGCTTCTGCACCACTGGATGAACGGCGCCCCTATGGGCCCACCTGCGCCCTGGATGGATAAAAAAGTGCAAAAGTTTTTTATATGATAAATAAAAAACCTTTATAGATGGGATTTTGGTTCATGTGTTGGCCCAAGACATTTAAGCTGATGACCCACGATCAAGGGATCCCATGCTCACCAGTCCTAACAAAATTGTACAAAAACTACTAGAAAAAAAGCAGCATCAGAAAAACTCACCATCCATGCCAAAGACAGAAAACCAAAAGCACTTACAGGACGCAGCCAGAGCCCAACTGTGGAGCAAGCCCAGCTGGGCTTGCTCCACAGTTGGGCTCTGGCTGCGTCCTGTAAGTGCTTTTGGTTTTCTGTCTTTGGCATGGATGGTGAGTTTTTCTGATGCTGCTTTTTTTCTAGTAGTTTTTGTACAATTTTGTTAGGACTGGTGAGCATGGGATCCCTTGATCGTGGGTCATCAGCTTAAATGTCTTGGGCCAACACATGAACCAAAATCCCATCTATAAAGGTTTTTTATTTATCATATAAAAAACTTTTGCACTTTTTTATCCATCCAGGGCGCAGGTGGGCCCATAGGGGCGCCGTTCATCCAGTGGTGCAGAAGCATCGTACTGTGCGGCCCAATGCTCAGGCAGCGGAGCGGTTGGGTAGCTTTCAGACACTCTGCATCATATGTATCAGTGTGAATGGTGCTCTATGCAGGCCTAGTGTATGCATGGCAGGTCGCCTCCCACATTTTGCTGGTAGAGGCGACTCATCAGCCAGCAGCTGGGCTTGCTCCACAGTTGGGCTCTGGCTGCGTCCTGTAAGTGCTTTTGGTTTTCTGTCTTTGGCATGGATGGTAAGAAATGGCTTGGTGAAAGCCGGAGATGAACTTGGGGTCTTTCGGTGGCCAGGATAGAAAAAATCGGTCTTGGGGAAAAGAAAAAAATTTGATTTTGTACCCCACCGAGACGACGTCTCGGACCCAGGCGTCGTCGATTACCGATAGCCAAACTGACTGGAATGTCCTGAGGCGGCCACGGAGGTTGGGGTTGGCGTCATGAGTGATTGGCCCGGGAACCAGAGGGTCGAGTGTGTGTTACGAGGGTGCCAGGAAGGTGCGGGCATGTAGGAGGGCCTTTTTCTGTCCTTGCGGGTCGGTGAGCGGTCTCGCCGATTTGAAGATTTGGACGCTGAGGGACAAAAGAAACGAAATTGGAAATTCCTCTTCTTAGGGATTGTCCGTTTGCGCTTTGCCTGCGGAAGGGAAGTACTTTTCCCGCCGGTGGCGTCCGATATGATTTTATCAAGCTTATCACCAAATAGTAGAGAGCCCTCGAAGAAGAGGTTGGCGAGGGATTTTTTAGAGGCTGAATCGGCACTCCAGGCCTTCAGCCAAAGGGCCCTGCAAATTGAGATCATGTTGCCGGAGGCCTGGGCGCCGCAGGAAGCGGCATTGAGGCAAGCTGTGGCGATATATTTACCCGCTTGAGCTATCTGATCAGCCAGGCCCGCGGGAGGTGCTTGGGACAGAATACCCCTACGGAGGTTCTTGGCCCATGAGGTCACAGCCAGGGAGACCCAGGTGGCTGCGAATGAAGGGCAGAGAGAAGCGCCCGAGGCTTCGAAAGCCGATTTCGCCATGGCCTCAATGTGTCTGTCTGGCCCTTCCTTAAGGGAAGCGCCGTCTGCTAGGGGTAGGATGGTGCTGCTAGTTAGACGTGACACAGGGGGATCCACTGCTGGTGAAGTGGTCCACTTTTGGTGAACGTCCTTAGAGAAGGGATAAAGAGCCTGTAGACGCTTTCTGAATTGAAAGCGCTTCTCTGGGTGTAGCCATTCCTTGGTAAAGATGTCGTCAAAGTCTTCTAGGTAAGAGAAGACCTGAGGAGCTGGTTTAGTACGCTTAACCGACACTTTCCGTGTGGGCGGCTTGTCATCAGAGTGGACCTTAAGGGTGTCATTTACTGCTAGGATTAGGGAATCTACTGTGTCCCTGATTCCCGACAGTTGGTCAGAGTCTATATCCGGGTCTGAATCCGATACTGAATCGGAATCCGATGGAGCTGAGCGTGCTGGAGAAGAACGCTTCGAGTAGAAGTCTCTGGGGGAGGGGGACCGTGATGAGGGGGACGTGCGAATGCGCTTCCTCTGCGATCGGTCTGATCCCTCTGATTCTGAATCTGGTGGTCCAGGGGCAGTGTTCCCTGGTGGGCTAGGGTTGGTTTGCTCTGATGGATTAGGCCTAATCGCGGAGGCTATCTGCGAGGGCAGGTGCTCTAGGGCTGCCATCAGGTTTTCTGAGAACTTAATCAGAGTAGTGGCGGACTGAGATAGGGAAAGAACTACCTCAGGTGTGGCAGAGACCACAGATGGGTCAGTGGTAGGCTCCTGAGCTGCTTGCATGGTCTGTGGGCTACAAGTGAGGCACAGTGGAGAGTTCTGAGCTGAGGGTAGCTTCTTATTGCACTCTGAGCAGGCGTAGTACACTGTGGTGGCTATGATGGCTGTACCGGTGTTCCTTGTGTGAGGCATCTACTATGGCCAGTATAAGGGTGCCAGCAGTTGGGGGGCTGGGAAGGCTTTCCTTACCCATGCCCAGGCTTCCAGTGTCCCCTGTGGTGGGTCCCAGCAGTGGAGGAGCACAGATGCAGCAGTTTGTGCCTTCCTCCCTGTGATGGCTCCTGAAAAGCGCGGGCTTCTGCGGTGCCCAGGCTTGGAGATGAGGGGCGGAGCTAAAACGGCGGGGAGAGAGCACGCGCTCAATCCCCATTGGTCAGGGGGAGGAGTGGCGTTGACTGGTGAAGAAGGCGCCACCCAAGTGTAGCGGGGGCATGGCCAGCGTGGCCGAAAGATACGGCCTTTCCTACCATGAGGCCTGACTGTGGGAGGGGCCTAGGGGGAGCTCTCTAATCTAATTAAAAAATTCTGGTAGATACGGGCTCAGAGAGACCCTTGTCTGCCTCCTAAGACACTAAGCTAAAACTGAGTTGCATTTGTGCCAGTAGGGGGTGTATACTGCTGGGGAGGAGTTGCCTTTCTGTTTTTTTGAATAGTGTCAGCCTCCTGATGGCAGCAAGCATACACCCAAGGTCTTCCTGTGTCCCCCAATGAAGCGATTAAGAGAATAAACTAATAAAAGGTTACTATATACAGTATAATAAGGCTTGTGTAATTTACTATATAGCAGCTTCAACACGTGAAATTCATATTATATATCATCTCAGAATTTCTAAAAAAAAAAGGTTTCTTGGACGTCCAATCTTGTCATTATATCTGAAGAAGAAACAAAGGCAAAAATAATGTCAATAGCATGTCTATATCTACAGTGCCTACAAGTAGTATTCAACCCCCTGCAGATTTAGCTGGTTGACACATGCGGAATTAACTTGGCATTGTGACATTTGGACTGTAGATCAGCCTGGAAGTGGGAAATGCACGGCAGCCAAAAAGATTTTTTAATTTTTTTTTTTTTTAAAGCGTTAAAAGTTCATTCAGAGGGTCATTTATTATTCAACCCCTCAAACCACCAGCATTCTGTTTGGTCCCCCTAAAGTATTAAGAAGTAGTTCAGGCACAAAGAACAATGAGCTTCACATGTGTGGATTAATTATCTCTTTTGCCAGCCTTTTCTGACTATTTAAGACCCTCCCCAAACTTGTGAACAGCACTCATACATGGTCAACATGGGAAAGACAAAGGAGCATTCCAAGGCCATCAGAGACAAGATCGTGGAGGGTCACAAGGCTGGCAAGGGGTACAAAACCCTTTCCAAGGAGTTGGGCCTACCTGTCTCCACTGTTGGGAGCATCATCCGGAAGTGGAAGGCTTATGAAACTACTGTTAGCCTTCCACAGCCTGGACAGCCTTTGAAAGTTTCCTCCCGTGCCGAGGCCAGGCTTGTCCGAAGAGTCAAGGCTAACCCAAGGACAACAAGGAAGGAGCTCCGGGGAAGATCTCATGGCAGTGGGGACATTGGTTTCAGTCAATACCATAAGTAACGTACTCCACCGCAATGGTCTCCGTTCCAGACGAGCCCGTAAGGTACCTTTACTTTCAAAGCGTCATGTCATGGCTCGTCTACAGTTTGCTCATGATCACTTGGAGGACTCTGAGACAGACTGGTTCAAGGTTCTATGGTCTGATGAGACCAAGATCGAGATCTTTGGTGCAGGGCCGCACCGTCCATTGGACAGTGTGAGCCCTGTCATTCAGGCGGCAGCCGGCAGGGGGAGCGGCAGTGCAGAAGGGGGTGGCGCCTCATGCACACAGCCTCCCCTGTCATGGCGCCGGCCGCTCACCGCAGGTAAGCGGCGACCCGGGGAGAGGCACAGAAGGGGCGCTGCCCAGGGTTCAACAGCACCCCCCCCCCCGGTGCTCACGGCCGCGGCCGGCAACGACTGCCGCGGCTCAGGTGGCAGAAGGGGCGGCAGTGCTGAGCTCCACTAGCACCCCCCCCGTAATCGGTGCCGCGGCTTAGGGGGCGGCAGTGCTGGGCTCCACTAGCACCCCCCCCGTAATCGGTGCCGCGGCTCAGGCGGCAGAGGGGCTTGGTGCACCCCTGCTTTGGTGCCAACCACACACATGACGTTTGGAGACTGGATGGCACTGCATACGACCCCAAGAATACCATCCCTACAGTCAAGCATGGTGCTGGCAGCATCATGCTGTGGGGCTGTTTCTCAGCCAAGGGGCCTGGCCATCTGGTCCGCATCCATGGGAAGATGGATAGCACCGCCTACCTGGAGATTTTGGCCAAGAACCTCCGCTCCTCCATCAAGGATCTTAAGATGGGTCGTAATTTCATCTTCCAACAAGACAACGACCCAAAGCACACAGCCAAGAAAACCAAGGCCTGGTTCAAGAGGGAAAAAATCAAGGTGATGGAGTGGCCTAGTCAGTCTCCTGACCTTAACCCAATTGAAAACTTGTGGAAGGAGCTCAAGATTAAAGTCCACATGAGACACCCAAAAAACCTAGATAACTTGGAGAAGATCTGCATGAAGGAGTGGGCCAAGATAACTCCAGAGACCTGTGGCGGCCTGATCAGGTCTTATAAAAGACGATTATTAGCTGTAATTGCAAACAAGGGTTATTCCACAAAATATTAAACCTAGGGGTTGAATAATAATTGACCAACACTTTTATGTTTAAAATTTATTAAAATTCAACTGAGCATCATAACTTTTTGGTTTGTAAGATTTATGCTTCTGTTAATAAATCCTACTCTCGTTTGCAGTTTAAAGGCTCTAACTTATTTGCATCTTGTCAAACCACCTAAATCTGCAGGGGGTTGAATACTACTTGTAGGCACTGTATGTACTCCGTTCAAACTACAGTGCATAACCCTACTGTGATTACAAGGTACATTGCTGATGATATCAGGGGATATCCTATCTTAAAGCTTTTTTATAATAACACATTCAGTTTGTAATCAATGTTTAGGCCATTTGGTTTCAATTTCCCTAATTCCTTTATCCATTTTAGTTCCTTCTCTAACAACAATTTCATTTGATCCCCGCCTCTCCTTAGTGGTGGAATTCCATCTATGATTCTGCATTTTAATTTTGATTCCTTATGTTTACCTTCAATAAAATGCTTAGGCAACGGCAGATTCAAACTATATTTCTCAAGCTATATCTATGCTGGCTCAGTCTCACTCTAAATTCGGGAGTGGTTTCGCCCACATAGTATAGCTTGCAGGGGGCACTCCAACAAATAAATGACGTGATCTGATGCACAGATGTAAAACTGGTTGATATTGTATTGTTTTCCGTTAACCAAAAAAAATTTCCTTTTATAATTTGTGGGCAATTTACACAACCAGTACATGGATAACTACTCTCCTTAGCTGTCGCTGTTAAGGTCAACTGAATATCCTTCTTAAGGCTGCCTATGGGTCATTCCATGTCAAGTGAACCAATGATTATTACCTCTATATTTTTAATTCTTTTGAGATTTTGTTATTTGATAATAGCATCTCAGACAATGCAAAATGTGAAGAGAAATTTTTTTTTAAAAAAATGTATTTATTTTTAAAATGATTTTCAAAGTTCGGAAAAAGGGCGAATTTCGCTGTTGCCTGCCTTTACGTTTCTCCTCATAACTAAGGCTAGGAATAAGAGAGAGAGACCAAATAAACACCATTCTACTCAGAACTATACAGGCTTTCACCAGATATGTCACAAGAGGATATTTGTTAATATTTTACCCATGTGATCACAAGCGCAAAACTTTAAAACGCATTTCCGAAAAATCGGCGCGCTTTAAATATTTCAAAAACTGCCCATGTGTCTGCTTTGCTCTTAGCCACATCTGTACCAATTTCAAGTTGGGATCGCGATGGGATCATGTTTTAAAATATTTTACTATTAATAGCGTCAATGGGTCATTCCATATCAAGTGATCTAAATATGAATATTTTTTTTTACCTGACGTCTTTAGATTTTTTTTATTCTTTTTCTTTATGAAGTACAACTTTAGTTAATTACAAATTAAAAGTTTTTTTCCTCATCAGTTAATTTTTTACAGATTTTTAAAGTTTAAAAAAAGTGTGAATTTTGGCCTGGTTTGACTTAACATTTTTTTATCTCAGGCTAGAAATAAGATAGAGAAACAAAATAAACACCATTCTACTCAGAACTGTCCAGGCTTTCACCAGATATGTCACAAGAGTATATTTGTTCATTTTAATTTTTTACCCATGCAAACGCAACATTTTGAAACGCATTTCCGAAAAAAACGTTTTAATAAAAATTTTCCAAAACTGCCCATGTGTGTTTTATGCTCTTAGCCACATCTGTACCAAATTTCAAGTTGGGATCGTGATGGGATCATATTTTAAAATATTTAACTATTATAGTGTCAATTCAAAAATCTTGAATTCAGATCTGTTCAACCTGTGGTCTAAAAGCGTGGGGTCTATATTTATCAAATCCATTAGTTTTAGACATTACTGTATTATTTTGATATGTTACAGCTTAGAAGCAGGAGAGGACATATAGGAAAAAGCTTTGTTAGGGCTCAACCTGAGAAAGCACAGGGATAGACAGTGAATGCAGAGCAGATGATAGGCCAGCAGCTCTGTCAATCATGTTAAGTGTCTACCCACTGCATTCAGGAAGTAAGACAGCTCGTTCAGACCTTTCATGTCCTGACATGTCTGGACATCTTCAATCCTAAACAAACAATAGTCTGTACAAAGCCATCAAGGCTGTGTACTAAAATATGGGTGAGTAAATATATTAAAATAGTTTAATGCTTTTATTATTAAGGGCCAATACACACAGTGCTATTCTTAGGGATCATCATTCAGAAAAACAGCCCCTTTGATTTCTATGGGGTTCACCACATGCAGTGTTTTTGGAAACACTCAAGAGTGAGTAAATCACTGCTTGAACTACTTTTTAATCGCTGCAATAAACGCAGCATTTATCATTTATATAAAAAAAGCTGCCATTTTTTTCACTAGCGATTAAAAAAACTAACGCATATGTGGTAAAAACTTGGTAGAAAAACAAGCTGCCAAAACTGCAGCGTGTATCTGCAGACAGAAAAAACTGTGCGCGCTAGCCCTAAAACTCACTTTATAGTAATACAGTTCTATCTCAAGTGTACTGTAAATCTTTATTTTTATTATCTATCTTCCTTACTTAATATTAACTGTATTTTTCCACACCAGCAATGGCTGCTACTTCTCAAGAAACAGCATTTTATCATACACTGTTGCAATCCTTTTGAAAAAATATGAATATGATTGGCGCTGGTGGCTGGCTTCTGTACTCTCCAAAGATTGTGAAAATGAAGAAGTAGAATTGACTTTATTGCATCCTTCTGGTCCAGCGCCATCCTTTGTGTATCCAAGAAAGCCAGACATTTGAAAAGTGCACAAAAATCAGATATTAACTCAGGTGGAGCCTAACACCGTGACAGGCCGGACATACTCTTTGACACACAAGAAAATGGCGATTGCTAGTAAGCGTTTATGGACAAGATTACATTTCACCCACTAGAAGGGACAAATTGATAAAATGCCACTTTAAAAACATACTATTAATTGTTTGATTAGTTCATAATTTATAGAACGATGATTTAACTACTGTACTATTCTTATTAAACACTTCATAAATCACATGTTTAGTGATAGAATAGAAAACAAATTTATATGTATAAATAGGGGTTAACATTTTTGATTCTTTTAATCTTGTTTAATCAAACTTAAGGATATGATCACCTTTCTTCTTTTGGTTTGTTCAATACATTCAAGTTGAAAATGCTGAGTGTTGTGTTCTGATGATTAAGATGTATTTATCCTGGCACTTATGGGATTTGTTTTTTTTGTGTTTCTTTTTTGTTGCATATAAATGTTTTATTCAATAAGTTGTGATAACTCATACAACCATAAAATAAAAAATATATAAATTTGACAGATCCCAAGTTGAATCTCTGCACAAATATAACCAAGAACACAATCAGTAATTTTTTGACAATTGCCTGTCAATAGTTTGAATTTGATATAAAGAAACATAGTCTTGTAACATATCAAATGAAAGCTGTTACCGTTCTGAATAAAAATGATGCCTCTCCAACTTCATTATCTTATTTCTAGCCTGAGATAAAAAAAAATGTAAAGTCATACCAGGCCAAAATTCACCCTTTTTTTAAACTTGAAAAATCTGTAAAAAATTAACTGATGAGGAAAAAAATTCTAAACTTTTAATTTGTAATTAACTAAAGTTGTACTTCATAAAGAAAAAGAATAAAAAAAATCTAAAGACGTCAGGTAAAAAAAAATATTCATATTTAGATCACTTGATATAGAATGACCCATTGACGCTATTAATATTAAAATATTTTAAAATATGATCCCATCGCGATCCCAACTTTAAATTTGGTACAGATGTGGCTAAGGGCAAAGCAGGCACATTGGCAGTTTTTGAAATATTTAAAGCACGCCGATTTTTCAGAAATGCGTTTTAAAGTTTTGCGCTTGCGATCACATGGGTAAAATATTAACAAAGATCCTCTTGTGACATATCTGGTGAAAGCATGCACAGTTCTGAGTAGATTGGTGTTTATTTTGTTTCTCTATCTTATTTCTAGCCCGAGATATGATAGAAAATGTAAAGCCATACCAGGCCAAAATTCGCACTTTTTTAAAACTTTAAAAATCTGTAAAAAATTAACTGATAAAGAAAAAAATTCAAAACTTTTTTCTTTGTAATTAACTAAAGTTGTTCTTCATATAGTAAAAAAATTTAAAAAATCTGAGGACGTCAGGGAAAAAAAATATTCATTTTTGGATCACTTGACATGGAATGACCCCTATATCTGACTTTACAAGACGGTCTTTCAGAGTCCTCCCCTTCCTAAAGGCAAACAACCGGGGGTTCCTAAACTTTTGTACTTCAGGAAGACCATTCTCTAAAATTCTCCAATTCTTCTTAACTGTCTCCATTAATTCCTTTGACTCTTCTCCATATGTCGTAACTATCGGGATCCTCTTGTTTCTGCTTTCTAATAACTCCCCCTTAATCTTCACTTCTTTTCCCCTTTGCTGTTTCAATAACTTATTTCTCCAGCAACTCATCTTCAGTCCTTTCCCGCTCAGTTTCATCACTTACTATATGCCTCACTCTTTCAATCTGCCCCCTAAGTATGGCTTTCTTCAACCTTAAAGGATGATGGCTCTGAAAATGGAGTAGTTTGTTTCTGTCTGTCTATTTCACGTGCAAAGCAGTACTCAAAACCTCTTGGTTTAATCTCACTTTTACATCCCAAAATTGTATACTAACATCTGAGTACACCATAGTGAATTTTATAGTTGGATCTACCATATATAGGTAACTGTGGAATTCTTGTAGCTCACTGACTTGGCCTCTCCAGAGGAGGAACACATCATCTATATAACTCCACCACTCTACTACCTTCCGGTAGTGGTGGGACACATAGATGTGGTCCTTCTCCAGAGTGGCCATTACGACATTAGCATATGAGCACACCATATGAGCGCTCATAGCGGTCGCTCTCATTTGTTTATAGTAGGTGTCACCGAAGAGAAAATAGTTGGATCTCAAAGAAACCTCTAGTAAGCTCCTGGTAATTGGAAGTGTTTTTGAGGACAATTGACTTCCAATTTACTAGGATCTGAGTATAAAAAAAGAAATATGAGTATAATGCATGTAATAAATATACTGCACTTAAGTATATGGGATAATGATGTGGAGGATGTTGTAAAGAAACATTTGACACTTTATATTGCTATGCAACACTGTAAATGTTTATATGGAATAATTTATTGATGTAATGAGATTGACTTGCATAGAAACCAGGCACAACCAGCTAGTAGTTGCTGGACTAAGGGTGTGTTGGCCTAAAACGTTGCCACTGTTTGCCTGATGCTGGAATAAAGAGCACATTGACATCACCACAGGAGTGCTGTGAATTTGTTTAAAGACTGTATGTATGTAAAATTGCTTTTGGATCAGTTTTTTTTTGCTTTGCACCAGGGATACCAGCAATACTGTGCTGCTCCAATTTTTCTTCTTTTTTGTATTGTCCATTTTGGTAGACAAGCACAGGAATCCATTTGCAGAATGAACTCAGGGACACTCGTATATAATGCTGCTGATGAGGAGAGGATCCTGAAAGGTTTGGAGGGAGAGGTTGAATTTTTAAGCATACCATCAGTTAACAACTTAAAGAGAGAATATGAGAACGATTGCAAGAGAGTAGTTTCTTTGGAGCTACATCTAATGATGTTGAGACAGTATTACAAATCCAAACCTATACCCTGGGAACTAAGGTCTAAGGCTGCCTTCACATTTGCGTCTGGCTCAGCAGCGCATGTTGCATATCAAAAGTCTGCTAAACGCAAGCGTATTGCGTACCTATCTCTAACATGGCATGCGCATTCATCTGCAAACATCAAATTACGTTGCTTATGTCTGCGCTTGGTCGCGTATGCGCACGATTTTTCAAAAATTCCGCCGCCTTGGGACGCAACATGTTGCATTTTTTGGTGGATAAAAAATATGCAAGCATCCGCATGCGCACACGTCCGCATAATAAACGTATTGGAGCCTAGGGGTATGCAAGCTTCAGCAAGACATGGCGCCTAGCAGCTTTCGGTACGCATGCGGACACACCACTGCGCAAGCCCAGAAACACATTAACGTTTCCTCCCACTCTCCGCCCATGTCACTGCCCACAAACATCCGGAAATAAATTGCATGTGGCTATCTCTCACAATTTGCATCACTTTTGGGACCCTGGATTTATGCTGTGGAG
Source organism: Allobates femoralis (assembly GCA_033576535.1). Classification (NCBI taxonomy): domain Eukaryota; kingdom Metazoa; phylum Chordata; class Amphibia; order Anura; family Aromobatidae; genus Allobates; species Allobates femoralis. The sequence goes on from JARQOC010000001.1 coordinate 363,218,966, forward strand.
TGATTCTTCCAAATTGTCCAACATCGATAGCTATAAAGCAGCAGTCAGCGTCTGCAATGGCCATTAGGACTGTTGAGAAATTTTTTTTATAGTTATAATACTCTGAACCACTGCCAGACGGCTTCAGGATTCTGACATGTTTCCCATCCACGGCCCCCACGCAGTTGGGAAAATGACACACTTCCTTGAATCGAGCCGCTTTGGCCATCCAAAGATCTGTTGTGGGATGAGGGAGGAATTCCTCAAGGAAGCACTCACAGATTGCCGGACAAGTCTCCTCGATGATCCCAGAGAGTGTCGACAAGCCAATCCTGAACTGGAAGTATAGTGAGGATAATGACTCTCCGGTAGCCAGGAATCTGTAAAAATAAAAATAAGGTAAAAATTAACACGTTTGTCATGTATCTTGTTTGTTATTGTGTACGTTTTTTTTTTTTGAGTTTCTGTCTGGCCAAAAGTAAGCCACCCAGTCAGCACATTGTTGGCCGCCAAAAACTGGTAACATTATACACAGTGTATGGTATTACCCGCGCACCACAGACATTTTAGTTTCAGTTGAAAGTCAAAAGCTGTACGTGTGGCCAGTCCTGAGCGGAACATTAGTGACGCTGTAGACGGCACACAAGGGTACGGCCGCAGAGTGTGCCAGGCATGCAGCAGATGACCTTCCGCATTTCAGCAACCAACAAGCGCGCTATTGCGACACACACTACTCGCTACATTCATCACCCCTTTGTGCTGCTGCAGGGGGATGCAGCTATGAAGACAGAGGGGCGATAAGGTACGGAGGAGCGGAGAGCGTGAGCAAGGAGTGTGTGATACACATGACAGCATGTACAGTTTTATAAAATACATACGTACCGCAGGGTAACCAGAAGCCGTTCCTCTGCAGGAATGGATCGTCGGAGCTGGGTGTCCTGCCTGCGAATCGATCCTTCCACACGTTGCAGTAATTCATCAAAGCTGGAAGGAGACATCCAGGTGAAGTCATGGCACTTTTCTGGGTTGGCTCTCAGCTCCATGTACAAAGCATGGTAGACTCCACGGGTGTTTCGTAGTTCTACAATGGGGTGCTGCCAGAACCGCCGGCGCCGATGACTTCTACGCTCCGCTTCTCGGCGCCGATCTTCCTCACAAGCAATTGCATATGACACGGCCATCTTCATGGATAGATCCAGATGACGATAGAAGGACCCAATTCCGATATCCATGTTGCCTCGTTGAATTGCTGTCCTCAGAAAGTAGGCTTGGCAGTGGGCAGGGTGGATTTATATATTGCCCTTTAGCCACTCCTAATGGGAGTTCCTTGGGTGCTGGAAGGACGAAAATAGCTAAATAAAATGTTACGCATGCGGACAATAAACGCATGTGTATGGTAAAAACGCATGCATCCACATGTGAATGCAACGTTTTTTAAAGGGAATGCGTATGTAATTGAGCTTAAAAGACACGACGTTTGTGTGCGGTTGCATGCGTTTTGCCTTGCGGATACGCATGCGCATCGTACGCTGCGGCGGAAGACGCAAATGTGAAGGCAGCCTAATATACACCCAACCCTTTTCCTGAATGATACAATGTTTTGTCTGAAATTCACCATGATATCAAACAAATATGCCATGGATATTATGCTTCTTAACATGGAGTACTTACAAGCCGAGGTGAAGATAGTAGGCTGAGATAACAAAGAAATAGAAGTCCAGAAAGAGGAGGATTTTGTTAAGTTTAAAGAGTCCATCCACACGAAAGTCAAAATGGTTAAGAGAGAAATAGAAGAAACAAAAAGACAGAAATGGGCAAGAGACACTGAAGATTATAAGACGGGCCAAGTGTATAACTGGCAAAAAGAAAAATGGCAGAGAAAAGGTCATTTAAAGAGAAAAAGATTGAACTATAGATATGTAAGACCTATTAACTATCTTGATTCCACCCCATATAGACATGGAAAAAATACAAGAAGACGAGGAGGAGGAAGCCACTACTTCAGATGCCAGAAAAAAGAAAGAAAAACCTAAGCCAAACCATCGCAACAGCAGAAAGATTGATTAGATCTTGTGGTAAATATATCCAGCAAATCTGTATTTAGGGATCAACTAAATGTTTTGAATAAAGGGCTTAGTTACAATATAGCCACACATGTGGATTGGTTCCAACTGGATATGGACATACACAGAATGTTTAGAAACATGAAACCAGTTGCGTAACGATTGTGGTCACAGGGGTCGCGGCTGTGACGGGCCCTGGACCTATAAAGAGCCCACGCTGCCAGCTGCCCCCTGCAGCAGCCAATAGCAGCGCTGGGCCAACCGGCAGTGCGGGCAGACACCGGCGCTTGTAGTTAGTGAGGACGCGCTGACACGTCTGCTCCTTCCCACCTGACACATGACATACACACATGTCACGTACCAACGCGTCTGCCCTCTGCTCACCCCCTCGCCCCGCTCCTCCCCTTCCCAGTGATGTCACCTTTCCTGTGCCCCCCAGACTGAGCCGACAGACGGCAGAGGGAGGTGGCTCATGTGCAGCAGTGACATTACGCCCTGGAGCCAGGTGGAGGTGGGAGGAGGAGGAGAGTGGCTATCTGACATCGAGCCAGTATGGTTATTGTACGTGAGCTAGAACTGGACCGCCAGAGCTGCCAAGGTAAGCTGTGCAGTGCTAGGGATGGGGGCTGCCTCATAGAGAAGCATTATGTGTCCCTGGACTGTGGGGCAACATGCCACCCTTTGGGCACCTCACCAGTCCTTGAGGGCAAATGGACATAGAGGAGAT
>JARQOC010000001.1:363221834-363267602 GCA_033576535.1 Allobates femoralis
TTGGCTCCTCTCATATCTTTGGGATTAGTAAATCATTTATTTTTATCTCATCCAAACTCTCCCTGTGTTTTTCAAGGCGTTTTTTTCGGATAACCTATTTATGCAAATTTTCTAGTCATATTGTTCAGGGACCCATTCAAATTTCTCTCCTCACTTTCAATTCTTTTAACTCTCAAAAATTGGCTCAAAGGAATTAATTCTATCATTTTGCGGAGATGGTGACTGCTAAATAGTAATATATTGTTTTTATCTGTGGGTTTCACGTAAGTTCTAGTGATAAAAGAGTCTCCAACTCTTTCCACCAAAACATTTAAGAATTGTAAATGATCGGGTGAAAAGACCATGGAATTTGATAGTATGATTGGCACTATTCAAAAATTGAAAAAATCATTCAAATTTTCTTCTGTTCCTCTCTATACAATGAAGATGTCGTCAATGTATCTCCACCACCCCCTAACATATATGAAGTGGTGGGACACAGAGATGACATCCTTCTCAAGGACCCCCATTGCAATATTTGCATATGCATGGTCATATTGGCCCCCATTGCAGTTCCATTCATTTGTTCAAAAAACTCATCACCGAACAGTAAGTAATTTCGTGTGAGTACCATTGTCAATAACTCCAAAATAAGCTTCTCTAACTCAACTGAGTAACCCAAACCAGTAAGTATTTTCTTAACACATTCTATTCCATACATCCATATTCCATATGTTCAATTGATGTATACAAACTTACAACATCAAAAGACAAATAGTCTGTCTCTTCCAATTTCAAATTTTAAACCTTTTTTCAAAAAGTCAGTTGCATCCTTGACATATAATACAAATTTTATCCAAGAAGACGCCAATGTGGCTGAGCACAGAATCCGTGCCAGCCAGTATTGGACGTCCTGGAGGATTTACCAATGATTAATGTATTTTGGGCAAAACATAAATGATAGGTGTAGATGGAAATTTAATCATTAAAAAATAAAAAAAGATATTGATCAATCAACTTTTGCTCCATTGCCCAATCCAGAATCTTTTTAATTTCCCTTTGGATTTCAAATTTAGGGCCACAAGATATTTTTTTATATATACATTGGAATCTAGCACCTGACTACTCAATTCTCACAAATATTTATCCTTGTCCATGATGACGACACCCCCACCCTTATCCGCACTTTTGAGGACGATGTTGCCATCATGGACAAGTTCTTTTAATGCCATTATTTCTGTACTAGTCAAATTAGGCTTCACATATTCACTCACCATGGTCTTTTTAAGTTCCTCAATATGTTTTTTCACTTCCTCCATGAATGCCGTAAGGGCCACAGAGCAACTAGGAGGAGTGAAGTCACTAGATATTGGCAATCCTAAACCCCTACGACTAAATATACTTCGGTAAGCTTAAGTGAGCTACACTCTAGATATTTTAATATAAAACACACAGATGTCACATATAAGCAATTAGCATTAATTATATAATATTGTAAAGACAGTCTTGTGAGAACTGTACTTATATGGCACTGTTAATGCACTTTATTGTTGGTACATTATGTGACACAGTTTGATGAATACATATATGAAACATGTTGCTATTTTGTACATCTTTTATATAATTGCCTATTATGGATTGAGTGTTTAAAATGTTCACTTTTTCACATGATGCATCATGCTTGAGAAAGACCTGAGGGTTGAAATGTTGCATCACATGAGGCTGGATTAATCTTGTCCTTTTTACTTGGAATAAGTGCTGCCTGTTTTTTTTTTATTTTTTTTTTTGTTCTTTTTGGTATGCTCCCGTTGGGGCTCTGTTTTATACAGGAAGTTTTTGGCACCTGGATATTTTTAAATTAAGGTTGTGCGTTTCCCCTATTTTTCATACTATCTGTCAAATCTATCTATCTATCAAATCTATCAAACTATCTATTATCTATCTCTAAAACATAAAAAAAAGGCCCAGCACTCAAAAAATCGGGTTTCCCGGGGCTTTTCTCTGTTTTATTGGCCCATAGGGACCACAATTTTTCGGCAGCAGATTCTCCTTTCTCTAGCATTGTACAAATCTCCATCAGTGAGAGGTATAAAATTAGTGTGCATACAATTACAAATCAATTACATTTAATTTTTACATAAAGTCACCATTTGTAGTGAAATTATAAAAGGGTGTTATACAAAAAAACAATCATTTATGTTGTCCCTGATACACTACATATCTTAGGGGTAAGGGGTTATAAAAATTTTGCCAAGTTTCCAAAAGGGGAAATTTACCCCAGGGGGGGTTTTACATATTACTTAAAAATGAACACTTTTTTTTTTTATAACTATGTTTTTTCTTTTTTTTTAGATTAGTATTATCTCTCTTGATCATTTTTATGAATGCTTCTATTGCGGGGGTCATTGTTTTTTTGGGAATAAGTAAAATTTTTTTTGGATAACCCACATCACCCCAACATAAAATCTCCTTTTCTTTCTGCCACAGTTGCTTGTTTACCAAAAAACCCAAAAATTTTTAAATTTTTGGGTATTTCCCAAAGACCTTTTACAAATAAAGTTCTGACTTGAAAAAAATTTCCCAATTTTTTGGTAAAGCTATATGACAACCCCTTATTTAAAAGCTGATACCTGTGTAGTACCTTGCTTGAGATGTTGTTTAACTAAATCATCTCCCCCCCTTTCGGGTCTGGTGTTGAGGCGCTATTTTGCTTTTCTTCCTTTTCATTTTTTGTGTCATGTTTTTTCCCAAACCCCCCTTTTTCCTTTTCTTCATAGTTTTTTTGGTTAATTCCTAAATCTACATAAATAAAAATCAGTAGGCATCATTAGGCACAACTGTAATTAGATTATCAAATTTTTTTCACCTTTTCCTCCTCCAAGGGGTATTTGTTCCTTCTTGCTGCCCAAATTTTAGATTTGCCCACTCTTATATTCTTCTGTATTTTGTATTCCACTTTCTTCTTTTTTTACTTCCTCCAATTCAGCTCTAGTTTTATCCAGCCTTCCCTTGATTAGATTTTACAAATCTTATGCCATTTTCCCCCTGTGTAACCTCGGCTTTGATTTTTTGACTCGCTTTCCCTTTTTCTCAACTTGCAATGCACAAATGTCCATTTGTAAAAATTCCGTGTTAAGCAAAATTGTCTCAAAGGGATAAATTTGGGTTTGAAATCCCGTGAAATTTCTCACAGAATCTGGCCCATTTTTGGAGTTTTGGGGTGAAATGATCAATGTTTTTTCCTTTTTCTTCATTCTCTTTTGTGTTTTTTTCATTGAAGACAAATTAAATGAAGATAATAATACCAAAGAATTTGTGATTGCAATCATTTTCAGGGAAAAACTGAGTATTATCTTAAAAGAATTGCAGGGGTGTCAATACTTTTAAACCACAAAATGTATATATATATATACACAAACACACACACATATATATATATTTTATATATTTATATATATATTATTATATAAATATATAATAAAAATATATAAATATATATATATATATATATATATATATATAAGGAACTATATAGAATGCAAAAATTGGGCGTTTTAAAACCGGTGTAATTACTTTTTTTTTTTTTTTTAAAGCACATAATTATAATGTTTTGAAATAGTCACATCTCAAATAAACTTAGAAAAAAAATTTCTATTTTAGTTACTCCATGTTATCTTTCAAAACAGGCCCCCAAAAAGCCCCAGGTATGGAAAGTGTAGATTTCTATGGTTGGGACATTTTAGGGGTTTAAAAGGGTGACAAGGTATCTGAACCAAACCATAATTCTGGGGTAGGGCCCCTTAGCCCCCAGGACATACGTTGCGAGATCAGCATGATTGGGGGGTAAAGGCCCCGGGGGGGGACGAATGCTCTACTTTCTGTGGACATACTTTGTCCAGGCTAATTCGGTTTGAATCTAGGAAGGGGGATTCGTCATCGTTCGATGTAGCCGACATCTTTTCGGCCCCCCTAGTGAAAACACAGCCAGTCTTTTAAGTTAAAAAGAGTCAGACTCCGCAGGCAGGGAGTTAAGCGTTTGGGTCCATTTTAATTAAAAAAACCCCTTTTCCCGTCGCGAAATAAAAACGCGATGTCCTCTCTGTACACCCCCTTGAAATTTTATGCTCTACACAGGAATGAGCAGATGAAAACAACCCAGTTGTACTATCTTGTCACAGACTTCATGTCTTAACGGGGAAGGGGCGACTGAGAAAAATCTAGCCTGCACATCGGCAGCAGGGGGCTTGGGCCGGGGTGGGGCAGAAAACCCAAGGAAAACGGGTTTCTTAATTGTGCATCACGATTCTTACAAAGTAAACGAGCAATGAAATAAATGAAAAAACGGATTGTTGGGGGGCTGAAAAGCTTCCGGAAAACATCTGCGATTTGTAAATCTCAAATCGTATACTGCTTCCCCTTTCATAATTGGGGACTCGTTTTTAGATCGAAACGATAGCAGTCGGGGCTGGGACTGTAGAGTCAACGTTTCCCGAGTATTTAGATTCCCCCCACAATTGTTACTGCTAGTCATTAGCCCTTTGTGAATTTTTTTAATGCCCCTTTATTATTTAATAAAGAGGAATTGTTTGAGCCGGATTCCCCTTTGTATTTTCTTAAATGACTATATTGCTTGGAATGAGAAAATCATTTAAAATTTAGTTTCCAACCACTAAATTTTTTTCTTCAAAATTTATTTACTTTAAGGTCTTTCCCCATATCAAGTACCCAAAAATATATATTTTTTTTTCCTGCTTTTTTTTGCTTTTTTTTTGTTTTTTTTTTCTATATGAAGTAAAACTTTGTAATTACAAAAAAAAAGTTTAGAATTTTTTTTTTTCACATTAATTTTTTACGATTTTAAAAATTTTTAAAAAAGCGTGAATTAGGGCCTTTTGGGCTTTACTTGTCTAAAAACTCGGGTAGAAATAAGATAGAAAAAAAAATAAACCCCATTCTGCTCAGAACTTCCAGGTTTAAAGATTTGTCACAAGGGGGTCTTTGTTAATATTTTACCCATAAAACGAAAATGCAGAATTTAAAATGATTTCTGAAAAAAACTCAATTTGAAAATTTCCCCAAAAAATCCCCATGTTCTGCTTGCCTTAGCCCTCGTACAAATTCAATTGAGATCGCAATGGGTCATATTAAAAAATTTTCCCTATTATAGGTTATGGGTTTCCATATCAATTTTTAAATATGTAATAATTATCTAATGCATATGAGATTTTAAAACCCCCGGTCTCAAAAATTTTAATCGTAAAATAAAAACATTTGAAAAAAAAGTACTTTTTCATTTTACAGATCTTTTTTAAAAAAAATAAATGATGGGGGGCTCCCCCATATTTTGGTCCACCGGGTTTCAATTGGAGTGCGGCTGCCACAAATCCCAAGCTCCCCTGTTGACCTGGTTGGAACCAAAATACAGCAAGCCCTTTTTTTTTTATTTCTAAAAAATATTCTAAAAAAAAATGACGGGGGGTCCCTATTTTTTTTGGCCACCAGATACTTCGGGCTGCTACGGACTGCCTTTAACCCCCATTGCCTTGTTTACTGGGGGCAACCAAAAATACAGCAAAGCCCATTTTTTTTTTTTTCTGAACAATTTCTAAAAAAAAAATGACGTGGGGCTCCCCCTATTTGTGGCCCCACCCAGGTACAACTGGGCAGCTGGGGTGGAACCTCACATGGAGAGCCCAAGCATTCTTGGTTTCCCCCCATGCGCGAATGCAGCCCCAGCTCCCCAGAAAGGCTATTCATTGAAGTGCCATTTTCTGGGTGTACCCCGGCGTTCCATTGCCCTGGTGTGGTGGCATTGGGGAATAAAGGGGGAATCCAGCTTTTTTTGATGCTGGCCTAAGAGAATTCATAAAGTCAAGCCAATGTTAGCCTGGCCCTTAGGAATCTCTGTAAAAAGTCCAAAAAAAAAAAACCAACAGAGAAAAATTTTTGTTTGAAAAAAACAAACAAACAAATTCCCCACCCATCTTTTTTATAAAAACACAACGAATGTCCCACGATGTCATTGTCTTGCGTAGTCCACAACGAAGGTCCCCCATGCTCGATCGCCTCTGCTCAATACAGAACTGCAGCAAGGATCAAAGGGCCCTTCCTACGTCTCTGGGGTCAGAGTTATGGGGCCTTATGGAAAAAGATCTGTCATCAGTCACCCGATATGATCACGGACTACAACAAGAGGACACTTATACCTTGTTGCACCCATCCATCCCCCCCAGCATCATCATCCAGCTCACCCCCCACACATGCACCCCTTATCCATGCACACATCCCTCCATGCCAAAATCCATCCTTGCAACCCCTCAAACCAGACGCTCCACGCACAAATTTCACAAACCATTATGCACACACATACCCCCCACTGCACACATCCATGCATGCCAAAATCCAAAATGCACAATCTATCCCTGCAAAACCATCCATGCCCCACGCATCCACACTCCACGCTACATACAACTTATCCATGCACACTCCTCCCTGCACCACACATCCCCACATCCCCTGCACGCAGATCCCCACATCCACGCACCCTCCCCACATGATACTTCCATGCTCACCATCCCTCCATGCACGCACAAAACCCAATCTATGCACGCACACTCCACCATGCATGCACAATCCATGCATCAAAACAGCATTTTTCCCGAACCCTCCTCCCGACACACAACCCCAAAGTACAGCTGCAGCATCCCCACTGTATGCTCCATGATGCACACATCCTCAAGCACACACACATCCATCATGCACCCATCCATGCATGCCCCCATCCATGCATGCACTCAAACTATCCAGCACAATCCATCCGCCATACACATCACACATCCATGCAAGCACAAATCCAAAATCCCGCGCAACCGCGCACGCCATATCCATCATGCAACATCCCCTCCTCCCAAAAATCAGATCCCACATCCACCCCCGTGCAAATCCCCATGCACAAACCATCCGCACCATCCATCCATCCCCCCAGCATGACCCATTATCATCCCCCCTTCATGCACCCAAACCATCACCATCATGCATCTGCATGCCCCCACTCACCCACCATTCATCCCCCCCGCACCCCTGCATGCATGAACATGATCCCAACCATCCATCCCCCCATGCTGTGAACCCCCATTATGCATCCCCCCTCAGGAACAGCTCCCTCCCCATCCATCCCCCCTTTGCATGCACCCCACTCCCCACCCATCCCCCCTGCACCCCCATGCATCATGATGCACCCACTACCCGCCCATTCCTTCTTTCTTCTTTATTACTATCGGGAAAAGGGGCCCCCGGAAAAAGGAGGGGGGGTCCCACCGGAGTGGCCAGGGTGCACCGATGGGGCAGCCCCCGGGGGGGGAAGTGGGGGGGGGGGAACAGGACACAGGGGGTTAGCCTCCTCACCCCCCTCTGTGATCGCACCAGGGGGGGGCTGAGGAAACTGACCAAGTGCGCAGGCAGGGGACCCCCTCGGTTTAAATGTTACCGTGGGGGGGGGGGTGGGAAAGGGGTTTGGGGGGGAAGCTATCACCCCTTGAGTGGAGGGGGCTGGGGAGGGGGGGGGCACCTGCAGTCCGCCCCCCCGTTTGTTTGGGAAGCTCTAATCAGTCTGGGGGGGGGTACTCGGTCGGATGGCATCTCGATTTAACCCCAATAAAAGTGAGTTTAGTCACGGGGAGGGGGGCAAAAGTTCCGGTGACTTGTCATAGCAGTCCCGAACTGCAGGCCCCGCAAAAAAATATGAGTTATAGAGATCTGGTGGGGAACGCACCGGTTTCATGTTGCTCTATAACATCATAGTTGGGAAAGGCCTTTTAAATCACTTTGGGCTTTAAAACCATTTTAGAATACGATATAAAGTTTTTTGGGTGGGGCCGCATTTTTATTGGGAAAACCCTTTGGGGACATTTCTTTTTAACCCCTTTGATCGCTTGAATTTTTTTGGGAAAAAAAAATATGTGAATAAAATTGCAATGCGGAAGTTTAAAAAAAGGATTTTTGTAAACCCCTCATATTACCTTTTATTAATTTAAAAAGCCCCATTTTGCAGTATTTTTTTACAGTAAATAAAAAAAATTTTACCTATTTTGTTGCACTAAATTTTTAAATTTGGGAAAAAACTCCCCCCAAGACATCAGCAAGATTTTGGAAAGTGGGGAAAATAATTTCGTTTTTACCAAGACATTTAAACTATTCTTCGGCAGAAAAAACAGAATAAAATAACAATAAAACAATATTATTGATCAACGTCTACTGATTCATTATTTGACACAGATCTTTCACAAAAAGATATATTTTATGTATCTGCAGCTAATATAAGGTCAGAATCATAACCCATTTTAATATGAAAAAATAATTTTTTTTTAAATTTGGAAAATGTTAAAAATTTAATGATACATTTTAAAGAATCAAGTATTTTATGAGGGGGAAAAGCTTCCCCCCTTTTTCTCATCCCCCACTTTCTAGATAAATTGACTTAAATTGGTCCTTGTAATTCGTTGCTTAATATTTAAATGACAAAATTTTTTTTGGGAATGTTTTGAGGGGTTTCGCCCCAAAGGGAGGTACGTGTGTGGTAATGTCACTCCCTGTCTTGGAAATGAATGGATGGAAAGGGCAGAAGCTGTGATTTTTTAAAAATGTGTCTAGGTGGTAGGGAACGGTTAGAAAAAAATGAAAAAAGTAGGCAGTTGGGGCCTGTTTTTTTCGTTGCACCAGCTGAGCGTTTTGAAGTCCCCATAGGGGGGTCTGGCCAAATTTTCTGAATTTTAGTCATTTTCATTTGGGGGAAGGTTTTAACTCTTTCCTTTTTTTTGCACCTCCTAATGGGTTGATGGGGTGAAGCCCCGAGACAGGTAAACCCCGTTTCGAGGACTGTGCCCCTCCAGGGCAAGGAATCTCCCAAAAAGTAGTGGCATAGTCCAAAGAGGTTTTTGGGGGGAAGGGGAAAAAACATTAATGTGTCCCAAGGGACTGTGTTTTAGTTTAAGAACTAAAAGTTGGGGGAAGAGCATGAGATAATATTGTGCCAGGTTGAATGCAAAAGACTATTTTTTTAGATTGGGGGGGGCCTTAAAGGGGGCCCTGAACTGGATTGTTTGGGCCAAAACCCCTTGGTAAGGGTCTTAGATTTGTTCTTGGGTTTTTTTTTGGGTAATTGCCCTTCAAAAGTGAATTGATGGGATTCTGGTTGGCTGTATGAGAGGGAAAAAAAGAGCATTGCGAAAATAAGTCTCCTCATGCGGGAGAAAAGCTTTTCCCCCAGACTGTCTTAGCTTTTCCAGCCAAACGGAATCCCATACACTGCCTGATGAGGGACAATCACCCCGAAACGAGCCTGTATATTTGGGGCCAAATCTGGCCAAATCCTAAGTCTTTTTAAAAAAAAGAAATTTTTGTATGGGGCTGATGGAGCACGGGGTAAAGGAGGGAAAATTTAAAGGATTTAATAAATTCAAAAACCCTTTATTCCCCTTGACATTCATATGATTTCAAAGAAAAATGTCTTCTCAGGTGGGACGTACAAGGGCAAAATGTTTGTAAATTTATTAAAACTTTTTTCTTCCCCATAGACACCACTAAAAAATATTTCATATGTCCATTACATCCTTCGGTGGGGTTTGTGGAAAGGGAGCAGCTCCAGCTCTCAAAGGGTTTGTGGCTTAAAGGACTGGCATGCCGGCAGCGGGAAGCCTCGGGGACCTGGTGATTAAGTTTTGGGGGTCCCCGGTTTACGTGTACTACCAAAGAAAAGGGGGCAGTGATGGCAGAAACATCAAGGAATCTAAACCCAAGAGCCCCATCCAACCCAACGTTTTAAACCGGCTTTTACTTGTTACCTCAACAAATGATTCCAACAGTTACACACATTTCTTTTTCACAACACTTGTTACGTACTTAGAAAACACAGCAGCTATTAAGGGGATTAGGGTCTCACGCATTGGGAGGGTTTCCTCTGCGTCTTTTTCCTTTCAGTGCACCTTTTCGGACCTTTCCTCTCTCTCTCACTATTGCATAGGTTCGGCCCGGCCCGCACGGGCTTTGTAGTGAGTTTTTCCCACACTCGGGTCATACCCTAGTACAAGGGGTTTGTCCTTTACCGCACTGATTGTTAAATTCGGGGACATGAGTTCCCCCCCCCCCCGGGTGGCTGGCTTGGGGCTTGAATTTTCCCGGGCCCCACATTAAGAGCCAGCACTTAGTTTTTTTGCCCAGCCGCCGGGCCCCGGGTTAGTCGTTACACCTAATCCATTGTCCTTTCCCGGTGTCAGCGGGGTTTCCCGATCAGCCATTTTTTGCAGTTCCCGGGCCTCTAGTCTCGTTGGGCTCTTCACTGACTAGCTGACGGGTGTCTCGGTTGGGAGGGTTCCACTTCAAAAACCCTTCCCAGGGAACCTTCTCCCAACTTAGTGTTCCTGGTTATTACCCCGGGCCCTCCCCCCCTTCTTGGGTTATTTTCTGTGTCCTACACTTAACCCCCTGCACCCTCCCTGACATAAATTTTCTTAGCTTGGATAAAGGGTTTTTGGTGGGTGTTTGACCATCACCAGCCTCAGCTGCGTTCACCTCTGTGACCGCCTGCCAGGGGGAATAAGTTCGTCTATTTCCCTCACTGCAATGAAAATTTCCCCATTTTTCCCCATGGAGCATTGGGGGGTGATTCCTTGCAGCAGGCAGAGTTTCCCCAAAAAGGGGAATAGTATTACCTCAGAATAATTAAAAATAGGAAGTATGCTTGTAAATTAGCAATGTTGAAATGTAAGGAAAGTTTCCCTTTTTAAAGTAAGGATAGCAGTGTTATGAGGGTGTGATAAAACGAGCTTTAAGTGTTATATAGAAATGTAGGGAAAAGGGTTTAAGACTGCCCCGTATATTGGCCAAAGGGAGACTGGGTTAAAAATGGGGCTAGCCCTAGGGGGGGTTTAGCATTCAGTGAAAGAAAAATGTTAGCTTCACAACTTAGACAAGGATCTTTTTCGCTAGAGCAGCAGATTTGGGTGTTCAGAAAGGGTGCATGCCATGGGGGACTACAGTATGGAGACTAAAAAGATAGAGTGGAAAAAAAGGGGGTGAAAAGTACACAAATGTCCCCAAAGAAGTTGGGTCGCTTAGTGACCCGGAGAATAGCAAATGGGGTGGCAGTTCCTCATATAGGTGTCCAATCGAGGGCCCCCGAAGTCCATAACATAAAGGGCAAGGATTAAGGGGTTGGCTGAATTGTTGTGGTAAATTTACCCTTTTATTTTCATTCCAATACACTAACATGCGGGCAATGTTGCTCTTGTGACTAAATGAACTCCCTTTAAAGTAGAACTATGATGTTTCTTTTGTAACCGACAGCATGGATTTTGTTGCAATTGGGTATGCCACTCATGGGTTAAATTCTTAAAATCTAGCCAGTCTGATTTTGTATACCCCCTTTTTGAGTTATAAAGTAATTTATTTTACCGTCTTGAAGATGTTGGAAATGTTGACTTTTGTATGTAAAATCTACTTTTTGTCTTAGGGAAGGGCAGGGGGACAGAGGCTTAGAAAACCTAAAATTTTCAACTGCCCCTTTTGTTACTATAAATGTACCCCGCTAGGTGTAGGGAAACCCCTCTGTATTGGCTCTCCCTTGACAGGAATTAATACTACTAAAAATTGTTAAATGGGCTTTTAGGGCCGCCAAAAGAAAAAACAGTGTTTTCCCCTATCGTGAAGTCCCCGATCTAATGAGGGTGAAGGTATATAGGGGAAAATGTTCATTAACCAGATTAGTTAGATTCTGTCGTGCCGTCAGTTTAAAGGGTTTCGGGCCCCCTAAGTGGACAGGAGATTGGAAAAAGGCAGCTAATCTTGGATTTGGGTCCCCGGATGGCAAGCCATAACCCCAGGCCTAGGCATTTTGGTGCCAAATAAGGGGATCAAAACCCTGGACTAAAAAAGCACAAGGACTTCAGCATCGAATTATCGGATTCAGCTGTGATGACAAAGACTGCATAAGGAAGCCACGCAGGTTGGGACAATCCAGTCACCTGGCTACAGACTTTGCTGTGCTATATTTCAAATTCCGGTTGGCCAGCGGAAGGGTGAGACTCTGCTGCCTGTTACATTGTTGTGTTTTGCTGGTTACGTGTTATATGCTGTTAACTGTTTTGGGATCCAAAAAAGTCTTAATATTGTGGTTCCCTAGCCTGTGTTGTCTGAGTGTGTTCCGCCACGGTTAAAGAGTCGGTTGTTCAGTTGGGGATGAGCCCTGGTCCACGTTGCCTTTGTAAAGGCAGTGGGCTGCAGACCGAGAGCACACACTGACCCAGGTCTTCACACTCATGCTACTGTGAACACCTATTTGGCCTAAACCTCTAGCAAGGCTTATAGCATCTTTGTACAACAATGGACAGTAATTGTAAAGGGCTCTTGCAGCAACAGATATTGAAGATTTTTGTGCCAAAATGCAGTTAATGTGGCAGAACATTCCTCAGAAAATCTGTTGTAACCTTACTGATGGCATGCCAAGGGATGTCAGTGTGTGTACAGTGTTTATGCTCGTGACATTTATGCTTGATAGTGAAATCGAGATCTTTTAAAAATGTTTGTGTTCATTTTTTTCACATATTATAACAATGCCTATGGGTTCTGTGATTTCCTTAACCTCATGATTTTTCCTTCTTAGTGTTGCAAATTTAATGTTGAGGAGTGAACGTATCTGACCAGAAGGAACTCTCAATCAGTTCTTCCCAATATTTTAGTGATTCTTTGTGTGTGTGAAGTGAGCACTGTACAGTGTGGAATAGCTGTTAAGGTCTGCTGGTGACACCTTCTCAGGCCACAATTGGACACAAAGATTATGCACAGCAGTGCAGTGAAAACACTGACTACTATTGTATACTTTGACCACATTTGTATCTGCTTTAAATTAGTTTGGCAAAGAAATGAATTACAAAAACAAGTCTAAAGTGACATTGTAACTGTGCATTTAGTGATGAAATATAACATACATTTCTACTTACCTTGTGCTAATGAGTGATAGTGATTTAAGTGCATTTGAGAGCCAGGAGTCTGTCAGGACTTCAAGATCTGCTCGCAATTGAAGCCAGGCTTCTCTCTTAGCTGGGCCAAAAAGTCCTTCAGCACAAACAGGCAGGAAATCATAGATTAAGTACTGCTTTCATGGAAATGTGAAATGTTTTCTTCCATTAAATATTCCCCATTTTTTTGCAAAATGATATAAAAGCTCTCGTTATAGGAAAGTCACTGATTTATTATATGCAAAAGTCCAGGACTGAATGATACCTTTATGCAATGTAACCGGCATACAAACTATCAGTTGTATGATCAAGGGGAAAACTCTGAATGCAATATTCATTTCATTCTAAGAGTTTTTTGCTTAGTAGAATTTGATCAATAAGAAAAAGACTATAGTTTTATTTTAAATATATTGGTCTACAATTTGCCTTCATCCCTGTAACTCCAAACATCATTTTTTACCCAGAGTGACACAGGCCAAAATGCCAATAAAGACACAGTTTGTAATCAATTTTCCTGGGACTGACTATATTTGCTGCCACAACAATATTTTCAGCACATTCCGTAATTGAAAAAAGTTCAGATTTTGCAGGCACAATCCTAAGTACTGGGACACTACCGTATAGTAATGGAGTTTTGCAAAATGATGCCCCAAAGTGGGCACTTTGGAACATTTCTGAAAGTTCAAGGGAACAGGGCTTACATTTCTAGAGTTTTGCTTTACAGAAGTTAGTAAATATCTCATATTAGGGATGGACAAACCCAAACTGATCTTTTCTGAGAAGTTCATGTTACTGTTTGGGTTCTGGGGGGCTTTAACAAACAACATTGATTTAACATCAGCTCTTACCATGGTCTGAGCGCTTGTTACTTCCTGGCAGCTCCAAGTCATTTTTTAAATTTTTTATTTATTTTTACACTACTATGACATCAGTCAATGGGTGAGGGGTGCAAAAGCCAATCACAAATGCTGTCACAGAGAGTGGGCATCTGTGATTGGATGATGGAACAGTACAGTAACCTGGAAACAGCCCATTCCTTCTAGCATTTACCATGCAGGGTAGATGCTAGAATGTATGGTCTGTTTCCAGGTTACTCCAATAGCCAATCACAGATGCCCACTCTCTGTGACACATCTGTGATTGACTGCTGTGCCTCTCAACAGTGAATATTCAGGAATTAATGACTCCAGACGTACAAGTGCGCAGACCCCGGTAAGTATGAGCTGATGTTTAATCATGGTTTAGTTACTCTTTACACCTCCCCATCTACCATTTCATACTTTACAATCTGGGTTCAGGGTTCAAATTCAAGTTCGGGTCAAGTCCGGTCCCGAACCCAAACTTTAAAAAAAGTCTTATCAAGTCTGCCGAACTCTAACATGGGTGGGTTCATCATCACTAGACAATATATGTCCAAAATAGAAGAACTTTGGGTAGCATTGTGAGTAAACAAGTCTCAACTGCAACTTTTGTATCTATCACAATCTTGCTGAAAATGGTCAGGCAGTGTCAGAAGTTTCCATGGCCAATTAGAAGTCATTTGCACTCTAGCAAATATATTTTTTTGTTAATGGGAAGCTCACATAATTGTCAAATAAAGAATTACTGCAATCTTAGCCAAAAGGGAAATAAAACTTGTGTTAATTGTTTTATTCTCTAGGCAGGGGTCTCAAACTCCAGGCTCGAGGACCGCACACAGTCCAGGTTTTCAGGATATCCATAGCATTTGACAGTTGGCAATCAAATGACCAACTGTCAAAATTCCAAGGAGATACTGAAAACCTGCACTGTGTGCGGCCCTCGAGGCCTGGAGTTTGAGACCCCTGCTCTAGGCAGTACAATGTATAAACTATTAATTAACAGTATATATATAAACTCCCTGCAGAAATATTTTCTGATATTAAAGCTATGTTGGTGGGATACTAGTAATAAAATGTAAACTACCTCCTACATTATTCTTGTAAGTATTGTAAAGCTCTTTTACTCGTCTGTATCGGAAAGCCAACTTTCTCATCCAATCCACGCCACCTCTCACTCCAGTTGGCAAGCAGAGCGTTGTACTGCTTGCAGCTGCCCGGAAGCCATCAGTGGCAAAACTATAAGAACTGGAAATGAAAAGATTAGTTAAAATACGTAAAGGTAAAAACTGACACATTTAACAATGTGTTTGAGCACTACAGAGGTATTAATAAACTATTCATACATAGTGAAATAACAGAATGGAGCAGGAGTTTTAACTACATATGTGTTATCATCTAAAAGGATTGAGCGATAGAAATTAGTGGAATGATATGGGTTACTTCACATGCTTATATTAAGAGGTGTTAAGAGGTTGCAATGTACAATTTGCAAAGCAGTAAGTAGAGTGACAAGTGACCTTCTTAAAAAAAGAAAAGAAACATATGAAAGGCCATAAAAGTAAGACTGTAAAAATAGAAATGAGTAAAAAAGATAGAAAATGGTAATTTGCCATAGCACAGTGAATGAAAAGAAGCATCGAAAACTTGGAATAAATAAAGACTAGCATCAGACTAAGATCAGAACATGACTAGAGATGAACAAATAAATTAGAGTAGAATTGAATTCAACTTGAATTTTACAAAAAAAAATCAGCATTTGCCAAAATATGTTTTTTTGTAGTTCCATTCTGTGCTTATCCAGAAATATAACAGCAGTTGGCACATTTTCTTGACCTATTAAAGAACTATCAAAATGTTAAAAGAAATCTTTATACTTAACTTATTTTTCCTACCAACCCTGCACCCCATACAGTCAACAGTCCGGTCCTTGTCACAATTTCAGATAGCTGCCACTTACTATGAATTCACAGGGCCTTTCAAGCTGACACATTGCTTCTGGGCTTGATTAGGAAGGTTATACAAATGTGCGTGCGTGTCATATCGCCATAATGTTTGATATGTTTATGCAGAACCCTCTCGTGCATCATGTGAGCCAGAAGTCTGTGCCCAGCATGAGAAGCCCTGGGAATTCAATATAAACAGTGGCAATCTGAAGATGCGGCAAGGACTGGACAGGAGGTGGTGAAGAGTGGAGGGCTTAGAAAGTTGAGTTGTTAGATGAATATAAGTATTTTTACATACACCTATTTTAACCTAGATATATAGGATAATAAGGGACCTTAAATTCAACAGAGTAACTTTGCCATGAATCGAATTTCCCAGGAAAATCCAGGTGATCAGGCAAATTAAAATTTAGCCTGATCCACTCATCTTTAAACATGACAAACAGATTTGTGAAATCATTAGCTTTAATTAGTTGACTTAAATTCCAGGCATAGCTAAATACTGGGCCAGATTATTTTTCAAATGTGTTGGGTCCATGTAACCCCTTCATGACTGAGTATGATTTTTCATTTTTGCACTTTTAATTTCTTTACCCTTCTTTCAAGAGCAATATTTTTCTGTCCATATAGACATATGAGGGCTTGTTGTTTGTGCAACAAGTTGTACTTTTAAATAACACTATTCATTCTACCACATAATGTTCTGTAAGGCATGCTTCACACCACAGTAAGATCCGGTCCAGGGCTGTCAGGCATGAACCTGACAGGCCCCGGACCGGATCAGCACACAGAACCGGAGGGCCAAATGTGCCCTCCAGTCCTGTGTGCATCCGGACGCAGCTGCAGCTGCTAATGATTCAGGACCGCGGCTTGCAGGGAGCTAGCCGCGGTCCTGAAAGAACAGCGGCGTGCAGCCGCTAGTGTCCGGTTCCCGGATCCTCTTGGTCCGGGGCAATCTGGCCCCATAGGCTCCCATATTAGGCTCCCGGTCCGGGGCTGTCTGGTTTACACCGGACAGCCCCTGAAGGGATTACACGTGGTGTCAAGCTAGCCTAACAGAACTTCATCTAGGTCATCTTGTATTTGCCACTATTAAAGGGAACCTGACCTCTACAAATGACCCCCAGCCTGTTTCAACCTGTCCCTACAACATAGTAGTCCATTTGTAACTATTCCTTTCTGTCCCTAAAGCGCTATGAGAAAGTTTATAAAAGTAGTTATTTCACCTCTTGTTCTGCAGCCTCTCATTATATGAGAAGCCGCAAAAGGTGGTCTTTTTTGCTTCTCCCCGCCGCCGGCGTGTTAATTATGCACGCCCATATGGGCGTCCTATAGAGCACAGACTGTGCTTGTGCTGTAAGGGGGCGGTACAGGCGATATGACTAAAATCGTGTCATATCACCTGTACGGCCCCCTGCAGCACAACCACAGTGTCTGCTCTATAGCACGCCCATATGGGCATGCATAATTAACACGCCGGCGGCGGGGGAAGCAAAAAAGACTGCCTTTTGCGGCTTCTCATATAATGAGAAGCTGCAGAACAAGAGGTGAATAAACTACTTTTATAAACTCTCATAGCGCTTTAGGGACAGAAAGGGATGGTTACAAATGGATTAATATGGTGCAGGGACAGGTTAAAACAGGCTGGGGGAGAGGTCAGGTTCCCTTTAAACAAAAAACTCAACTTTGGATGTAACAGATTGCACCCACGGGCACATATGCATCAAAGTGAAGAAAACATATGACCAAATGTCCTTGTAGAAAGGTGAAAAGACAGTGCATTTATTTTTATCAGATTACACAGGACAATTTTACATAGAAAGAGCAGCATCGTATGGTGGCCGTGCACATATGGAATACAAATACAACTAGCAACACACATCCAAGTAATGCAAAGGGATGTTGAGCACAAGGATCAGGACATGGGTATACATTCAGTTTGTACAGTCACAAGAATTCATATACAGTAATTACCCAGGCCCCACACTACATGCAATCAAACAATATACAATAAATTAACTGCTTAAAGCACATCAAAGAGCTCAACCATGGCTCACTGTCCCTGGTTGTTAAAGTGCATAGTGCCTGTTGGCATGTAAAACTGCATACACAGGAAATTACACCCACACAATTGCTGCATATACCATAGAGACATGAACCCCCAGGCATAACAAGCATGTATAAATCAATTTTGCATCCACATAATACCTACAATGGTCAGTTTTGGTCACTCTTTTGGAGTGACCAAAACTGACCATTATCGATATTATGTGGATGGGCACCCTATTTGGAGTGACCAAAACTGACCATGTTTTGCATACAAGTGATTACCAAATGTTTGCCCTAAAAGGCTATTTTTGACCTCAAACAAGTGATTGCCAAATCTTTGTGTTTCAGCTAAAAAGGCTTTTTTTGGCCTCAAACAAGTCATTGCCAAATATTTCTGTCTCCCCATCAAAGGTTATATTTGGACTCAAACTAGCAATTGCCAAATCTTTGTGTTTTCAGTGAAAAAGCTTTTTAGGTCTCAAACAAGTCATTGCCAAATATTTGTGGTTCCTCAAATGGCTTTTTTTGCCTCAAACAAATGATTGCCAACACTTTGTTTTTCCCCTAAAAAGGCATTTATTTGGCCTCAAGCAAGTGATTGCTAAAACTTTGTGTTTTACCTAAAAATACTTTTTCTGGCCCCAAAGAATTGATTGCCAAATCTCTGCATTTTCCCTAAAAGGGTTTTTATGGCCTTAAACAAGTAATTGCCAAATATTTGTGTTTCCCCTAAGAAGGTATTTTTGGCCTCAAAAAAGTCATTGCCAAATTTTTGTGTTTCCCTTAAAGGCTTTTTTTTGCCTCAAACAAGACATTGCCAAATATTTGTGTTTTCTTTAAAAAGGTTTCTATTGGCCTCCAAAAAATTCATTGCCAAATCTCTGCCTGTTGTCAAATACCTATGTATTGGGCCTCAAACAAGTGCTTTCCAAATATGTGTGCATTAAACATGAGTGGGAAATCCCGAAGTCATGATGGAAAGAGGAATAAGCATTTTGGAAAGGAGAATAAGCACGGTGACAGGGGTAATAGCCTTGGTGTTGGAGGTGTACTTGGGTAGGTACTACTGCTAATGCTACTGCAAGCTGCACTAACTAAACACCGGCTCATCGTATCGTAAGCCAAGTGACAACTATTGTTACTGGAGAGCCTTCTTCAGTCTCTTTCTTTGGCAGCAGCAGAGTGATACGAGTTCACACAATCTATTCCATGGGCATCAGAGATAAGCTTAAAAGACTCACAGACTCCAGAGGAGGAAAGCATCTGTACCAGTGCCCAAAATCTTTTGGAGTTGGGAGTAGGGTTCGAGCAGAATCCAGACCCTTTTCACCAGATCTTAATTCCTAGAATCAAGCAACTGAGCAGCTCAGCAGAGGAGGTTGAGGAAGAGGAAAATGAGGAGGTTAAGTTGCATATTCCCACACAGAGACTGAGTGCTGCAACCACGACAATCACTGCATCCTCAACCACAACTCTGGCTCTGGTCAACAGTGCTTGCACCAATGCCCAGTACCTTGTTCCACTATGAAACCAAACCCTTTATCGTGCAAGAATGCCACCACCTTGCCTCAGGTACACTGGTCATAGAAGTCATTGTCCTTAGGCCCATGCAACCAGTCCAGGTCAATGGCATCTGTGAGCCGAATCTCCTCAATAAAGGACAAAAGACGGGGTGGTTCATGTCTTGTTGGATAGTAGCTTGGAAGGGGTCCCCACATGGTATTGTCCCAGTTACAGGCCTGTGGCAGGGTGCTACACATGACTGATAAACAGGGCCTTCTACCTCTTCTACTTTCTCCTCTTCCTCCTCAACCTCCTACTGATAATCTTGCTCCTGGTGGCATTGGGGATCCAGTATCTGAAGCACCTGTTGCAGATGGAATAAAGTGAGGCATGCTGCAAGATCATATGGAGTCTGACATCTGGTACTCCTGGTTACGGATGATATAGGGGCCACCTCTTGATTGTGAGCTCCTCAGGTCCTCATCTGGCATTGGAGCCAAGGATTGAATCTGCTCCTCATTGCATATGAGGCCCAAAGTGAGTAGTGTGGTGGAGCTCCAGGTCACATATGTGTCCATATCCTGGTCATGCCGATCCATTTCTGAAGCTGATGATGATGAAGCACCCTCTATCCCTGGGGTGTTTAGTAGGATGACTCCCTCCAGATACGGCATGCCTTGCAGGTGAACCATCTCCAAACTGCTGTGTAATGCCGGCACATGGTAGCAAGTTCAACAGTAGTAGCAGATAGTGTACCTGTGTTGCACTAAACTGGTAAAATGGCAGGGAGACAATGACATGAGCTCGATGGTTTTGTGTATTTGCTTTCCTAAGGGGCTTGCCTTTTCCACTGACAAGATTCAGACCCAGACAATAACTACAGGATTTTAATGTTTGCACAATCTTGGTGCATAGCTCCTCATTAACTCCTCTATGTGGTGGGCTGCAGAGTGCAGAACTAATATCACTGTCACAAATCCAATTCCCCAGGTCTCAAGGTATAACAACTGGGTTGTGGTTCGGTGCAGTGATTATAGAAGCATGACATATTTTTAGGAGACATAATAATAAAAACAAATAAGTAAATTCAGGTGCCGGTCACCATTCACCACAATACATTTGGAATTCTGAAAAAGGCTAGTGGGCACTGCAGCGATGCAAGGACAACTTTAATATACTTTATACATATAAAACAGTTGTGTACTTGCCAAAAGTCTGTATTGTAAATGTATGGAATGAAATGTGAGTCCCAATGGGTATAGTGTTGCAAATATATGTAAAGCGCTATGGAATAATAATAATAATAATAATAATAATAATAATAATAATAACAATAATAATAATAATGATGATGATGATGATGATTATTATTATTATTATTATTATTATTATTATTATTACATGAAATAGTAATTGCACATTTTCATTTTCGAGAAGCAATATCCATAGTATGAGGTTTTAAGAGGCATATTTTTATGAATTGCCATCACATAATTGAAGAACAGATGGCCATGCATGCTGCTGACCCTCTACAATAATAAAGGTTTGCTCTCCAAAAAAAATAAAATAAAAATAATAATAAAAAATAAAATAATTTCAAATTAATTCCCCCCAAAAATTATGGTCTCTTAAACTGATGTTTTAAGGACATTGCAAGCTTCTTGGACTTCCCAACTCAAACAAACTGAACAAAATTCATTTGAAGCACCAAAAAATTCTACACTTATGGTTAGGGGTCGTCCACAGCCAGCCGGTCTTCTGGCAAGTGTTTTGGCCCCAAACAAACATGGAAAGTTTTAGGATCATTTTAAATTTCAAACTTTTTCCCGAACAAAGCCACATTAGCCGATTGTTGGGAAAATGGTTCAGATTTCCGATCCTGAGCCAAATCTGTCATGTTCAGTCCAAATTTGAAATTGTTGAAAATGTTCAGGGAAGATTCACTCATCTCTACTTATCACCACTGTCACCTGGACGATCAAACATGGCCAGGGGCATTACATCTTGCTGACTGACAACTGGGTGACTCTGGTGGCTGCGGGCCAAGTGGGGAAAGGGTTGCTCCTCAAGTCTTGAAATATCCAAGACTTTTGGGACAAACGTCTATATGTATCACTTCATCCACTGCTTCTGCATCCTTCACCTCCTCTAGAGCCTCCAGCTGCTCCCTTGACCTCTCCCTTAATGTTTGAAGAATCCAGAGAGAATCCCCCCCCATTCGCCAAGGCTCACAGCCATCAGGCAATACTGAAATTAAAATGTCTTGGAGATGTGAACAGCTATGCAGGCCAAATATGAACAATGGCTGCCTCTACTACACCTGGAGCAAGGAAAGAACATGTGTGATAATGGTGTGAACCTGGTGTCTTGCATAACTCATATCCTCAACTTGGTTGTACAGAAATTCCTGCATCACTATCCCGGGCTGGATGAACTACTGTAGAAAGCATGGTCGCTGTGTGCTCACTTGTGCTGTTTGCACCTTGCATCTCAATAACGAGCATTGCTACAGAGTTCTATTTTAAATTTTTAAACCGATCGTCCACCCACAGAACTGAGTACAAGTCTGACACATAGTGAACAGCTGGAATGGATGATGCAGGAGTATCTAGAGTTCAGCATCCATACCACCGGGGGGTGGGGGGTTAGACCCTTTTGCATTTTGGACTTCAAAAATGGAGGAGTGGCTTAAGTTTGCCAGTCACGTCATGGAGATTTTGTCATGCCCAGCAGTCAACGTTCTCTCAGGTCCATTCTTCAGCGCTGCTGGTCGTTTCCTTATGGATAAGTGCATCAGGCTATCCCAAGAAAGTGTAAACCGCCTAACTTAACAAGTCTTGGATCTCCAAGGACTTTTCCACCCCAGTGTAGACTGGGCAGACTACTCTATAATGCACTTTTCAGTGAACTGCATTGATCTTGCCATTATACAATTTTTATTCAGAGTCAATTGCTTCCACATTCATGGTATCTGGCCCTAATTTTTTTAAATGCGGAGACTCTTGTAGGAATATTCTTCTTGTCTGTTTCCTGAATTTAGCAGGGCTCTGTATGCATGATGCCTACACGTGTTACTCATTCCCTTGTTACTAATCAATGTTTAACCTTCAAACACTAAATCAGGCCCTGTTCCAGGCCTGGTGCCATGCATGCAGACTGTGACATTATACAATTTTTAGTTTGTGTCAATTGATGCCACTATCATGGTATCTGGCTCTATTTTTTTTAAATATTGAGACTCTTCTTAGGGTCGCCTTGTTACGTGTTTCCTGAAATTAGCATGATCAATGCTGAAAGTTAAAGTGCTGGACCAAGCCTTGTACCAGACATACATAGTGCACCATGACAAAAATGTTAACTCTGGGGAATAGATTGCATTCTTCCTAGTGTCTACCCCTAATTTGAGCTGTTTTTGCAGCTTTTGGGCCCCAATGAAGGTGTTTTCTATGTTTTTGTTTTTGCCTCCCACTGAATCCTATGATGTTCAGAATTTTGGTGAACTGTTCTTCAGACTAGTCAGTGAACATACTGGGATTCACCAAGCTGAACCCCAACATCAAAACGTTTGCTAATCTCTAGTGAGAATTAAATTTCTGCATTTTTATGTTTTTATTGATACAATTTTGGGGTAGATTTGGTATTTTGATTTCTCTTATTGCTTTTTGTTGTGATGAGCAAAATAAATAAAAATTTTGATGTTTTAACTTTTTCTTGTTATGCTGTTAACTGATCAGATTAATTGATCTTTTGATATATCAGACTTTTAGAAATGCATATAGATAGCTGAAAATACGATCTCCTATGAACCCCAGCCATGGGCTGGCAGAACAACATATAGGCGCCCTGCAATCTTATCACATGAACACCAATGACCATGTGGAATGAATTGCCCCATCGGCAGCATGAGTTAAATGTCACTGGCTAGGGTCACATCAGCGTTTTTAATTTAGAATCCTGATCCGGTTTTGAACTTTAAAAAAGCTCAAAACCGGACCAGGAAACGCTCCTCATAGGAGCCTATGCAAAACACCGGATGGCTTCACAAGCCATCCGGTGGCCGGATCCGGCACTGCTGCCTGCGTTTAAAATCATGCAGGCAGCAGTTTTCGCAGCGTTTGCCGTGACCGCACTGCGGTCACCGGATGGCTCAGGATGTGTAATCCTGAGCCATCCGGTAACTGCAGAGTTTGCGGTTCCCGGCTCAGCCAACCTAGGAAAGAGTTAAATTGATTAGTACAGTACTGTTTGAGGTCTGTAGGGGGGCTTAGACCCCCCTACAGACCGGCCGCCCACTTCGGTGGGCTCCTAATACAATATTCCCGATGCCACGGTCTCCTCCGAGCCCGTGCAAGACCCCACACACCCCCAGCCCCCCGAATTACTATACAGGGGTGCCTGCACCCCTCTGTTATCCTTATTCCTGTTTTGGGGGCAAATGATATATTAAAGACATGGTTAAAGGACATATTTACGTGTGTTCTCCTCCAATGTTGTGACGAATCCATGGGCGGGGCTGTATGCGGCAGCCTCCGCCCCC
Source organism: Allobates femoralis (assembly GCA_033576535.1). NCBI lineage: Eukaryota > Metazoa > Chordata > Amphibia > Anura > Aromobatidae > Allobates > Allobates femoralis. The sequence continues at coordinate 363,245,716 of JARQOC010000001.1, forward strand.
TCATTTGTTATGGCCGCCCCCTCTGTGCCTCAGCCATTGATAAGAGGCCGGCCGCGTCATGAAGGGGCGGGGCGAACCACGTCACACCGTGCGCCCCGCCCCTTCATGACGCGGCCGGCCTCTTATCAATGGCTGAGGCACAGAGGGGGCGGCCATAACAAATGAGGGGGCGGAGGCTGCCGCATACAGCCCCGCCCATGGATTCGTCACAACATTGGAGGAGAACACACGTAAATATGTCCTTTAACCATGTCTTTAATATATCATTTGCCCCCAAAACAGGAATAAGGATAACAGAGGGGTGCAGGCACCCCTGTATAGTAATTCGGGGGGCTGGGGTGTGTGGGGTCTTGCACGGGCTCGGAGGAGACCGTGGCATCGGGAATATTGTATTAGGAGCCCACCGAAGTGGGCGGCCGGTCTGTAGGGGGGTCTAAGCCCCCCTACAGACCTCAAACAGTACTGTACTAATCAATTTAACTCTTTCCTAGGTTGGCTGAGCCGGGAACCGCAAACTCTGCAGTTACCGGATGGCTCAGGATTACACATCCTGAGCCATCCGGTGACCGCAGTGCGGTATTCTGCACACAGTTTTGACAAAAACTGTGTGTGCCCGGCATTGCGTTCACCGCATCCGGATCCGGATGCGGTGAATGCAATTTAGCTTTCCAATGTGACCCTACCCACTGTCAGAGTTTTATAGCGGCATTTACCAGACTAACAGCAATCATGTGCAGGGAAAGATACAAGCTTGGTGTGCAAGCCGGCATCAAAGGCAGGTTCTTGACATTTGACATACACGTACATCATGTCATGAAGATGTTCATTTTAGCATTTACTTGTATATACTATTATAAATTCTCATGCTGTTTGTTACTGTTCTCAAAAAGGCTGTTGATGGAAGGTCCTGCGGTCAGATCTGTCCATCAGCCTCAACTGAAAAAAAAGAGAAAACTGCATGCAGGAAAGATTTTTTTGTGCAATTGGACAAGGCTAATGGACAGGTGTGGTCATAAGCCCATCCATTAGCAGCAATTTTGAGAACAGTAGAGCTGTGAAATCTGTTGTGAAAACTGTATTAATAAATACCAAAGAAGAACCCACAACACTTATATATACATAAATAAATTAATCAAAATCAAGTCCCAAACACATTTGTTAAATTACAAATAAGAAGGACAGACACTTGAATGAGAAGAACTCTGAAATGATAGTGTCTGGATGTGAAAACATGTTAAACTAGGGTTTTCACTTTTGGGTTTTCATTGGCTGTAAAGGCTGCTTTATACACACAGATATCTGTGACCAACTTCTGAACAGATCTCTGGTTGCAGTGAAATCATGGACACATTGTTCTATTTGTTCACAGCCACAAAGTGGAGCAATGTGTCCATGATTTCACTGCAACCAGAGGTCTGTTCAGAAATTGGTCACAGATATATGTGTGTGTAAAGTGGCCTTAAGGCATAATCACCAACATCTGCAGAACTAAACTCTTGAAATCGATCACTCTGTTTTTAATGACTCTATATAATATATGCATTTCACTTTATGTATTGAATTACTGAAATAAATTAATTGTTGGTTGGTATTCTAATTTATTGAGATGCACTAGTATATCACTTTTTATAGCAATAATTGAATTGATGTTTGGCACATGTTTATCATTAACATAGTAAAAAAAAAAAATATTAACAGGTAAAATTATTTTTCTAGAAGGTTAGAGATTTATGATCACACATAAATATTATCACAGCTCAAGTCACATTTTCAATGTTTCCCAAAGGGTAAAATTTGTCAATCTGGTTTACAAAGCAACAAATCTGACGTAGATTTAGATTATATTTAATAAAATATGCTGCAAATAAAAGGTAATGTGAAGTCTCCCAAGGGTATTTTCACATGGGAGAGTCAAGGTGAACCAGAGGCTTGAATCATTAGTTCACTCCAGCAAAACTGCATGTAAATTTCTGAACAGCAATTGAAGTAGCATGCATCATGAACCACAAAGTGATTGCCATTGCAATCTGATATAATTAAGTTCTACAGAAGAAAAACTGAAGCACTATCATTTCCCATAGTTTCCATGCCATGCTCTCTTTGAAAGCTGAAACCTCAGGTGCCCCAAGTATCCAATATGTAGTAAACCATCTGTGACAGTTTTCAGGTCACTTTTACATGATCATAGAGGATAAGAAAATGACTTTAGGCATTTATTATTTAATTCAATATTTTATTATTCTAATCTGAACATTACAGTACCTTAAGTCTTGGCCATTATCATCTGAAGAGACGTCATCAACATGGACCTGATCACATTCCTAATAAAAAAGTAAAAAATCAATCAGCATTAACTTTTGTAAGTTCAGTGTCAGAAACAGCAATAGTCAGAAATTTTGTACGATTAAAGTCAGGTATGTGAGTAACTATTTATACTGAGCAGGTAATAATGATCATCATCTTCATATGTAGGTTGAAACACGGCTATTCACTGAATCAGAACAAAAAGACACAAGGTAGTTATATTACATCAGCAAGCTGTCATCTAGGCAAAGCTTTTGAGGCAGAGTTGGGTTTCAAGATGTGATATGTGGGGTGGGGCCTGGAGCTGCATGGAGGAAGCTGGGTATGCCTGGGGTCACACATAAGCCCTGGGTCCGTTATTTGCATCAGTTTTCAATTGTAGAATTCTAAGTCCAAAAACTAATGCTGTAAACGGATCCTGGACTCAAGTGTGACTGCTCTGCTATGCGTTTTTTAACAGGACCCAAAAAATGCTACAAGCAGCGTTTTTTGGGTGCAGTAAAAAACGGATGTTTTTTTTTAACATGGGGCCCTCTGGGAAATGGATCCATTAACAAATGGCACATACAAGGCACCATCCGTTAACGGATCAGTTTTGCGAGCATTTTTTGGTAAAAAACTGCAAAGTCCAAAAAACGCAGAGTTGCACAGGAGACTCAAAAAGCAGCCTTAAAGTAACGGATCTGTTATTGAAACCAGTGGAAAAAACTGATTGGCATGTGTGACCTTAGCCTATAGCAATTACTACTATCCTAAAACTACCCTACAAGCAATGGTGAACTGGTTTGTGACAAGCCATAATCCCCAAAAAAGCTATAGGTCATTGTGAGAATACCCAAAGATCATTTTGGGATGTTTTTGCTGGATTTGTAGAGACTTTACACAGAGATATAAGAGGAGACCCCTAGACCTGCTCTGCTGAACTGAACAGCTTATGCCAGCAGCACCATTTTAATCAGCCAGATCTCCCCTACATAAAATCTGAAGAACATCTGAAAAAAATCAGGAACCAGGAGATTAAAGCTATTACTATCGGATTATAATGCTGGAATAACAACATCTTCACCAGGGAAATCATCTATTGCCACAGTGAGTAGATCCTAAAGAGCTAATATCGTAAAAACAGGGAGTGATCTGAACATACACATGCAGAGCTGCAATAGACTTTAATTGCCTTCCCAATCAGCTTAATTTCTGCAGGGCTGCTGAGTAACTGTCCTCATGTTTGCCACAGCAAATTAACAATTTTCACTCTGATTTGCTGTTCTGCGACTAGAAAACATTAAATCTTTCTCTAAGGCCCCCTTCACACTGCATGATTTCACTGATCAGTGTCCATCAGTGTTTGTGTGCCAAAATCAGGAGTGTCTCCAAAGCAGGTGTCAATCTTTCAACTCTAGTTTTTTTCTGCAAGCTTCAGAGAAAAAAAGATACCAAGCTAGAACCTCCGCCGAAATCCGATACATTTGAAAGTCCCTAGAGATTACTCTTGAAAGCTATCCAGACCTTGAGGCGTTACACTCAACCTCCTTGCTTCATCCGCTCCCCTTCCAAACGCATCGGCATGTGTCCCTAACACCGAAAACTCAGAGAACGAGGTGCCAATTGAAGAAAATGAACCCTTAAAGGGAGCAGGCACATGAGGGTTCCTTCCGACCAACTAAGTCCACTATATCAATATGGACCCAACATCTCTGGGAATAATAACTGTACGCATTTTCATAAAGTCCGAAGGTCCTGAACCTCTCCCTCACTGAAACTCGAACTTACTTACTTGGGAAACAAATACCTTTACCACTGCCATCCTATACACCCTGAATGATGACGATTAGGGATTAAGGCAGATCTTACTAGGCTGAGCCCCCTGCTCCCCCCTCCTTTCCCCCTTTGCCCCCCCCGCCTCACACTCCTCCTCTCTCTCCCCCTCCCCCTCTACCACCTTTCTTTCCACATATCCACTACATTATTATACCCGATTATGTTTAGAAAGATACTTCGGATTGCTCTTAGAATAGAGGCGATCTTAGTGACGGTGGTATAATAGTCTACAGTTTGAGTGTTTTCGCTCTGTTTTAATGCCTGACAGGCAGCACATGCTTATGCACAGCCAAGTTATTTACCTTTTTTAAGGTTTAGTCATTTACTGTATTTGAATTACTCTCCTTCTGAGCTGGTGACTGCCACTATAACTCGAGAATATCGAATTGTTGTTATTAATATGTTGTTCTCTTTCTTCAGATCTTTTTCTAGTAACTCTCAACCCTACCCCCACCCCTTCCCCACTACAACCACCACCTCCCGACACCTTGGGACAGACACATTGGATTGACTAAGATGTCTCCTGAGTGACGACCACCGAGAAAGTAATCACCACCCTGAATACTAACGGTTTCAATTCACCAGCGACCAGATACCGCACACTCACACACTTGAAAAAGAAGGAAGTGGATGTACTTCTCCTCCAGGAAACACACTTCATGAAGGAGAAACTCCCATCTTTTGTTAAACACCATATGACAAATGGTACCACGCAATGTCACCTCAGTCAAGGGCTAAAGGGACCTCCACAGCCATAGGAAAGGAGATACCCTTTTTGCTACAGAGCATACAGGAAGACCCCGAGGGCCGTTTTGTTTTTATCAAGGCCTTATGACGGGCACTGCTGTTACCATTTGCAGTTTTTATGCACCAAACATGAGAGAAATAAAATGGCTGCTTGCAGTCCTTAATAAAATCTGAAAATTTCATGAAGGCACACTCATAGTAGGGGGGATATCAACAGCCTTAAAGCCAATTATTGATAGCACCAAATCCAAAAGTGCAATTGCATGAAAACACTTGGCCAGAATTAGATCAACATTATACTGAGGCATATGAGGCATGCCGGCACTATAGCATGTGGCCAGTATGACTCACATGGAAAAAACAAGCGGTGTCAGAGGTTTGGAGCGCTAAAGAAACCACGGGTTGGTGATTAAATTACCGATAATTTATTGCACGAACAGCAGGGGTCCAGTATGCCACAACGTGTTTCGACGCACAGATGCGTCTTTCTCAAGTGGATCCACTTGAGAAAGACGCATCTGTGCGTCGAAACGCGTTGTGGCATACTGGACCCCTGCTGTTCGTGCAATAAATTATCGGTAATTTAATCACCAACCCGTGGTTTCTTTAGCGCTCCAAACCTCTGACACCGCTTGTTTTTTCTATTTGCTAATCTCCTTCTCCCTTGTTGGGAGTGTGGTGTGTGAGCTGCTCTAAGATCCACAGTACCTGGCAGTACATCATAAAGACCCACCCTTGAATGATCAACTGATACACAGTGTGGAGCTGGGACGGAAGCCAGTGCAGTGAGTCTGCCTCTTCGGATGGAGGAGTGAAGGAGCCCACCTCCATCTCCAGAGGAACTAAGGAGCCGACCACCAGGCCCGGAGTATCTGAGGAGGAGGGAATATTGGCCCTTGTCACTACAGTGATCCACATTAAGCCATCAGTCTGGTTGTGCGGGGTGTTGCACAACCAGTAAAGGTTAGTGCAAACATAGTAAAACCGTGTATTAAGTTCCTCCAGTTGCAGTGTGGCGCAATATCTGTTTTTTCTTTTAGTATGACTCACATGGGCCTGCTGCAATCTGGGTGATGGTGTGACCTTGCAGTATACACACCGTTAAGTGTGTGTTAGCTCTGTAGTAGTACACACGGTGTTAACTGCAGCTAGGTCTGGTGTGTGAGTGAATGTGCTAATTGCTCACAGTTCCAGGTGGAGGTATTGTTGGCAAGGATATTAGCTGCTCAAAGCTGTGAGTCAGGGCAGAACAGAATGATCCTCTGAGGGAGAGGGTGTGTGATAGAGGTGTCCCATCCCTCTGGGATGTGGAGGGAAGCCTGTCCTATCCATGTGGGAGACACCTGTCCCTCTGACTCGTATGGAGCCTGTGGCCAGACTAAGAGATTTGTGGAGCACCTGAATGTATGGGGGTCCTGGCGTATGGGGTCGGACGTGTTCGTGCAGCTGCTGGTCCTGGAGGTTTGGTCCTGTGATGGCAGACTTGAAGGTGGATGGTGACCTGAAGAGCACGTGGTGAGGAGATGTTGGGGACGCCTTGATTACCTGCTAGCTTAGGTAGCCTAAAACCTGGTCTGTACCTTGTAAGGGCTGTAGTCCATGGATATTATATGATGAAATTTATACATGTGTGATACAGGCTAAAGCCCATATGGCCTGTGAGAGACTGCATTTGTCTCTGCAGAGACTGGGAATGTCTCTGTAGTCCGCCATGGATTGTATGTATGTGCATGGGCCTGGAAAGGATGGATTTCATGAATATCGTATGATGGACTGTATGTAAGTGTATGTGCCATGGCAAGAATCTGGGAAGGTTTCAAAGGCCAGGCGGCCGTAACCGTCATTGGGATCGACTGGAAATTCACAAAGGTCCCGTTGATAAATGTAAATACTACCATGTATGTCCTGTTGTAAATATATATGTGTGAAGGTATGAAGGTCTATGTAAATAATGCCTATATGTAAATAATGACAGGAGGGCATTAGAACCATACTGGGATGTTGCCTTAAGCTTCTGTTGATCATATAAAGTGTATAAAATGTAGATAATGTCAGGCGGCCGTAACCGACTTAGGAACTGCAATTAGTGCTCCTGGTATTCAATGGAGCTGTGATTAGTGCTCCTAGTTATCTATGTACTTACTTTGACATGTGAATAGTGTTACTATGTGATTAATGTTACTTAGTGAATAGCCTATGATCTGTAATTTGTTTGATTTATGTTGTATATGTGAGTAATAAGCAGTTTATGACGTTGACAAATAAACTGCTGTATTGTGTTACTTTGAAAAACAAGGATGTATGTGTCTATTCCATTGCCAAGCGAGCCCCTTAGGAGTGCGTTACCTCACAACTCATTAAATCTAGTCGACTATGGTGATATCTTAACCTGAACACTAAAGACTACACATACTTTTCAAGACCACATAACTCATACCATCACTTAGATTACATATTTGCCCCTAGAACTCTACTTACCATTGTTGAATATTCAAAAATTAAACCCTCCCTTTTTTCAGACCACTCTGTGGTCATAACCAGTCTAACCCTTTCCAAGCTATTCCCTCGTTGTAGGACTTAGCACCTGAATGAGTCAATTCTAGACTCTCCTACCAATAAATTGCATATCTCTAAAGCCCTGACATCCTACTTCGAACTTAACAGTACAAATGTCATTTCATACTTGCTGCTCTGGGAGGTGGAAGATCAGAAAACACTAGAACAACAGACTTTAACCAAACTGACTGCTAAATGACAACAGTTAAAAGATATTCTGAATAAAAATCTGCCAAATTCTATTCCTCTTTAAAATATCACATACCGTGTTTCCCCGAAAGTAGGATCCTCCCGAATGTAAGGCAGGCTAGGGGGGGGGCCTACTAATGTAAGGCCCCCCCATTGTAAGGCCTCCTAGCGGGGGGGGTCACTGTGGAATGTAAGGCCGCTGCCTCCCGGTACCTTATGGGCCGCCGCTGTCCTCCAGTGTGGCTCCCTGCTGTCCTCGCTGTCCCCCGGTGTGTCCAGGCACTTCCAGTGTCCTCTGTGTCCCCCAGGTGCAGCCGCGCGTCGTGACCTCTGATTGGCTCGTCATCTGGCCTCGCCTGCTGGTTCCTGGGAGCCAATCAGAGCTCGAGCCGGGCTGCTGTGATGGTGGGTTTACACACACCAATCATTGTATCCAATATCTGAACCAATCTCTGGTTGCAGTGAAATCATGGACAGATTGCTCCATGTTGTACACAGCCACAAAATGGAACTATGTGTCCATGATTTCACTGCAACCAGAGATCTGTTCAGATATTGGATACAATGATTGGTGTGTGTAAACCCACCATCATGTCAGTCTGGGCGGAGTTGAGCAGGGGCACACAGCAAGTTAGGCCGTGATTAACCCCATCTGCTCCAGCGCGGCTGCACCTGGGGGACAACGAGGACAACGGGGAACCACGCCGAAGGCTGGGGGAGCCGGTAAGTAGCGGTTTGCGTGTGTGTGTGTATGTATGTATGTGTGTGTGTGTGTATGTGTGTTTGTATGTGTATGGGTGGGTGGGTGTGTGTGGATGGGAGGCTGCAGTGGCTGGGGCTGCCAATGTAAGACCCCCCCAAAAGTAAGACAGGGTGCCACTTTTGGCCCCAAATAAATGTAAGACAGGGTCTTACTTTCGGGGAAACACGGTATTGGTCCATGGCAACAAAGCCACTAAATTATCAATGTGCCTGATCCTGAAAGGCAAGCTCGTCCATTCATCCATTCTATCAAAACAAACACAGGCACCAAAACGCAAAATTACTAACAAATCGAGAAGGAATTTTTACAATATTTTAAAAAACGTATAACACATATGACCGGATGAAACTGAAAGAGAAAAGACACAAAGGAGACAGGCTACCAAGAATTACCTAGAAACTTTATTGCTTCCAAAACTCACAGAATTATAGAAACAACACCTATCTGAGCTGTTCTCTCTCAGGGAATTCCGGTCTGCCCTGTCGAGCTGCCCCAGTGGTAAGGTGCCTGGACCAGACGGCCTATAGGCCTGTTATTACAAATTCTTCCTCTTGATCCTTCTCCCTCTTTTTCTTAAAACGTGCTATGCAATACTGAAAGGTGAAGAGATACCCAGACAAATGCTGGAGGCAAGGATCTCGCTCATATATAAAGAAGGTAAAGATCCAGAGCAATGTGGCAGATATAGGCCAATTTTATTGCTCATCACGGATTTTAAATTATATGTGAGAATGCTTGACAACAGAGTTGCAGATCTCTTGCCGACACTTATATCTAAAAAACAGACAGGGTTTGTTAGGGGGAGAGATGGGTAGGACAACGTACACACTATTCTCCAACTAATGCAATATACTAAAGCCCATAACCTTCCACTGGTGTTGCTCGGGACTGATGGCAAAAGGGAATTCAACAGGTGGACTGAAAACTCCTCAAGCAGACAATGGCACAATTTGGCTTCCCCTCCGAGATAATAACTGCAATTATGGAAATGTACATGATCCTCTCGGCGAGGATCAGACTCAATAACTCTCTATTAGATGTATTCCAGATACATAACAGTATGCGGAAGGGCTGCCCACTGTTGCCTGTTTCAATAATAGAGCCCCTTTTTCTTGCTATACAGCGAGATCCGGAGATTGAAGCAGTTTACTTAGGCGAAACACATTATAAAATGACTACGTATGCAGATGATCTCCTGGTCCTGCTGACACAGCCTGCAAGAGGCATCACTGCCTTGCTGAATGTCATAGACAGATATGTCAAATTTTAAAATTAACGCGACTAAATCTGAAGCACAGGGCTTGAGACTCCTGAAGGGAACCGTTGACACTTATAGATCTAAATTCCCCTTTGTCTGACCAGATAGGTACATATCCTACTTAGGAATTAAAATAAGCAAGTCTGACAGGGACCTTTTTGCCTTAAACATTAAACCCATGTTAGAAACTAAAAATGCCTATATCTGTACCTGGAGAGATTCATTTCTCTCTTGGATAGGTAGAAAGCATCTTCTAGAAAGTCTAATTTTACCCAAATTCTTATACTTATTCAATATGCTCCCCATCCATGTCCCCGCGTCCTTCCTTGCGAAGGTCCACTCCTTTTGTTTCCAGTATATTTGACGTAAATGTAAATCATGCATAAAGACTCCCTAAGGAGTTGGGAGGCATGCATGCCCCAGACATAGCCAAATATTATCAAGCTGCCCAATTTACTAAAGTGATATACTGGCTTAAGGGCTCAAATGAAAAACAATGGGTAAAGATTGAACAGCAATTGGCTGACACCCAATCTGCTCAAACATACACACATAATAAACCCTTAATGTAAGGAAAAAATATCTGGACACTTAGCACCCCCATTATCGCCACTCACCAAGATCTCTCATGTAATTAACCCTCCCACCACAAATGGGAAGAATGATGATTGACCATTTATACTCAGAGGGCTCTCTTCTCCCACTAGGAGAACTATGCAAGTGCACTGGTTTGACTAGTCTCTCATTCCTGCACTACCGGACTTTGACAACACTTTTACGCCCACTGACCCCGCACCTCAATCTAAACAGACCCCTTACGGCATATGAAACCATATGCATCTTGACTACCCCACTGAAAAAGGCCTTTTCTATAATATTCAAGACATTAGTCACAGCTGACACTACAAAGAAATGAGCTTATATCATGAAGTGGGAAAAGGACCTAGGCACCTCATTTTCGGATACCCAAATAAAACTCATATGCAGTGGATCCCATGGACCTTCACCATGTGTGCATATTCAAGAAAATTATTTCAAACTAATTACACAGTGGTATGCAACCCCCACCCAGATCCGCAGATGGCGCCGACACACAGAGGATTAGTGCTGGAGACGTTCAGAAGGCAAAGGTGATTACGTACATATATGGTGGACCTTTCCCAGCCTACAACCTTTTTGGAAGTTGATCGTGGATGTGATTGAGAAGGTTGTAGGTAAAAGGGTCTCCCTCTCACCAGGGATAACACTCCTAAACCTCCCACTGTGTCCAGACAACAAACAGGCCTCAAAACTAGCAAATAATATTCTTGCGGCAGGGGAATCTCTAATCTCTGTGTGCTGGAGAACCTCAGTTATACCTACCACTCCACAAATATATCGTAAGATAGACCTACTTTACAGCACTGCTGAACTGTCAGCGGCGATATCCCACAATTCAAGCACATTTCAAGAAATCTGGTTACCCTGGATCTGATATAGGTTGCACCCAAATTACTACAAATAAATTGCATCTTAACTTGATAATAGAGATTCTACTCAAAGTGCCCTACACCCCCCTTCTATGCCACTCCTAATCTTCCTCCTCATCCCTCCCCTTTTTCCTTTTTCTTACTAAACTACCTACCTTTTCCTATAGACTCTCATCTCTCTCTACTCGATTTCATAGCATAGACTACGACATTTGCTTCACCTATGAGCTCCCTCAGTCAGGTGCTCTCATGGTACCTATAGGCTATATTTAATCACAGTCAAGTAAAACCAAATGAAGCTACTGACTTTGTGGGACATACAATATATGTGACCACTTCCTTCTAAGTCAGCCTTCCACAAATTTACTACACCCCATAGGCTAGAAGGTAGGTGAGCTCCATCAACCTTTAAAGCAAATCAGGGGTACATGTTCATTGAGTCTAATTAAAGTAAAAGCTTATAACCAGTTTAAATTTAATAATTTGCTGACTGTACAACCTTGACTATATATACATGTTTTAAGTTGAATTTTGCTAATAAAAATACATTGAAAGAAAAGAAAGATGTGATATGTAAACTCTTTTCAAGAAATAATAAAAAAGAGACAATTTCTAGCAATGCCATCAGATCAGAACTGGCAGTGGGACCCAGCTACACCTATCTACAGTTTGGAGATGTCTTGCCAGAAGTGGTCTTCAGGAAGAAAATAGGGCCAAAGAACATATCTTCCATTATGAAACAAGGCCAAGTTTACATGAAAATATTAGAACCTGGATGTAGAAGAATAGCAGTAGGTAGTCTGGACTGAGCAGTCAAAATGGGAAATATTTCTTTGTCAGAGCAATGTCTTTGATCTCCAAAGGGCATCAGAGTGGCACAATAATGAATGTCTGCAGACAACAAGTAAGCATGATTATGGTCACTTGCAAGTTGGGGTTGGATTTGGTCACAGATGTTGGCCTCAATGCTATATCCATCATGCAATATCATTGGTGCAACCTAGTGCAGGTGCAGAGAAGCCCAAGTGGATGAAAGCTCATTTCCATCACCAAACCAAGAAGCAGCTTCTATTACAGACACATTATTGGATCTCGTGTGGATTTCATTGTCACAAGTAATTAGTAGGGATGGGCGAATCTACTCGCTAGGACTCGTTACTCTGCGAGTAGTAAGGGACTCGCAGGACTCGGTACTCTGCGAGTTTCCCAGTGATTACTCGCACGAGTCCAATGCAAATCAATATCAATCCTAGTTTTGTCAGAAACGCTGACAAAACTAGGATTGCCATTGTTTGCATTAGACTCGGCTACTGTGCCAGTGATAGCAGGGAAACTCGCAAAGTAACTGCTGTTTCTTTGCGAGCCGAGTCCAGCTGTCTTCTCTGTGCAGCTCCAGGGTCCTAGAGCCCGCCTGCTCACAGAGATGATGTAGCAGTGCTGAGATTGTTCTCAGTCTGCTCATCCCTGTGCATAGACATCTATATCTATGCACAGGGGATGTAGCAGAGAGGACATTGCGTTTTGGACTGCGTCGGACAGAAGAGGATTTTTTTAATTAAAGATGGAGTCCCTAATGGCTTTTTTTTAAATTTCAAATAAAAATCCTCTTCAGTCCGACGCAGTCCAAAACGCGATGTCCTCTCTGCTACATCCCCTGTGCATAGATATAGATGTCTATGCACAGGGAAATGAGCAGACTGAGAACAATCTCAGCTCTGCTACATCATCTCTGTGCACAGACATTCATGTCTGTACACAGGGAATGAGCAGACTGAGAACAATCTCAGCTCTGCTACATCAGGCAGCAGGCGGGCTCTAGGACCCTGGAGCTGGCAGCCAGCACACATAGCAGACAGGACTCTTATCTGTGCGAGTTTCCCAGCGATTACTTACAAAGTAAACGAGTCCAATGCAAATAAATGACAAAACTAGGATTGCTCAGGCTGAAGCTTCCGAGACACATCTGCGATTTGTAAATCTCACACTACTCGCTATTACTCGCTTCCCCATTCATTAACATTGGACTCGCTAGACTCGCAACGAGTAGCGAGTCCTGTGCTCGGACTCGCTAGAGTCAAGCGATTACGAGTAATTTAGGATTCGCCCATCACTAGTAATTAGACTTGTGACAGCTCTGGGGCTTTTTGGAGTTAAATGTGATTAATTTCTCTTGTACCAGCAAGGGTTAATGTTAGTTTTTCCTTGCTGGTAGCTCAAGGTTGGTTCATCTCTGTTTGCAGCCAGGTTGGTGAACACTCCCTTTTCCCTATAAGTAGTCACATGACCTACCTCCGGATGCTGGTAACAGAGTTTAATTTCTATGCTGACCATCATTGTGCGTGGAGGTGTCCTGTAGTTTTGATGTATCTGCTGCTGAAGACCTGCTGACCTGGTGCTGTACTATCTGCAGCCTATGGCGTTTGGCTGCAGGTACCAAGTTGGTGTATCCTTACTATGTCCTCTGTGTGTTTACCTGACCCTATGCTTTATTATGCTAGAGATGACATATAGTGCATTCATCTGCCTAAGCACTAGATATCTTGAGTAGAGGTGAAAACCATGAATTACGCATGTGATGGCGGCAGGGCGTAGAACCCACATATGGAGGTAGGGCTGCTCAGGGACAGACACAGGTTAGTGTCAGGGGGTTTCCCATCCCCAATCCCTACTGTTAAGCCTTCTTCTCCCTATACTAATCTGTTATACCCTCGGTGTTGCGCTATGTGCAGGACATTCCCTGTCCATGCATGACATTATTATTTAATAAATTCATGATGTTCATAGAAACCTGTAATTTATGTTTTAGGTTCCACCCTCATTACTCAGGAGGTGAGTGGGGATTGTAGTCTCCCTTCTCAAGGAAGATACCCAGTCCTGGGTTTTTCTCTGCTGATCAATTCTCCGTCTTTACAGTCGGTGGACAAGTTTTTGGCAGCTTTGAACCTGGTGTATGGTGATTTTGATGGCATATCCTTTGCTGAGTCTAACTTCCATAAGTTAAAACAAGGCACATGGCTGGCTGAGGAATATTGGTCAGACTGCTGTAGCTGGTCCACTGACACTCAGTGGAATGACCTGTCCTTAGGAGCCATTTTTCCAGGGACTGTCAGCCAAGCTTCAAGATTCTTTGGCCCAATATGCTTCTTCAACATCATTGGAGGCTGCCATTTTCCTTGCTATCAGGGTGGATAGACATCTAAGTGAGAGATCTACACCAACCCTGCCCCCTGTTGTTCTTTCTAGGGAAGAGGTCCCACAGGTGCTGTTTGATAAACCCATGCAGTTGCGTGGCACTTTCCATCATATTGAGTTACCTATGGTTGTCCATTGGATGGGAGCAAGTTTCTAATTCAGTCTTATGGGTCATTATATTGGGGGCTGTCCATCTACCCCCAAACATGTAACACTACTTCGTAAGCCGCGTCCCCTTAGTTGTGTGGAGGACAATGATCAGGGTGTGTAAATTTTTTCCATTTTTCTGCGGAAAGAATGATTGGTGGAAAAACTGAGACTATTTTGGTTCTTGTGGATCATGCCGCAGGAGGCAATATGTGGGTACCATATTTTATTTACGTGCACTATTGCTATTTATTTACTTATTTTACAGTATTTGCTCATTTTTGCTTTTTTCATGGGTGTTGCTTTTTAATGTCCAGAGTGAACATGCTCCTACACATTGCATATATGCAAACTTATGTTTGAGTACATTTCTTTCAGTATTCTTTGTATTTAATATGACATGTGACTAAGTGTTAAGTATAACAATTGTTGGCCAGAAGATGGCACCAATATCCACTTTTCATTCATACTCTCTATCTTATTCCATTACATTTAAACTATAACCATAGCTCATTTGTTTTTGACTTTTGTTTTGTTTGAGTGGTTGAGAGGTTTGTTAATCCATAGTTACTTATTGCAATAGCTATATACAAGAGATGAGGAGAACTGTGAATATTATTTTACATCAAATGTAAAACTATGTGATTGTAAAACCTTCATAAGGGCACAACATTGTCACAACCAAAAGCTTGAAGCTTCTGCTTGGAGCTACTAGTGCTATATTGTTTAATTATCAGGGTGCTATATATAAACACAGTTAGAAATGTATTTGTTGGCTTGTCATAACTGCCTTTCAGGTTTAGCATTTAATACATTATGGTAAATGTTCAAAATTAAAATATTTCATGATATCTACAACAAAATTACTCATTCTGCCAAACAGATAAAACAAAATATTTCATACAACTATAAAAAAATTACTAAAATCCCCGAAAACATTATTTGAGTCATAGAAAACTACATGAGTGGAGTTTTACCACCCTAAGGGCAGCAGCAGATAACTGTAACATTCATCTTTCTTCAGCCTTATAGCCATTTGATATAAAAGTAATGTATGTCATGCTTGCTTTATTAGAACTAAAGGGATAAAACAATCCAGCTAAAGCCAAACTATTTACTACATAATAGTTCACATCTGTTGCATGAATAATTTCTTAAATCTGATTTCCTTAATGAAGGAATTTAGACACTTATAAAAGGTAAGAATACACATGTAGTTTTATTGGTAAGCTATCATCAGAGAATGTTTTTGTGTCTTACATTTATTCTTTAATAAATATTATCAAAGTTTTTTCATATAATGATCTTTTTTAAAAAAGATGCAATTTTTACATTGGCCACCGGGGCTTTACTAGTTTAAAGGGAACCTGTCAGCTCGTTGTACCCAGCCATGATAACTAGTGATTAGCGAGCACTACCATACTCAGACACTTGTACAGGCTCAACTTATCTTCTGAGTATAGTGTAAGTCAATGGTAAATAAGCATTTTTCAGGAAGATCTTCTATTAGGAAAAGGTTTGAGTACCCTATTGACTTCCAATATCTCGGTACACAAGTCAAGTTTGTCTGAGCAATCCTGACCACTCGTTACAAGTACCGAGCACACAAACATAGGAATGCTTGCTCATCACTGATACTTTCCCCTTAATATTTGCACAATATTTTAAAGACAAATATTTTTTTTTCAACTGAATACACCTAAAGAATAACTGCTACAAAATATATTTTTTGAGTGAATTTGAGTGCCGCCCCATGCCATCAAAACCCAATTGCAATTTGAAAATTTCCGCCCCTCCTGTGGACGACACACTGAGTGACTTGCACACTCGCACCTGCGCAGTGGAGCTAGTCACCATGCTCCTCCATTGAAGTGCCGAAGTCTCGCAAGGCTTCACAAATCTCGTGAGATCTCGGCACAATCTTCAATGGAGGAGATGATGACCCGCTCCACTGCTCAGGCACGAGTGCACCTGTCACTCAGTGTGCCGTCCACAAGAGGGGCGGGCATTTCCAAATTGCAAGGCAGGTTTTGTTGGCAAGGGGCGGCGAGGACCTAACCCGCCAGGACTAGAGAGCAGGCCTCCCAGACCTAATAGGATGCAGGGCGACAGGGAATAAAAGTTGATTTCTCAGGTATGAGCGGGACGTCTGGGCATATAGAGGGGTTACAAGAACCCCATTTACATTATGTTAATACTGGTGGGTACAGTTTAAAATGCCCAAAGGGGTGACAGGTTCCCTTTAAAGAACCACTCCTGTAATTTTTACTTATTTTACCACTGCAGTGGAGCTTCAAATCTAAGTCTCCTGTCCCCTGTCTTATTCTCATCTTCTATCACCGCCGTCCCGTTAGTCTCAGGCAGTTTGTGACATGTCTGATCTCTCCAGTGTTTCATGGAGTGCGCCAGAGGTCACAAATTAATACATCTTTATGGGAGCCCACTTCTGGCCTCATTCTGGCTCTCATAAAAATGAATTGAAAGCTTGTAGTGTAACCTCTGACTTCTGGCCAGTCAGAAGTTACCATCACAAGGTGGCTAGGGGAAGCCAAAGTGCTGCAGATAAAACGTGAAAATGCTGGAGGCTTAAACTTTGGACAGAGACCTTAGATAAAAAGTAAAACTCCAGCACTGGAGAAGTGCTTTAACATTTTCCATGTATATGTATACTTATCTGTAATCTTTACACCCAGTTCACATCATATATTGCAAATAGTTAATATTATACTAAAATTTTGGGGGACATTGTTGTTTCTAAAATTATACATGAATGGCTTTGCTATCTTTTCTATTGTACTGATCTTACATTGATTGCGATCAAATCAATGTTAACTTAGATATTGGCTTGACATCAGCTTTCTGACATGACAGTGATGTGAGCTTTTGTAAATTGGGGATAGACAGGAACAAGCTGAAATTAGAATTGAGTTTCTGAAGACATGAGTAAGGATACATATTGCACTTATTTGTAAAACATATGTAAAGTATACTGAATGTTGAGTGTTAAAGGTTGAATTTGGTATATCTGTCTTAGGCTGCTTTCACATCTGGGGTTTTTGAAAAATGCTGCAGTTGCGGTCAAAAAAACCCCATCTGTCGCATTTACCCCATTAACGGCCGCACTTGCGGAACACTTGCGGGAAGCCCCATGCATTGTCTATGGGGCTTGAGGTAATGTGAGGCAGATGCCAGTTCTTGTAGTTGCGGCAGTTGTGGCCGCAAAAAAGACGCTGTCAGCTGTGTTTTTTTTCGCGGCTGCAACCGCCCAACTACCGGATCCGCACTTACCACACCTGCCACACACTTACCGCAAGCCCCATAGACAATGCATCGGGGCTTGCCGCAAGTGCGACCGTTATGTGGTAAATGCGGCACTACTTTTTTTGTCCGCAACTGCCGCATTTTTTACATAACCCAGATGTGAAAGGGGCCTTTAGAATAGTTGCTGTTTTGTTCTTTACATTCGCATTATTATACTTTGGACAGATGATGTGCACATAGGATGTTGCTTAAAAATATGTCATTAATCTTTATTTTTTAACTATCTATTAGGATGCTTGCCTATTTATCAATTTTCTTTTCTTTTGTATGACATTGTTCCTGCAATTTTGAAATATAAGAAAAAAGTCTCAAAACTATCATATCTACTAGCTTTCCCAAAACAACACATTCTCAAATGTACCATTAGGCACTCATATGAAATATTCTTATTGGTCTTAGCAAAGCCTTCATACGTATAAGAGACTTTGGTAAACACTCTAGGTTTATATCTACACTCATCAATTGAGAAGGCAACAGCTGTTTGGAGAGCACTCCCAACCCAAATTTAGTAACACATACACCAAAGATTCTGGCTTACCTCCAAATCATTAAAAAATAAGTGTGCATCGGCGAGGTTGAAAATCATTTCTTCCATCCGCAGTCCAAGAGTCACAGCTGTTGGTGAATCCTTTAAAACATGAAGTATTACAAAGTCTCAATGAGATATGTAACTTGACTAAAATTATTCACATCAGGGATTTGATCACAGTTGTCTTATTCACTTTCTTTGAAATCTCTAAATGTTAAAAGCCGGTAAAGTGCTTTCCAGAATTGTGTCAACACCAGTTTTGGCACAATGTTCTTCCTGCCACTGGCTGCACTTTTGATTTTTACTTATGTCTGTTTACTACATTGCCATTGAATATTTACTGCTTAGTACACATCATAAAATATTAGGAGCAGGAAGGTTACAGATGTCCTAATAAGATAAGCTGTGAGTACCAAAATGAAAAACCTAAATGAAAAAATATAGCAGGACACCAAGCAATTAAGTTATAGTTAGAATGAAATTTTTAATAAGGTCAACTTTTAAGGAGATTCATAAATTATATACCAATGTGCCAATTTTTAAAGTTTTCCCACCTACATCATAGGTACATTGCAACTGTGAGACAAAATCTAAAAAAAAATCAAGAAAACTACGTGTGATTTTAAAATAATTAAATTGCATTTTATTGCATAAAAAAGTATTTGACCCCTTACCACCAGTATGAATTCTGGCTTTCACAGAAATTATAATTTTTCTTTAAGAAGCCCTCTACTCAGCCTCATTACCTGTATTTATTGCACCTATTTGAACTCATTAACCTGCATAAAAAACACCTGTCCACATACTCAATCTTTATGTACACTCCCACCGCTCTACATGGCCAAGACCAATGAGCTGTCTGAGAACAAGACAAAATTGTAGAGCTGCAAAAGGCTGGGACGTGTTACAGGACAATATGCAAACAGCCTGGTTAGAAGACATCCACTGTTGTCACAATTATCAGAAAATGGAAGAAACACAAGATGACTGTCAATCTTACTTGATCTGGGTTCCATGCTAGATCTCATCTCATGGTAAGGTTGATTCTTAGAAAGGTCAGGAATGAGGTCAGAATGACCAGAAGAGAGCTGGGACCACAGTCTCAAAGACTTGCCGCTAGTAACACTACGATGTCATGGATTAAAATCCTGCAGGGCACGCACGGTACCCTGTTCATGCCAGTGCATGTCCAGGCCCATTTTGGGTTCACCAATGACAATCTGATTGATACAGATGAGGCATGGGAGAAGATTATGTAGGCAGTTGAGATCAAAATATAACTTTTCGGTATCAACTCCACTGAACATATTTGGAGGAAGAGGAAGGATGAGTACAACCCCAAGAATACTGTCCCAATCTGAAGCATGGGTTTGGAAACATCTTTACTTTGAGGGTGCTTTTCTAAAAAGGGACAGGATGACGGAACCAAATTAAAGGGAGGATTGATGGGTCATATATCATAAAACTTTGGCCAACAACCTCCGTAAATCAGTAAGAGCCCTGAAGATGGGTCATGGTTGGGTCTTCCAGCATGACAATGACCCTAAACAGACAGCCAGGGCAACGAAATAATGCTTCCATAAGAAGCATTTCAATGTCTTGGAGTGGCCCAGCCAGTCTCCAGAATTGAACCAATAGAAAATCTTTGGATGAGCTGAAAACTCAGTGTTGCCCAGCAACAGCCCTGAAAGCTGAAAAGATATGGTGAAGATGTGTATGGAGAAGTGGGCCAAAATCCCTGCTGTAGTGTGTGCTAACTAGGTCAAGCACTACAGAAAATATCTGACCTCTGCAATGGCAAACAAAGGTTTCTGCAGTAAATGTTATGTTTTTCTATTGCATAAAAATAGTTATTTCATGCAATAAAATGCAATGTAATTACATAAAAATCATACAATGTGATTTTCTGGATTTTTTTTAGATTCTTTCTCTCCTAGTTGGTGTTTCCATGATATAAAATTGCCGATTTCTCCGTTCTTTGGAGGTAAGAAAACTCTGTGAGATGACTCTGATGGCCACACCAGAATCTTTAGGAGCATCTTCTGAAACCAAAACCTTGATAGATTGCTAAGTATACTTGTTGGACTTTGTCCCTTTGGATAGTTCAATTTTGCCCAAGTTTTAACTTTCTCAAAGAAGGTGTGATCTTTTCTCTTAGAATTACCTACTACTTGATTGAATCCACCTTTCCTTCACACATCCTGAAGGTTTCTAGTGCCAGAGGAAGCAAATGTAATCACTGATGAGACAATGAGCAAGAGCAAGGAGGAGATTATTATTATTATTATTTATTATTATTAAATGTATGTATTTATTTATATAGCACCATTAATTCCATGGTGCTGTACATGAGAGGGGTTACATACAAAATTATAGATATAGTTTACAGTAAACAAATTAACAATGACAAACTGGTACAGAGGGGAGAGGACCCTGCCCTTGTGGACTTACATTCTACAGGATTCTACACGCGAATGAACAGATGAGGCATATTTAAAACTTAAAATTTCACACAAATTTATTGCTTTAGCCCAAATTGTTTCATTTTTGTAATGGCACCAAGAAAAAAATAGACAATATAATTTATTGTGCAATTTCTCCTGAGTATATCAATACCCTATATGTGGTGAAAAATTACTGTTTGGCATACCGCAGAGGTCATAAGAAATGAGAAAATTGGCTGGAATAGATAGTGGACACCATGTCGTGTTTACAGAGGTCCTGATGTGCCTAAATAGTGGAAAGCCCTCACAGGTCACCCCATTTTAGAAACTATGCCCCTCAAGAAATGTATCTTGAAGTGAGGTGAACAACTTGAACCCACTGATGCTTCACATATCTTTATAATGTTGAGCTGTGAAAATTATAAAAAAAAATGAATGCAAGAATGTTGAATTAACTCCACATTTTTAATTTTTACAAATGTGAAATTAGAAAATGGACAATCCGATTTGTTGTGCAATTTCATCTAAAATGGACAATCCGATTTGTTGTGCAATTCATCTAAAATGGACAAACCGATTGTTGTGCAATTTCATCTGAGTGCAGAGATACCCCATATGTGGTGAAAAACTACTGTTTGGCCACATGGCAGAACTTGGAAAGGAAGAGCTATTTGAATTTTGTTGTACAAAATTAACTGGGACAGACACTGGACGCCATGTTGTGTATGTACTGTAGAGCCCTTGATGTGCTTAAATGCTGGAAAGCCTCCACAAGTCCTTTAGTTTTGGAAGCTACTCTGTTAAAGGAATTTCTTTAGAGGTGTGGGGAGCACCATGAACCCACAAATGCTTTACAGAATTTTATAATGTGGGTCTGTGCAAATGAAAAAATAATTTTTTACCACAAAAATATTGCTTTAAACTCAATTTTTTACATTTTCACAAAGGTAGAAATAGAGTGCCTAAATAGTGGAATACTGACAAAAGTACCCCATTTGAAAACTACACTTCTCAAGGAATTTAGTGGTGGGGCGAACAACTTGAACCGAGCAGACACCATGTCATGTTTGCAGACCCCCTGATGTGCTGAAGTAGTTGAAACCCCCCCACAGGTCAGCCCATTTTTTAAATCTATACCCATCAAGAAATT
>JARQOC010000001.1:363267702-363282702 GCA_033576535.1 Allobates femoralis
ATATACCGTATATACTCGTGTATAAACTGACCCGTGTATAAGCCGACCCCCCTACTTTTGCCCCCAAAACCTGGGAAAACCTATTGACTCGTGTAAAAGCCGAGGGTGGACCCCAGCACAGGTATACAGCCCCCAGCAGTGTGGTATACATCAGCCCAGAGGTATATACAGCAGCCCCAGTGATAGTATACAGCAGCAGCCCCAGTGGTATATAGAGCAGCAGCAGCTCCAGTAGTTAGTATACAGCAGCCCCAGAGGTAGTATACAGCATCCCCAGAGGTAGTATACAGCAGCCCCAGAGGTAGTATACAGCAGCCCCAAAGGTATATACAGCAGCCCCAGTGGTAGTATACAGCAGCCCCAGAGGTAGTATACAGCAGCCACAGAGGTAGTATACAGCAGCCCCAGAGGTAGTATACAGCAGCCCCAGAGGTATATACAGCCCCAGTGGTAGTATACAGCAGCCCCAGAGGTATATACAGCCCCAGTGGTAGTATACAGCAGCCCCAGAGGTATATACAGCCCCAGTGGTAGTATCCAGCAGCCCCAGAGGTATATACAGCCCCAGTGGTAGTATCCAGCAGCCCCAGAGGTATATACAGCCCCAGTGGTAGTATCCAGCAGCCCCAGAGGTATATACAGCCCCAGTGGTAGTATACAGCAGCCCCAGAGGTATATACAGCCCCAGTGGTAGTATCCAGCAGCCCCAGAGGTATATACAGCCCCAGTGGTAGTATCCAGCAGCCCCAGAGGTATATACAGCCCCAGTGGTAGTATCCAGCAGCCCCAGAGTATATACAGCCCCAGTGGTAGTATACAGCAGCCCCAGAGGTATATACAGCCCCAGTGGTAGTATTCAGGCCCCCCAGTGGTGGTATACTGACCCCCACCAGTAACACACAGCCCCCCCTCCTTAGTATGTCCCCCCTCCTTAGTATGTCCCCCCCAGGCTGTAGCACCTGTTAAAATAACAAACTTTAATACATCACCTCTCCGCCGCAGCTCCTCTGGTCCCGGCTTCTTCTTCCTTCTTGTGCCGGCTTCTGTTTTTTGCTAATCTTGCTGTTTTTCGGCTAAGATTTTCATTGGTTCCCATGCCACCCTTGATACGAATGCTTTTTATCTCTAACCCTTGTTTTTACATTTTTCACAGTTAGTGTCTTCTGTTATGGACTTGCATTCCTTTTGGCTGCCTAGGTGTGGGCAATAACCGTGACCAAAGCCTGCTCTAACCCCGGGAGTGAGATGATATTTATACCATATGCACTTTTCAGTGAGTAAGGAAGAATGATGCCACGCAGAACCATATGACTTTTTCTATGATGGACTTGGCATTGACACAGATTTATGTCATTAATATCTGATAACCCCACCCCTTCTCACTGAGCCCAGACACATAAATTGCTGCTTCTACCTTGTGTGCCCATAATGAATCTGGCCGTACTACATCCTGCATCTATGAGGTATGTTCACACTAGATCAGGTTTTTAAATACTTAAGTCTAGGGACCGTTCTGATATGGGTCATCATGGAGTGGTTGAATGGCTTCCGTACCTTTTTTGCAAAAAACGTACTAAGAACCCTGCTGTTGACATATTTTTGCATTTGCTTTTTACTTACCGTATATACTCGTGTATAAGCCAAGTTTTTCAGCCCAAAAATTGGGCTGACGTCATTTCCTGCGCCCGGTCACATGACACCGGAAGCAAGAAGAGGAAGCCGGGACCGGAGGAGCTGCGGCGGAGAGGTGATGTATTAAAGTTTGTTATTTTAACAGGTGCCGCAGCCTGGGGGGTACATACTAAGGAGGGGGGGACATACTAAGGAGGGGGGGCTGTGTGTTACTGGTGGGGGCCTGTGTAGTGCAATATGCATGGCATTCCCCCAACGCTGATGGACGGGGGGATGCCGTGCATATTCATTGCACTAATGAGGCGGCCCCACGTGACTGCCTGCGGTCACCTCTGCCCCCTCCTGCATCCTCCAGCCACCGGAGCAGCCCCCCCCCCACAGCATACCGAGTGACTCGTGTATAAGCCGAGGGGGGACTTTTCAGCCCAATTTTTGGGCTGAAAAACTCGGCTTATACACGAGTATATACGGTAAGTAAAAAGCAAATGCAAAAATATGTCAACAGCAGGGTTCTTAGTACGTTTTTTGCAAAAAAGGTACGGAAGCCATTCAACCACTCCATGATGACCCATATCAGAACGGTCCCTAGACTTAAGTATTTAAAAACCTGATCTAGTGTGAACATACCTCATAGATGCAGGATGTAGTACGGCCAGATTCATTATGGGCACACAAGGTAGAAGCAGCAATTTATGTGTCTGGGCTCAGTGAGAAGGGGTGGGGTCATCAGATATTAATGACATAAATCTGTGTCAATGCCAAGTCCATCATAGAAAAAGTCATATGGTTCTGCGTGGCATCATTCTTCCTTACTCACTGAAAAGTGCATATGGTATAAATATCATCTCACTCCCGGGGTTAGAGCAGGCTTTGGTCACGGTTATTGCCCACACCTAGGCAGCCAAAAGGAATGCAAGTCCATAACAGAAGACACTCACTGTGAAAAATGTAAAAACAAGGGTTAGAGATAAAAAGCACTCGTATCAAGGGTGGCATGGGAACCAATGAAAATCTTAGCCGAAAAACAGCAAGATTAGCAAAAAACAGCAAGACTAGGCTGAACGAAGGGTTCAAGAGGTCAACAGAAGATGGCTTATAAGAAAGGAGCGAAGCTTAATTTCTCATTGAGTCCATTAGGGCTCACGGTACCCAGTCGAACTATCCATTGGCACTCCAGACGTGCCAGGTGGTTCATAAGATCCCCGCCTCTGCTCCCCAGATTCACCATATCGATCCCACGGACCCTGAGACATTTTGGGTCACAGCCATGGAACCGCTTATAGTGCCTGGGGAGAGTACTGCAAGGTAGTCAGGTCCTCAACACTCCCCTGATGGCTTGATCTAACTATGAGGGTATGTGGTGTCTTTGAGGGGAGTTTTTGCTCCCTTTTCCCACCCTGCGGGGTGTTTTTGATGCAGGGGTAATGGTAAACAGCTTGCCCACTACTTTGCCCTAAACCAAAATGGCGGATCCGCTTCGCCACTTCCTGGATGGGAGAAAGAATTTTCTTTATTTTCCTTCCATCCAGGAAGTGGCGCGACACACCCCTTGCAGCGCGACCCGTGGCAGCACACATGATGAGGCACTTCAGGTAATGAGAGCCCTATTAGAAGCCTCACTTTGCACTCCTTCTCCACCCCTTGAAATAGGTCACGAAACACATGTCGGGGTCGCTCCCCAGACACTGAGGGTCACTTGCAGATACTCATGGGTGAGTTACTGCAGTAATGAGGTTTTATAATTGTCACCTGTGGACGTTGTGATTACTACACTGTTTATCATGTTACTGTGCAATAGTCCATGGATGTAATATTGACTTGTGTACCTCATTGTACTGCACTCTACACTTTATACCTTCCATGTATTAATGCTTTTGACCTCTATGTCGGTCTCCTCTGGTGTCATGTACCATCCAATCTGTACGTTCCCAGTTTTTTGTACTTGCAACTGGCCTTGTTATTAAACATTTGCACAAGCATAGCCATTGTTGTATGCGACTGCTTACTGGATTTATTACGAAGGTATTATAACTTTTTTCTCTCGTTTAAAAAAAAAAAAAAAAAAACTGTGCATGTCTGTGCCAACAGCTGGTTGATTGGTCAAAACAGGCCACACCGTGTCATAACTGATCATGTTTACTAGATTCACACCATAAGCAGTGGTCATGTTAAATAAGGGAAGCTTATTAGTGCACATGTCTTTAGTCAGCCAGATGCTGATTCAATCATTTATTTCCGCTATTGCACAGACACCATTCTGTTACTGCAATGGCCTTCTTATATAAAATGAAGATGGGTTCTAAAAGACAATATTATTTGCCAAAGGAATCTTTATTAATTATTTATAAGGACAATATTAGTATATACCAGATATATGATATACTCATTTAATTGAGGCATAATATAGGCAAATGCTATGACAATGTTGGTCTAGAACCTTAACAGTTTCATAATGTGTCATTGGACATAGGATCAATACCCTTTGAAAGAATTATCCCAGTACTAATGTCATACAGTAGGCATTAGTAACCTTTCGGTACCCTTGTTCATTCTACCACACACATAAGACTAAGTGACAAACGTATGTATTATAAGCATAAGTCAAAAATCCTTATTCTTAGACTCTCAAAGTTAGATAGAAAAATTATTTAATTATTTTATTTTTTTACATTTTAGATATATATCAAACTGTTAATATTTGCGTTATACCCTTTGACCTATAAACAGCTCACCATAAATAAATAATTCTACAGTAATATTAATCATTACAAAAAAAAAAATATAAAGAAAAACATATACAGCATACACTACAAAAGAATCAAGGAGAAAAGATAAGCGGATAAAGATAAAATGTTGTTATAAAATTACAGTTAGTTTTAAAATCCACATTTAAGCCAGTTGGTCCAAGGTATTCAATTTATGGATCCGCTAAAGGGCGACTGATTTTAATTGTGTCTTTTTCCACAAAGTGCTTAAGTACTGGTAAGATCTATCAATCTATTTATCTAGAAATAAAAAAAGCTAAACAGCACTCAAGGTCTAATCTGAACTGGTGCAAGCTGCAATACTGAACAATACACAGAAAAACGTTCACAGCAGCACTCAGCCACTACCAATCATGTGTGTATACATACATATAGACAGATAGAAGTGTAACAGCTATGCATTTGAGAAAAAAATATAAAAACATGCGTTTTAAAAAAAAAAAAACTCAATTTTGGATTTTTTTGGGATATTTTATCTTTGTAAACTAAGGTTCTTGGTACACATATTGGCCAATACCTGTTTGCCCATCAACCGCGGCAAGGTGACCTTAGACCTGATGGGTCCCTTTCCTACCATGTCACTCTTTCCTTGGGCTTAGCTAAGCCTCCATTTTTATCATTTCTATGAGAAGTGGGAGGACTCACTTCAATCAAGACCACATGGGGTCGATGGGGGTGCAGAGTAAAGCTGTGGAGCCAGTAACTCCAACAATTATGTAGAAATAAAAAAAGCTAAACAGCACTCAGGGTCTAATCTGAACTGGTGCAAGCTGCAATCTATTTATCTATCTGAAATAATAAAATAATAAATAAATAAAAAGATGAAAAAAAAAACAGGTAGCACTCCATATTCCAAGTGAAGAGGACAAGTTTAATCCAGCCTCATGTGATAGCAACTTTCAACCCTCAGGTCTTTCTCAAGCATGGTGCATCATGTGAAAAAATGAACATTTTATACATTCTAATCCATAATAGGCAATTATATAAAAGATGTACAAAATAGCAACATGTTTCATATATGTATATTCATCAAACTGTGTCACATAATGTACCACCAATTAAGTGCATTAACAGTGCCATATTAGTACAGTTCTCACAAGACTGTCTTTACAACATAATATAATTAGTGCTAATTGCTTATATGTGACATCTGTGTGTTTATATTAAAATATATAGAGTGTAGCTCACTTGAATTTACCCATTGCCATTTTTGATATTAGGGCCGTGGTCCCAGCGTCTTCCAGGTTCATCTGTGCAATTCTCCGTAATGCACAGCGTCATGATGTCGACACGCATGTGCACGGGCACTCAGTTCAGTCGCCGCCATATTTGCTATTGGCTGGCGAATTCTGCCCATATAATAATAACATTTATTCATTTATATACCACTATTAATTCCATAGCACTTTACATGCAATCCCTATTGAGGCTGACAATCTAAACATCCTATCAGTATGTCTTTGCAATGTGGGAGGAAACTGGAGTGCCCAGAGGAAACCCACGCAAACAAGGGAGAACATACAAACTCCTTGCAGATGTTGTCATTGGTGGGAATTGAACCCAAGACCTTGGGACCTCAGTGCTGCGAAGGCTGCAGTGCTAACCACTTGAGTCACTGTAATTTTACTTAACAAAACCATTATGGAAATTTAAGTTAAGGGCATAATGCTACTATAGCAAGGACCTAAGGCATAACACAAATGGGAATACTGGAAGCAACCGACATCAAGTTTCAATGAGACAAGCTGAAGGTTACTAGTGCAAACATATGCTGGTGACCACAGATGGTTAATCTGTTTCCCCAGCACAGTCATGCACTTAAAACCGCAATCACCATACACATTCTCCATACATACTGGTCCACTGCTCATACCATATAAATTTCACAAAAACAAACTGGTGGTAATCAAAAAATATAAATTTTTGTTTTTTAGATATATAATCAAAAAATAGATAATATTCTGTATAAAATGGGCAAAATGTTTAAATGAATATGGGTTTACTCCAAGTGTTCCACCTCAAAAAGAGATAAAATGTTATTAACATTTTCATCTCCTGCTTAAAATTAAAAAATATCAATACCTTACAATATTATGCACTACAAATGGAATGAGTTACAATATGAGGTGGAGGGTAATGTAAGGTATCTGTAAGTCTACATAATTTTTAACCTACTCAATTTTTTAATTAAGAGTGGGATTATAAAATCAACATTCAACCCATCTGGTCTAAGAGTCTTCAATCTGTATATCCATTCCAACTCCTTCTTTTTTAAAACAGCAACTCTATTGCCACCTCGTCTCAGTGGTGGTACATGGTCTATTATCCTAAACTGAGGTCAGTGTCCTTGTGTCCTTTTTCTACACAATGTTTAGGTATGGGGAGATCCACCCTCTTCTTTCGAATTGAATATTTATATTGACTAAATCTAGTCTTGAAGTCAAAGGTGAGGTAATGATTAATTTTAAACATTCTTTGAGTACATTTATCAGAAAGAGAATTACTTTTTATCATAGCTTTGCAATCAATGCAATTCAAACAGGGGAAGCACGCTTTTCTATCCAATCCTGTTAGTGAACTTTGCTTTTGCTTCTTAAGAGAGCCGACATCAGAATTCACTAATTGATCCTTTAAATTTTTGTTACGACGGTAGGAAAAGAGAGGGTTCTCTAAATTCTGTAATTCCACATAAACTGTTTGCAAGAGTTTTCCAGGGTTTACTTATAATGCTTGCAATGGCACCACTCTCTTGGCAAAACAGAGATACAAATGGTACTCATTTTGGCTCCTCTCATATCTTTGGGATTAGTAAATCATTTATTTTTATCTCATCCAAACTCTCTCCTGTGTTTTTCAAGGCGTTTTTTCGGATAACCTATTTATGCAAATTTTCTAGTCATATTGTTCAGGGACCCATTCAAATTTCTCTCCTCACTTTCAATTCTTTTAACTCTCAAAAATTGGCTCAAAGGAATTAATTCTATCATTTTGCGGAGATGGTGACTGCTAAATAGTAATATATTGTTTTTATCTGTGGGTTTCACGTAAGTTCTAGTGATAAAAGAGTCTCCAACTCTTTCCACCAAAACATTTAAGAATTGTAAATGATCGGGTGAAAAGACCATGGAATTTGATAGTATGATTGGCACTATTCAAAAATTGAAAAAATCATTCAAATTTTCTTCTGTTCCTCTCTATACAATGAAGATGTCGTCAATGTATCTCCACCACCCCCTAACATATATGAAGTGGTGGGACACAGAGATGACATCCTTCTCAAGGACCCCCATTGCAATATTTGCATATGCATGGTCATATTGGCCCCCATTGCAGTTCCATTCATTTGTTCAAAAAACTCATCACCGAACAGTAAGTAATTTCGTGTGAGTACCATTGTCAATAACTCCAAAATAAGCTTCTCTAACTCAACTGAGTAACCCAAACCAGTAAGTATTTTCTTAACACATTCTATTCCATACATCCATATTCCATATGTTCAATTGATGTATACAAACTTACAACATCAAAAGACAAATAGTCTGTCTCTTCCAATTTCAAATTTTAAACCTTTTTTCAAAAAGTCAGTTGCATCCTTGACATATAAATACAAATTTTATCCAAGAAGACGCCAATGTGGCTGAGCACAGAATCCGTGCCAGCCAGTATTGGACGTCCTGGAGGATTTACCAATGATTAATGTATTTTGGGCAAAACATAAATGATAGGTGTAGATGGAAATTTAATCATTAAAAAATAAAAAAAGATATTGATCAATCAACTTTTGCTCCATTGCCCAATCCAGAATCTTTTTAATTTCCCTTTGGATTTCAAATTTAGGGCCACAAGATATTTTTTTATATACATTGGAATCTAGCACCTGACTACTCAATTCTCACAAATATTTATCCTTGTCCATGATGACGACACCCCCACCCTTATCCGCACTTTTGAGGACGATGTTGCCATCATGGACAAGTTCTTTTAATGCCATTATTTCTGTACTAGTCAAATTAGGCTTCACATATTCACTCACCATGGTCTTTTTAAGTTCCTCAATATGTTTTTTTCACTTCCTCCATGAATGCCGTAAGGGCCACAGAGCAACTAGGAGGAGTGAAGTCACTAGATATTGGCAATCCTAAACCCCTACGACTAAATATACTTCGGTAAGCTTAAGTGAGCTACACTCTAGATATTTTAATATAAAACACACAGATGTCACATATAAGCAATTAGCATTAATTATATAATATTGTAAAGACAGTCTTGTGAGAACTGTACTTATATGGCACTGTTAATGCACTTTATTGTTGGTACATTATGTGACACAGTTTGATGAATACATATATGAAACATGTTGCTATTTTGTACATCTTTTATATAATTGCCTATTATGGATTGAGTGTTTAAAATGTTCACTTTTTCACATGATGCATCATGCTTGAGAAAGACCTGAGGGTTGAAATGTTGCATCACATGAGGCTGGATTAATCTTGTCCTCTTTACTTGGAATAAGTGCTGCCTGTTTTTTTTTTAGTTTTTTTTTTGTTCTTTTTGGTATGCTGCAGTTGAGCTCTGCTTATACAGGAAGTATTGCACCTGGATATATTTATTAAGGTTGTGCTGATTCCTATTTTTCATACTATCTGTCTATCTATCTATCTATCTATCTATCTATCTATCTATCTATCTATCTCTAAAACATCAAAAAAATGGACAGCACTCAATATATCTGGTTCATGCTTTTCTCTGTTTTATTGGCCCATATCGACCACAACTTTTCGGCAGCAGATTCTGCCTTTCTCTAGCAGTGTACAAATCTCCATCAGTGAGAGGTATATATAGTGTGCATACAATTACAAATCAATTACAGTTAATTTACATAAAGTCACCATTTGTAGTGCATTATCAAAGTGTTATACAAATATCAATCATTTATGTTGTCCCTGATACACTACATATCTTATGGTAATGTATATAATGTTGCCAAGTTCTCACAGTGTTAATTACCCCAGGTGTTTTACATATTACTTAATATGAACACATAGTTTTTATAACTATGTGTTTTTCTATTTTTTAGATTAGTATTATCTCTCTTGATCATTGTGATGAATGCTTCTATTGCTGGGTCATTGTCTTTTGGAATAAGTATACTTTTTTGGATAACCCACATCACTCAACATCAACTCTCCTTTTCTTTCTGCCACAGTTGCTTGTTTACCACAAAACCAATTTTTCAATTTTGTACTTCTAAAGACCTTTTACAAATCAAGTTCTGACTTGAAACAATTTACATATTTGGTAAAGCTATATGACAACCCCTTACTTAAAGCTGATACCTGTGTAGTACCTTGCTTGAGATGTTGATAACTAAATCATCTCCCTCTTTCGGGTCTGGTGTTGAGGCGCTATCTTGCTCTTCATTCCTTTTCATTTTTTGTGTCAGTGTTGTTTCCACCCTCCTTTTCCTTTTCTTCATAGTCTTTTGGTTGAATTCCTAAATCTACATAAATAAAAATCAGTAGGCATCATTAGGCACAACTGTAATTAGATTATCATTATTTTCACCTCTCCTCCTCCAAGGTGTATTTGTTCCTTCTTGCTGCCAATTATAGATTTGCCCACTCTTATATTCTTCTGTATCTGTATTCCACTTTCTTCTTTTCACTTCCTCCAATTCAGCTCTAGTTTTATCCAGCCTTCCCTTGATTAGATCACAAATCTTA
This sequence comes from Allobates femoralis, assembly GCA_033576535.1. Taxonomy (NCBI): domain Eukaryota; kingdom Metazoa; phylum Chordata; class Amphibia; order Anura; family Aromobatidae; genus Allobates; species Allobates femoralis. The sequence continues at coordinate 363,277,826 of JARQOC010000001.1, forward strand.
TGCCATTCCTCCTGTGTAACCTCGGCTTTGATTTTAGACTCGCTTTCCTTTATCTCAACTTGCAATGCACAAATGTCCATTTGTAAAAATTCCGTGTTAAGCAAAATTGTCTCAAAGGCATATTTGTTAGAAATACTGTGAAATTTCTCACAGAATCTGGCCCATTTTTGGAGTTTTGTGTGAAATGATCAATGTTTTGCCTTTTGCTTCATTCTCTTTTGTGTTTTTTCATTGAAGACAAATTAAATGAAGATAATAATACCAAAGAATTTGTGATTGCAATCATTTTCAGGAAGAAACTGAGTATTATCTGACAGAATTGCAGGGGTGTCAATACTTTTAGCCACAACTGTAATATATATATAATACACACACACACACACACATATATATATATATATATTATATATATATTATATATATATATTATATATATATATATATATATATATATATATATATATATATATTATAAGGAACTATATAGAATGCATATATTGGGCGTTTTAAGCCGGTGTAATTACTTTTTTTTTGTTTTATGCACATAATTATAATGTTTTGAAATAGTCACATCTCAAATAAACTTAGAAAAGAATTTCTATTTGAGTTACTCCATGTTATCTGCACACAGGCCCAAAACGCCCCAGGTATGTGAAAGTGTAGATTTCTATGGTTGCACATTCTAGGGTTAAAGGCTGACAAGGTATCTGAACAGCCATAATTCTGGGGTAGCCACTTAGCCCCCAGGACATACGTTAGCGAGATCAGCATGATTGGGGCTACGGCGCCCGGTGGGACGAATGCTCTACTGGCTGTGGACATACTTTGTCCAGGCTAATTCGTTGAGTCTAGGAAGGGGGATTCGTCATCGTTCGATGTAGCCGACATCTTGCGGCCCCCCTAGTGAATCACAGCCAGTCTTTGTATAGTTAAACGAGTCATGACTCCGCAGGCAGGGAGTTAAGCGTTCGGGAGTTTTCAACCTAGGCTGCTGCGTCTCGTGACTACTCGGCCGAGCATGGGGCGGGGCTTGTCTTTGCGTTCTTTCAGCCGTTACGCCCCTTTCCTTCTTGCTCGATGGTGCAGTAATGGTGGCACAACGTTAACAGTTCACGAATCACAGTTAATACACACGGCACACAGTACCGAGTTACACCGGGCACAGGATCCTGTCCGTGACACCAGAAAGCTGATTCACCCAGGGGCCAATGGGGACTCGATACCCAGGCGTGGAGTCACAAGGATGTCACCGGTGGCCCACTCGGACCCATGGCCCTAGTGAACAGACTGAAAATTGGGGGATGATTGAAGGGGAATAAAAGTTTGTAAGTTTATTATGACGCCACTTGTGGTTTCTGGTGAATGCACCAGCGCTGCTGTGGGCCTCCGGCCGGGGATGAAGTCGGGCAGCTTGGTGTTATAGCTCCCCACAGGCGGCGCAAGGTCCCCAGGGCTGTGGTGAGGTGACCAGGATTGTAGCAGGGAGTTGGCTGTGGTGCTGAGCTGCTGTGGCAGTCTCTGTGCTGGACAGGGTTAGGGACTGAGGAATTGACACACACACCATAAGTTGTTTCTGTACCTTTACTGGTGGAATTGCATGTATTGTCCTAGGTACACTCCGGTGGTCGGGAAACTCTTCTGGATCTCCACAGTGAGTGAGTTTAAGGTCTCCTTGTCACTTTTCTCTTGTTGAAGCCCCTGCCCTGTGTAATACTAGGCCTGGCCTCCTCTGCTCTTCTGTCACCTGTGTGTGTAGTGGGAAACCTTCGTGTGGACTGCCACTATATTCTCTCCTGCGGTGCCTGGTTCCCTTCTTGGATGCTGCACAGATTCCCGGGAGACTGGAGTCTCCTTGGTGAACCGGTTTCTCTGCTGGGCTAGATGCTCTCCTGCAGACTCGAACTCCGGCGTCCGGTTGGCTCTCTGGGGTGAAACGGTACGGCTCCTCTGCCCCAGTCTGCTTCTCACTTCATTCCTCTCGCCTTGCCTACAACCTCACTCATAGGTCCCTGCACTGGCTAGGCTGGAAACTGCTTAATTGTCAACTGGCTCAGGCCTATCATGGCTCCGACTAACCAGGACGTCTTCACAGTTCTCCTAGCGACTGCACAATCTGACTAACTCCGTCCCCAGCATCGGTATTTATAGGGGATCTTGCTTAAAGGCAGCAAGTTGGGTCCCCCCTATAGGTCTGGGGTGGAAGGCGTTGTATGTGTTTGGGGAACTCACTGTGGAAATCCATCCATGTTTTTGGGTAGGTCTGTGGATACCTGTACTGGCAGGGCGCCACATATCCATATGACTGCCCTATATAAACTGTATACTGCTCACATGTCCTATACATTGATATATACCATCTTGTATACAGACCACTGCCCTATATATACTGTATACTGCCCACATGTCCTATGTACTTATATATATCATCCCGTATACACAATACTGTCCTATATATATACTCTATACTGCTCACATGTCATATATACCGATTATACAGCCCCGGATACACATAACTGCCCAATATACAGTTATATGAAAAAGTTTGGGCACCCCTCTTAATCTTACTCTTTTTTTTTTGTTTAAAATTGTTTTTTTGCAACAGCTATTTCAGTGTGATATATGTAATAACTGATGGACACAGTAATATTTCAGGATTGAAATGATGTTTATTGTACTAAGCAAAAATGTGAAATACAGTATGTGTTATTTCAAAATTTGACAGGTGCCAAAGTATGGGCACGCTTCTGATTTTCATGATTTTAATACTCCTAACTACTTTTTACTGACTTACTGAAGCACTAAATTGGTTTGGTAACCTCATTGAGCTTTGTACTTCATAGCCCGGTGTATCCAATCATGAGAAAAGCTATTTCAGGTGTCCACTTGCAAGTTGCTCTCCTAGTTGCATCTTCTCTGAGGAGTGGCATCATGGCTCCTCAAAACAGCTCTCAAATGATCTGAAAAAAAAAAGATTGTTCAACATAGTTGTTCAGGGGAAGATACAAAAAGTTGTCTCAGAGATTTAACCTGTCAGTTTCCACTGTGAGGAACATAGTAAGAAAATGGAAGACCTCAGGGACAGTTCTTGTAAAGGTCAGAAGTGGCAGGCCAACCAAAATATCAGAAAGGCAGAGAAGAATGGTGAGAATAGTCAAAAACAATTCACAGACCACCTCACCACCTCAGACTCACTGTGCATCGGTCAACAATACAGCACACACTGCACAAGGAGAAGCTGTATGGGAGAGTGATGCAAAAGAAGCCGTTTCTGCATGCACGCCACAAACAGAGTCGCCTGAGGTATGCAAAAGCACATTTGGACAAGCCAGTTTAATTTTGGAAGAAGGTCCTGTGGACTGATGAAACAAAGATTGAGTTGTTTGGTCATACAACAAGGCGTTATGCATGGCGCCACAAAAACACAGCATTCCAAGAAAAACACTTGCTACCCAGTGTCAAATTTGGGGAAGGGTCCATCATGCTTTGGGCCTGTGTGGCCAATGACGGCACCGGGAATCTTGTTAAAGTTGAGGGTCACATGGATTCCATTCAGCAGATTCTTGAGAATAATGTTCAGTGTCAAAGTTGAAGTTACAGCGGGATGGATCTTTCAGCAAGACAATGATCCAAAACACAGCTCCAAATCTACTCAGGCATTCATGCAGAGGAACAATTACAATGTTCTGGAATGGCCATCGCAGTCCCCAGACCTGAATATCATTGAACATCTGTGGGATGTTTTGAAGCGGGCTGTCCATGCTCGGCGACCATCAAACTCTAACTGAACTAGAATGGTTTTGTAAAGAGGAATGGTCAAAAATACCTTCATCCAGGATCCAGGAACTTATTAACAGCTACAGGAAGCGACTAGAGACTGTTATTTTTGCAAAAGGTGGATCTACTAAATATTAATGTCACTTTTCTGTTGAGGTGCCTATACTTTTGCACCTGTCAATTTTTTAAATAATGCATATTTCACATTTTTGCTTAGTACAATAAACCTCATTTCAATCCTGAAATATTACTGTGACCATCAGTTATTACATATATCACACTGAAATAGCTGTTGCAAAAAAACAATTTTAAACAAAAAAAAAAAGAGTAAGATTAAGAGGGGTGCCCAAACTTTTTCATATGACTGTATACTGTGTACTGCTCACATATCCTATATACTGATTTATACAGCCTTGGATACACATATATCGGGAACAAAATCTAACCCCTGATTCCTCTTTGACTACCCTTACCCCCTTGGGATACCTCTACCTGTGTTGATGCGAAGGGAACTAAATTTCACCCCAGATATCCCTGATTAACCCTACACCAAGTGATGTAGAGTTAAAAGGGGGTGAACAAAAAAAGTGCTCATACTCTACAGGCCGACCAGGAGCTGTTATACCCTCAGCCACCTCCAGTCTGGAATCCTACACGCTGTCCTCCCTTTCAGAACCGTGGACTTCTTGCTGATGATAGGGGGTCCTGATCCCTGGGTCCTTGGTGGCTGTCCCCCTGATGTCATCTCTGTGTCTTCTGCTCTGGGATCTGTGGCTCCTACCAGACCGTCGGTCTCCATGAACAGTCACTATGGGCCGGGTCCTGCGTTATCCTGGGTCATTCTTGAAGGCCCACCAAAGTAAGTTGGGATATGCGATGCTGTTAGGCCCTGCTTTCAGTGGGGGAGATTACTGGGCTGCAGCCTTGATGATCTCCCAGCCAAATGTCCAGTCTTTGTTGTGGGCCTCATGGTGAATCAGGTTACTGGAGAAGACATGCTGCTGCTAAAACTGCACCAGCCTTATCTATTGTTTTTTACAGCCACCTGGGGGTGAGAGTTTCCTGTGGTCACTTCATTTGTGCATCTCATGCCAGTATGAAAA